>JAPZDY010000005.1:1306880-1335641 GCA_029783645.1 Ctenochaetus hawaiiensis | reverse complement strand
TCTACAGCTGCTGCTTCCTGCGTGTGTCTCCCCAGGACTCTGTCTAATCTGTCACAAGCAAAGAAATTAATTATAGCATGCTTTTGAAAGCTTATTAAAACGGTGCTCTCCACCCCCCCCACCTCTTCTTTTTGCCCTTTTCCTTCTCCTTGTTTTTTTCTTCCTCCATGTGATCCCTCTATCACTCTTCTACCCTTTTTTTTTCCAACTTTCCTCATTTTTCCACCTTCTTCTGCTCATATTTTCACCATTTCTACCACAACATTTGAACTATTCCTTGTTACATTTTTCCTTTTCTCTCCATCTTTTTGCTAACTTGCTCGTTCACCTTCATCCCTCCTCTTTTCTCCTCCCCTCTCTTCCCTCCTTCACCTCCTCTGTTGTCCCTCCTTGTCTCCTCCAGGCCATTGATAAGTACTGCAGGGTGAGTGGAGGATTTTCGGGGGTGAAGGACGTCTACTCCTCAAACCCAACATATGACGACGTGCAGCAGAGCTTCTTCCTGGCTGAGACGTTGAAGTAAGCCACTGTTGGTTAATTAACTGTCTTGATTAATGAATCATGTTCGTTTGTTGATACTTTTTAATCCCTTTTGTGATTAATACAATAATTTAGTTTAAAGGTTGGTGGGGCAGTTAATTTAATGAACTTGTCAGCAAAGAGTGATTGTAACAATTACCTCTGATATTTTGTAGATTTTTTTAAAAAATGAGCAGAAAAATATTTTTCAGACATAAAAGCAGCGGCAGGTTGGTCACAAATCTTGAAAAGACATTGTTTTAATTGTTTAAAACAAATGGAAGAAAGAAAAATGATTTCTGGCTTCAAAAAGAAAACCTCAAACACAAGGTCTCCAAGGGTGTAAATGCTTAAGATTTCAGTCCTGATCGATTAAGCTGACAGTGAGATTACTGTTACCTCCAGCGAGTGCAGTTTAATATCACACCAAACACTGTCAGAGATGTAAAAAAAAAAAGGAGCAGCTGGTGTGTTTGTTTTTAAATAAGAAGTCAGTCGATAATTGGCCTTTTTCCATCATGACGTGAGCGATTTTTTGGATCTGATTTCGTGCTGCACACAGCGTGAGAACTCTTCCACACACCAGCAGCTCACAGCGGAAAGAGCTGGCTGTGCCACCGAGGAGCCGAAGGTGTAGAGTTTCTTCATCTAACAGCTCGCTTTGTGCTCCTTCCTCCATGTTCCCTGTAATTTTACTACTGCAGAACCACTAAGAAACATAATGAAGCATTTTTCACACTTGAATGGTCCAATGAGGAGTGTGACAACTCATTAAATTTAAGGCCTTTAAAAATGGTGAAAATAAAAGAAGCTTTTATGAATCACGTCGTTATTGTGACAGTCACAAGACTACAGAACCCAAACTTCCTGATAACATGCTAATAGTACTCTTAACTCGAAAAAAATATTTTGTCCTTTTGTGAATACTTTTGAATTTTCTTTTACATAAAACAATTTAAGATGTCCTTTTTTTTGTTACTTTGTCACGTAAGGTTAGGGTTTGACATGACAACAGTTTTGATTTAAAAACACACACAAACACACACACACACACACAAATCCCCATGCTTCTGTGATCACAGACTCCTAAGGGCTTGGGTTAATAATGAATAACACTGTGCCATCTGTGATGATGTCTCTACATTTCCATTTCTTATCTTGAGTATTTTAAAGGCTGATTAATGTAAAGGGCAGCTCCGATGTCTCCTTGGTGCGTCATCATCATCATTGCTGATGGATGAGGAGGAAGAGGCTCTAAATACAGACTTTAACCCAAAGGTTTCAGTGAAGCCTAATGTAGCTCTCTGATTCCCCCTACTGGTAGCTCCTTGAGAGTTATCTCTTCCCTGCAATATTGTGCTGTAAACTGAGCCGATATAATTCAATTTACACAGCTGTTACTGTCAGTCTAACTCTGTGGCAGCTAAGTAAATCATAAAATGGAACAAACTGGGCTTCTTTGGCTCCTCTGTCAGCCTAATGTTTGCTCGAAGCTACATTTCATCTCTCCATTTTTAACCTAAATGTGTCTGAAATTAACACTCATGAAGCATCAAATACCAGTACAATTAGTCTTTAGTGTGTAAGTTGTTAAAAGGTCACCTGCCAAACTGTGCTGGTAACTGAGATGATGACATTTGAATGCCTCAGTGTTTTGCAGCCTTTGGTGTGTATCTGTTCTCAGGCTTTGTGCCTGCTGGCTGCAGGCCAATCACATCAAAGCGATACAGCAGCTCGGCGTCAGGCCGGCTGCTGATTGGCCGCCTCTCATCCTTACTTGTAGCATTCAGACTTCTGCTGATCTGCTTTGTGGTTCATCAGTTAGTCTCGAACATTTGATGATAATTTTTAAAATGGGAAACTTAATTAAAGCAGTTTGTGTGTTTGTCAGATTTATTTGAATGTTAATTAGATTTTATGAAGTATCACAAACCAAATGAGCATGTTTTTAATTATAGCTCTAAATCCTTGATCGAATTTTTCATTCCCTGGAGTCTTTTCACAAGAGCACACACACGAGTAGCTTCTCTGAAGATTATTTGAGCTACCAAAGATAAAAGGTATAGATTTCTTCCATATTTACAGGATGAATATATAATTAACTGTGAAAAAAAAAATTAACACATTAAAAGTTGAAGAAAACATCAAATGACTTCCATCTTCCATCACAGAAACACCAGGATGGTTACATGCAAATAAAATCAAGATGACTGCAAACAACAAACAAACAACAGTGTCTTGTGGTATTAGCTGCAACGTCACACAGCATGAAGTTAACATGACTCCCACAGTCACATTTAACATGCAGTTGTGGCAGAAATTCACATATGTACAAAAAACCATCTTTGTCATGTGGAACAAGCTCTGTTGAAGTTTAAAGCTGAAAACCCACCAAATGTGATGAGTGTCTGATATGCTAAAAGCATTTACAGGCGACACCCTAAATGAAAGATTTTATGTAAACAAATAAAGAAACTATTAACTCCACTTAAGTAAAATTCCTCAGAGATAATGGCATTAACTGTAGATGCCTATTTAGTTGCAAATTGAGGTTTTTAAGTTTCCTGTGTTTAATCTAAGACTATGTGCTTAAACAAATCTGCAAAAATTACTTGAAGTTTCACAAGGCAGCGATGTCATTTTCACTTTTGTTCTTCGTCACTTCCCTCTCCTCGTCACCCCTTTTCCTTTCCCCCGTGATTCCCTCCCCCCACACACACCACTCCCCCTACCCCATCCACCCCTCCCCACTCACCCCCCAGGTATCTGTACCTGTTGTTCTCCAGCGATGACCTGATGCCATTGGAGAGTTGGGTCTTTAACACGGAGGCTCATCCACTTCCTGTTCTCCATCTGGGCAACATCACCCTGCCTGGCAGCGAGCCTGCTCAGCGGTAGACAGACAGGCCCTCCTCCTCCTCCTCCTCCTCCACCACAGCACCAGGGGGCGCCACTTGTCTGCCTGCCTGCCTGCCCAAAAAAAAAAAACCCACCCACCAACACTGGACAAACTTACATTCAGCTCTACAGACTTAACTGCTTTTGGACTGCAGACATAAACCAGAGGAGACAGAGAGGGAGCTTCTGGCGCAGACCGCTGCAGTGTGGACAAGCACTTGTTTGCTGAGTCTCCTGCTCTTCTTCTGCATTTTACTCTGTGACTCTCTCTGTCCATCTCTCTGTCTCCTCTGCTTAAGTCAGAAAGATGGTGGGTTTGCTGCTCAGCCTTACGACAGGCTTGGATAGACTCTTTTCTCTGAAGGACCAAGCTCCAAAACCGGAGGCTTGATTTAGTGTTTTTTTTTGGTTTTTTTTTTAGTTTTTATTTGAGATTTGACCAAACTTTCCTCTCATACAGACTCAAGCTGAGACACTAAAGGTGTGTATGGTGTTAAGTGAAGGATCACACAGTCAGTTTGACACTGCACTGATGGAAGTGTCATTTTTCCAGACAAACAGACATAAAGACTTGACAGGGTCTGTTGATAAGGTGTGTGGGTATTATTATAAATATATATACATATATATTTTTTTTTGGGTTGGACAAATCATAAATGGGGACACAGGGTTGAATCAAAGCCCTCTGCTTCTACCTGACCCCACCCCCTCCCTATTCCTGTTTAATCTTCATCGGATGAACTTTGATTGAACTGTCAGCAGCTCGTCACATCATCAGTTCAAGGGCGGGTGGCGGCGACAGTCCCCTCCGCCTTCCTCTAATCCTCCTTTTGCAGAAAAGTGGACCATCGGAAGTGGAACAGCAGTTACACAGGAACAGCAGCAGGCCTCGACATCTGTCCGGTTTCTCTTCCAGTCAGGCCATGATTTCCCCAAAACATTCTGCTGCTAATCATCTGGATGCTGCTTTTTCTCGCCATTTTCTCGTCACACCATCGCTCAGTTTCATCTCAGCTTATCAGTCATCCTCTCATCTCATCTGTTCTCTTATTTTCCCACCTTTTTTTTTTAAATTACATCAAATCATTTTTGGTGATACGGTGTGAGGTTTGCCCAAAACCCAACCATGCTTGTGTGTGTGAGCAGGTGTATGTGTGTGTGTTTGAGAGTGTGTGTGTGGTTGTTAAAGGCAGATTGAGTAGGATTTTGTGAGTGAGGGATTTTTAAACTCAAAGTTGGCCCCTTCCTTCTCAGCTCAACTACACATGCAGCGCACTCCCCCCGACCATGTTTGCCAGCAAACAGCCTCGTGTACCACCTGCAGCCCTCACACCTGATGCTCTGTCATTGGCTGGGGGCGACACACCCACTGCTCAGAGGCTCAATGCCCAGAAACATCATGAAAACAGCATGGCTGTGGCTCTGCAGAAACAGAAACCACATAATACTTTCAGTGAGAAGTAAAGATTAAGAGTGATTATTTTTGTATAAGTCTGTGCTTTATTTTTTAAGGAAAATCCTACACATTCTGCCTTTAAAATAACCTGCTGTAAATCATTTAATTGTGCACTTTGTATGGGAAGACTATAAGCAAGAGGAAAGTAGAGGTGTAGCACTGAAAGAGCTTAATAAAAAAGACTTTTCTACGTCTCCCTGCTGAGCTCCCTTGCTGCCATCTTTAACCCCAATTTGCCATTTGGCTCTGCCTTTTAAAGGTGCATGGAGTCATTGCAGTGTTTAAATTCTGGGTCACATTTCTTTGCGCTGTTATTTCAAGCTTTTTTCTTTATTTTTTACACTCTGTCCTCCCTAAAGTCTTAAAGCTCCGAGGCCTTTAGTGTCTGGGTTTCCCCCCTTAAGATCAACTCAAAAATCACTTAATACTTGGGAATCACAAGCTATTTTTAGCTGAAAATTTGGAATTGTCGTCTTTAACTTCAGATATATGCTACATTCAGCTGTTCGATTCACAGTAAGAAGCTGCTAACCTGTTTCCTTTGTGCTTATTTAGTGTACAATCAGCTGCTGTGGATTGGTTTAACCCTGTTCATCATATTCTGCCACTGCTCAATCTTATCATTAATTAAACATCAAAATTTTAATATCAGAAAAAGAACAAAATAAGGAGAATTTTGGCTGGTTTGTGTACATTTTGAAATTCACAGCTTTTCCTGAGACAATAAAATTTCTTCTCTTTAAGGGTTCGGTATTAAGAATATTTTACTTGCACCGTATGGAGCGATTTAACAAGAGCTTGGCCTTGTGAAGAGAAGTCAGAGCCACCACACATCACGCTGTTTGCTCGCTTACCAGCGTGGTCCTGCCTGCAGTTATCGCTCCTGACACAGCTCTCCCTGTTACATCCGAAGCAACACGAGGGATTTACTGCTCAGGTTGCTCACATAAGAGATAGTACAGTCTGTTAAAAAATGTTATGTTAGCAAACAACCGAAACAACTTGACTCTGAAATCATATTCCTTGGTGACAGACGGAGCAGTTTGCTGAATGCTGGACCTTGACTGAATGATTTACAAATCTCAGTTCAGTTTGCAACTCTCTGTAAGACAGGAGGCAAAATTTTATGCTAAAATCAAAGCCACTTACAGACGACAAAGACGGGCTGCTGAGGAGAAAAGCTGCACATTCAGTCTGAACCCGTTTTTTTTTTGGTCTAGAAATAACTCAAATACTAACCTGAACACATTCATTGAACATCATTTCAACTCAGAGACTATGGGAATATACTGTGTGTGTTTCCACTGCGTAGGAGTCAAACCTGATGTGATTTTTGTTAAATCTTTAAAAAAAAAAAAAGCTGAAATGAAAACTCATGCATAACCATTTGTGTAGCTGTACTGATGTGACAGTGATGTGATCTCCATAAATATGATGGTGATGGTGTATTGAGCCGAGAGCGAGACTGGAATCAGCAGGGAGACCAAATGATTGTTGGGGGGGGGTTGAGGGAAGGTGGATAATAAAATAATGAAACCAACCAGCTGTTGTAATGACTGCGACCACTAAAGACCAGCTGAGCCTAGATAATACAATTTTATAAAAATATAACAACAGTTTGCTTTAAAAGTCAGATTTTCAGTTGAAACCAGTCAAACCACTTTGTGTCGGTGCTGAAACACAAACGAGAGGCTCATTTAACCTTTTCAGTATGTGTGTGAGAGAAAGAGAGAGAGCATAAAAAGGGAGCAGGTTTCAAATGATGTAATATTTTCTGTGAGCTCATAAATAATCCTGTTGGTCACCAGTTTGTGTGAGTAAGATCTCCTGTGTTTCCATACTGACTTCTTCAAATGACTGGTTACCTAAAAGAGAGGAAACTTGAGTTTCACTACTGACATGATTTGTACACAGGCGTTCAAGCTGAAGGGAAGGAATTGCACTGAACCAGAAAGTTTTTGTGTGTGTTTATTTCTGACTTTGATTCTTTTTCAAATCTTACTGTCAAAATGTGACGCCTTGGTCATCACTGTGCCCTTTCATGCTCTTTGCTTTGTGTTTTGTAAAACGTCATTGCGGTTTAACTTCCTTACTGTTGTTTGTCTTGGCATTAACTCTTTCTTTCTTCTGACATTTTCCTTTGATAGATTTAAAACTGTGATAGAGTAAAAGCAAAGATGACAAAATAACAGACAGAAAGGCAGTTTACAAAGTTAACCCTTTGTTCCCAGTCACATGACTAAAAGCTCTTCAGAAACATATCAATATGTTGACTTATTACTTCCCGCCTGTCCTGTTTTGTCAGGCAGAAAGTCAGCTGTTCATCTGAAGGTGATAATTAACATCACAGACTTCAGAGAGGGAAGTTGTTTGCAAGGTGTACGTGGAGTGGTCGAAAAATTCAAAGCTTCACTCGCAGCAGTGTCGCTCTGTACTTTCTGTAAATGCTGCTCATCTCCCATGAGCTTAAGGTGATGACAGCCTAATACAAAGACATAGTAAAAGTCAGGATAAAAAGAACCAGGCTGAAGATATTGTTCTCTTCTTACCGACAGATCCAGAAAAAAACACCAAAAACAGCATTTAAATGATCTTATTAACAATACTTGTCAAAGCCGAGCTCAACTCTTGTCCAATAACTATTAAAAACACATCAGTGAGCCATTATGTTACACTGACTGACATTTTCCTTCATTACCTTGAATACACATTTTGTAGTTTTCTTGGCTCAATACCACACACACCCTCCTGTTCCCAGAAATATTTAATGAAGCACCACACGTTTACTAAACAACATTTGAAAATAGTCCTTAAATAAATAATATTTATTCCTGTTAAAATTATGTTTCATAAAGGTAAAAGTGTCCAGATGTTTTTGGGGAAATCACGTCAACATCTGCCTTGTGCTAGCAACTTCTTTAGGGAATTATTGCCACTTGACTTCACAAATATGTAGGTCTTATTTGACAAACCAGTTCAGGTAGCAGTTACATACAAAGGAAAGAGAAGGCAAATGAGGAAAATTTGTTCATAACAGCTTTGTCCAAACATCTGGTCAACACGCTGAGTTTATATTTAACTAATTCAGCCTAATTTATTAATGAAATCACAGTTGTCCTCAGTTTTTGGCTTAAAGTTTAGGAGAATCTTTCACGGCACTCTTGCAGCATCGCTCAGTGTACCTACAGGATATCTGTCTGCCCCCTTCGACACATTTTTATTTACTTCATATTTTTCTCTTCATCATCCTCCATCATTCTCCATCATCACCATCACTTCTCTCATTCATCTGAACTTTGGTGGCAGTCAGTCTACAGATCATTGATGCAGTACAGTTTTGGCTCTCAGCCTCCATCCGCCTGTCTCTGACATCACACCAACATTACGCCGACATCATCACCTGCTTCTGATTTCTGGAGGAAACCCAGGCGAAACCTGGACGGCAATTGAGTCGCTGGGAGCGACATTGATTTTGAAAAATTGAGTGTTCTGTATTTGTATTTTTACTGAACTTAAAAAAATTAAAGTATCTGTAAATATGTTTAAAAATGAGACACAAATTCAATAAAGATGTTATGAAAAGTGATCAGATAGGAAGAGGACATTCTGTGTTTTGCCTGTTTCTGACTTCATCATGTTGTTTTCTGTAGCAGCTGCTTTGAGCCTGAAAAGTTTTGAGATTTGGCTGTAACAGCCCAAAGAGTTCAGGAGAAACTGACTGATACAAAACTGAGGTTTTGCTCTAATTCTTGTTTTGTAGCACATTTAAGTACACTGAAGTTTTTGTTATTTTTTAATTAAAATGCACCTCAGCAAAACAAAGGACACAAACAATTTTAAACACTGCTTGAAGACCTGAATATCACAACAGCTACTGAACAGATTAGCATGAAATTTAGTACAAACATTCATGCCCCAGTCAGGATGATTTCCACTCAGACTGACTTTTCATATGGCACCATAACTTAGATGCATTTTTAACTTCTCCAATACTTTGGTTTGTGAGTTAATACTTACGAAACTACGGACATTTCCATCAGACTTAACATGAACTGATGTTATACATGATAAACATACCGGCTTGGCATCAGCGTGTTTTTTAATGGTAATATTCAGGGGATTTTTTTGTGTCTTTATTTTGAAAGGACAGCTGAAGGATAGACAGGAAATGAAGGAGAGAGATTACATTCAGCATGGTGAGATCGAATCATTAGCATTATGAGAGCATGCAAACATTATCATTTAGCTCAAAGTGCTACTGTGTAGCTTCACTGAGCAACTACAATATGGCTGCACAGTCTCCTGTAGTCCTGTTTTAGTGTTAATTCATGGTTTTTAATTTGAATGTCAGAATTTCAGAGTTTGTTGCCCGGCCAACAGCAGCAGCTGATCTGAGTCAAATAAGTGAGTTGGCATACTGATTTGACTTATTTTAGTGATTTGTAGGTGACCTGAGCTGATGTGAATCACAGTCCAGCTACAAAGGTCCAACTGAAACTGCATGATAAAACAACTAATAATAAAAAGTGCCAAAACTCTTAAATTTAACCAGCGTGAAAACAAACTTGAACATTGTGATTAAACACAGGCCTGCTCTTACAAAGTATAGGTTTTGTTGTAGGTCATAGGGGTTCTCTCTCAGCACTGCTCCAACGCCTTTTAAAGAGCAAATGTGTTGTGGTTTCTGCTGCTCAGCCTGCTGTCACATCCCTCCAGGAGTCTGGCAGAGAGCCGACGAACAATTTGGACAAACACACAGCAGCCTCTCTGAGTTGGCAGCTCACATACTAACAAGCACCTTTCATTGTGTCAGGTTTTATTTTTGTTTTTTTTTCACTGACTACTTTTTATGCTGAGACTGCAGCCACTCTTGTTCATCACAATTCCCTGGTTCCTCCTTAATGCGATGTTTCCACTTGAGTCAACACAATGTGTAATTGACTTTTCAAGTGCACCTGTGGAATTAACATAAGCCTACATGTGGCTTTTATGTCATCTCATTGTCATTTAGCCTGCAATTAATTTTATAATAACCTGTTTAGAGTCAGTACATAATGTTGCTTGATGTTTTTTTTTATGCCAGAAAGTGTACATTTTCTGTTTTTTTCCCTAAAGCAGTTCTGTTACCTGTGTAAAAAGGTAATTTAACACACAGTAACTGGCCACATGCAGAGATGTCCACCACATAAATCCATTATTTGTGTCAGTTCAATGCTTTTGTATGAGAGGCAAGTGGCATTGGTTGATTTATATAATGAAGGCTATCAAATAAAACTCACATCAGTTTAAACTCACCGTTACGTGCTGACACTGATGATCCCTGACTGTGTGGGAAAATTCCAGTTTGTTCATTACAACCTTTAAAACTAATAACACTCATCACCCTCACTTCTTTGTGTTTAGTGCTTATTGTCACAATTTTAACATGTTCACATGCTAAACTAAGATGGTAAATGTAGTAAACATCTGCTCAGAAGCAGCATATTAGTATAGTTATTCTGTGTAGTTCTGTTAGCATTTAGCCCAGTTCATCCTCACAGAGCAGCTAACATGGCTAAAGTCTCTACTGTTAGAGCTAAAATAAGCTAATGGCTGAAATCAGAGAGAAACTGAACATAATTATATATTGAAAAGATAAATGGGTTCTGTGGAATTAAATGATAAATTTGCTGTGGGAATTTTGAGAAGCTTTGACAGAAAAGCTCAAATTGAAATCTTGATATTGAAATGGAAAAGAACAAATCTGTCTGTTCTGCTTTTTTGTTTTGTTTCCTTTTCTCTTTTCCACATCACCGTTTGCCTTTTTGATTGTGGAGTTTTATGTAAATGAGGTGGCGTGGTCTGAACGGTGGAGGCCTGATATTGTTTGGCATGCAGGGTAATTTATTCACTCCAGTGGAAGTCTGACAGTGTGTATTTTTTGACTTACTCATGGTGCAGAAAAGCAACAGCACCAGAGACTACCAATGAAATCAGTTTTGTCAAGTTGGTGGCAAGAAAAAATTAACAATACTTGCAAAAATATTTGTCTGGTTTCTTGAGGTAGTAACAAATTAAAACACAAAAAAGGCTTTAGTCATATAAATACATTATTACTCATAAAGTATTGCAGTAATAAGCCTCTAACTCCATAGTGCACCAATAAGGACGGTGCTTCTGCTTCACTGAGTAGAGGCCTCAGTCAACTGAGAAAAAAATCTGCATTGATCTACAAGAGCTAAACAGTAGCACAAAAACTTCGACAAGAACCTGCAGTTAAGCATAAAATTTAGCAATGAATCTTCAGAGGTTCACTCTCAATACAAAACAACCAGTATAAACAACACTTATCTTAAGTTCTTTAGAAAAAAAATGTAATATTTTTCCTTTTCCCTCCTAAATAATCTGCAACTTTTAGTCCCTTCACCTGATTTCATTCAGAGATCTCAAGACTCAACTCTGGAGTCTGCATGTCAGGTTAGATCTAATCAGTGTATTCATACTGAAACTGCAGAGCAACGTAGGGTTTTTTTGTTAGTGTGTGTAACAGCCTTAAGTCACTTTCACTACGGCAAGTAAAAACTGGTGAAGTTAGATAATTAATGACTGTTTGATGGCTGCAGATTACCTGAACCTACTCATAAACATAGGCAAATATTTGGCTTGACAGCAGGTTCAGTCACATACTGGTTTTTTGCTGTGAGTGAACATCCTATGAGTGTGTGTAAATGTGTTTGTTCTGCCAGAACATGTTTTCATATTCATGGAATGTGAATGAAAAATGGAAATGAGTAAAGGGTTTTTTTTTCCCCTCACGACCACTAAAAATGACACCAAAGTGACGTCTGTTTGTTAGTGTCCGTTTTACCCACAAACACCTGATTTTCAACATCAAACTTTGACTCTTTTAGGGGAGATTTAAAGATAATGTTGAGCTTTATGTGACTTAAGGACTGTTAAGTTTGTGATTGTGATACTGAACATACATACTTTTAAATTTTGAAACAAATTGTTGGTAAAGTAACATGTACAATAAGGGTAGAAGCAATGCAGAGAAACTTAACTCTGTGTTGCTACAGTGACGTGAAGTTTATTGTCTCATAATTTGCAAGTTCTAATATTTTCACTCAGTGTAAAATCACATGACCAGTAGTATTGACTTTCATAGAGTCTTGAATTAATCCTGATGACTGCGTCTTTCTTTCTCACTGAGACTCCCAGAATTAAATTTTTCCACCAGCCAACATTAACAGGTCAAGTGACGGCTTTGATGGATGGATCTTTTAGAAAACTCCCACAAGGGTGAATTTATTCAGAACCTCAGAGGAATAGTTGACTAGTTATTTGTCTGGCTGGAAACTTGTCATCCTAAAACGGTGCTGAATTTTTTTTTTTGTTTTGTTAAAACACCTTTTCATAATGGTAGTAGTGTGAATGTTGTAACAGCCCAATGGAGCTGCTATCAGTGCTGCAGACTCAAAGGCAGAGTCATACAAGGGAATTTCTCAAAACAGGGATTGTCCCTTTTTCTCAAAGAACTCTTGTTCATACAAGCTCTGTTTTATGTAAAATCTCTGTCCATATAAAGGTCTAGAAACACAGGTGAAGGATTAGTGATATATCACTAACCCTAAAGCCATAATGGCCAATCAGAAACTTGAAAAAGGCTGTAACTGGTGACTACCTGCAGCTAGATGTTTTACAAGTCATTATCCAAAACCTGCAACATTAGCAGCGTTGAGTTGGGACTTTTATTGCCTGTTTTAATGCCTCTACTCCTCAATACAGGGAGGGAATCTCTATTTTATGTGCAAACATGTACAAAGTCCTGTCAGCAAGGTTAGAAGCAAGTCTACATTGCCAAATGTAAACATAGAAGATAATGTTACAGATTCTGTGGTTAGAAACCAAACACTCTGTTTTAGCTTCTGAATATCTTCATCCTGGCTGGAGTTTTCCAGAAGACCTGCTTTCTGTGACCTGTGTGTGGACGAAAGGTGGCAATGCAAAGAAAAAGCTGCATTTTGGAAAACATCTGCGTATGTATGGACAAGGTTAACTCTTGTAATTCTTCATTTTATAAATTTATGCAGTTATATGTAGCATGTAGTTTTAAATTTTTCTTTTTGTTTGTCTTTCTTCATGCATGTGTTAAAGATGATCTGTGGGGATGATGATGATGATGATGATGACGATGATGAGGATGATGATGATGATGACAGGTAAAAAGCTCCTCTGGTCAGATTCGAGTCTGACACACAGGAACATGTTATTGTCAGACTCAAGAGCCATTTTTCCATGTGACTAAATGTGCAACGTTGCTGTTTTCAGGCAGCACTGTGATTGTTTACAATTGTGGATGACAACTGTTGACCAAGCGATTATTTAACTGGAATCTATTTTAACCTTCTACCAAGAAGATGTCAAACTGTCTGAGCTGAACTATTTCCTGGTTCAGGTTGGCAGCTGACAGGCTGTCAGTGAGGTCTGAACAGACCTGTCAAAACAACAACAACGTTTGAAAAGTTAGGAGAAAAAAATGTGGAAAAACCTCTGTGTTTTAACTGATCATGTTGTTTCTTTTTATTTTGGACTGAAGCTTCTTCGCTGTTCTTGCAAAGCAAATTCAATCTTTCATGAGTTTCTCTGCTGGTCTGTTTGACGTACAGTGTGTGTGGTCGGCGGATCTTAGATGTGGACTGACAGTTTCTCTCCAATACACACACACACACGCACAACTTTGGTGTTAGCGGAAAGTGTAAAACTGCGGTGTAGAGCACGGCACTGACAGGTGCAGTGGTCAAGGTCAGCATTAGATTTGTGCATAGAAATAGTTGCTGCCACTTGGGAGCATTTCTGTGTGTGTGTGGGTGTGTGTGGGTGTCTGAGATAGTCAGAGGGAAAGCAAACAGGTGCTTCTTGTTGCAAACATGGTCGTTAACCGGACAGCTGTGATCCCAGTACACACACAGGTCACTGATAAGTTTAGGAACAGCCTACCCAAAAATAAAAATTCATTATTTGCTCGCCCCCATGCTGATGGAAAGTTGGGTGACCTTGGGTTGGATGACAAATCATTTCTGGAGCCTAAGAGAGAAACAGCATCACATCATTCTCCTAAATAACTGAGGAAACTAAGTACTAAATTTAAAATGGCTCATGTGGCATAATCCAAGTCTCCGGAGGCATTAAAATTCTAAAACTGATTTGAAAAGATGTTATTTAAACTTTGTTTTAATGTAAAATCTTCACATGGACCTGCACCTCATCTGAAGTGGGCACATAGGCCCTTTTTTTAAAGTCTTCAGCTGCTTCAGTTGTTTGCTGCAATGCTCTCCACCAACAGGGGTGAGAAGTTTAATCTTTGGGTGTATTTTTTTGAATGTTATTGCAATCAACAAACTATTGATCACTGCATAAGTATGAGAGGCTTTTGTGTTGCTTGTTGCCTGTATGTGTGTCTGTGCAGGTTGTTAGTGTTGAAGTGTTGCTCCTCCTGCACAGACGCACAGTGTATTCATAGAAAAATCCACAACCTCTGCTATATTTTTACACATGAAACATGAGTATTGAACAAGTATACACAGTAAAAGTCACTGGGTTCAAACATGAGCAAATCCAGGCCTTTTGAAGGCTTATAGGAAATTAAAAGATCATTATTTATCACTGAATTCAGAAATATAACACAGATTTATCTCTTGACCAACACTGTGCACTGAGGAGATACACATGGAGTTACATAAACTAAATTAAAATTTAAATTAACACTGTTGTAACACTGAAATTTTCAAGTCAAAATAAGAATGAAATATTGTAGAATTTGTTATAAAAAACAGTATAAGAGGTTAAAACTAGGCCTAAAGTCTGCGCTCATGTAGATCTTTGCCAAACAGTTACGCTTCATCTCATTTCAAACCAATTTATTTTCAAATTCTGGACTTTTCAGGTTTGAATACACTGTGTCCACTACAACAGAAGAGGACTGAGGCGCCCTGAATGTATCTGTCACCACTGTGACCAGATCTGTGCACATTACATCACTCTTTCAAGATGTTAAAAAGCTGTGCTGCAAAACTAAACCAGGAAACAGCTGCTTCATCTCAGATCGCTGCATTAATTGCCGTGATATAGAACAAAGAACAAACTCTAATATGGTGTTAGTTTCATTAAGTCATCAGATAAGTTTCAGCTTTCGGTTTTCAGACACTTTTATGAGAGTGCCACTTGTGTGTGTGTGAATAGTTTCTGCGAACACAGTTTTCGATTCTGTTCAGGAAGACACTTTGCCACAGAGCTTACGTTGTGCTGCCCCAGCACATGTAGTGTAACATCAACGTGTTACTTAACACTTACATCACAACCACAAAAATCTGTCCTCAAGAAGTTTGGCACAGAAGGTGTCACAGAAAACAGCTCCACGTCCTTCCCATCAATCGAGGGAAATTTTCACAAACTAACCACAATTTGTTAGTTGTCAGCAAATCATTGAGTTATTTCCTCTCTGCTAGTTAGCTGCTTTTTAATTTATTCCCTAAATGAGAACTTTGACATGTTGATGCAAACAGAACAATAATAACTGTTTCTTGTGGTCATACATCATTTTATTTTTACAGACATGTTTGCAGTCAGTGTTTTCAAGCCTCTGTAATCCTTTTTATTTTCATTTGAGCCTAGCAAAAGGAAACAATAAATGGCTTCAATATGTTCAGACCAAGAGAGACTAAAAGAGACAAGAGGAAGACAGAGCTTGTTTGTAATCCTGAATTTTCTTTTTTATATATTGTCTCATGTTGTCTCATGCTGATAAAAGTGATTGGTATGGCCTTAGTCTGATTTGACACCTTAATGGTTATGGTTTGGTTTAAGTCACTAAAACTGTTTTGTGATGATAAGTGAATGATCATAGTAGTAAAAGAATATAAGCCTTGCTAATGTGGACAGTACTCTGATTGGAGAGTTTCCCTGTTGTAGAGTCATAAAGTTTTTTTTTATTGCCGTCACCTGTGGCTAAGAGCTGTCGCTGATGACAATAAAAAATGAACAATGTGTCTTAACTTCCTCTCACTGCACAAAAAAGGAAGCCAGAATATCTTCGACGCAGGTGCTGATGATGTCATTTGGAGGTTAAGTCTGTGGGCTGTAAAAGGCGGATGAGGCTGCAGTGTCGAAGCCTCACACACGAGCCAGTCGACTCAGTCTTGGGTTAGAGTTAGCTGTCAGAAAATGACAATCAACCCTCAAAAGCCAAACTCATTAGAAAAAATGACCACTTGAACTTACACAACTGTGATAAGAATAAAAGTTATAAAATAAAACCATCCTTGGATATTTAATTTAACATGTTCTTTAATTATTTTCCCTGATGTCAGACAGAAATGCGAACTTTTACGCTCAGTTTCCTTCTTTAGTCTGACATTTACTTCACTCTAAGTGTTTTGTTTAGGGGAGGAAGAGTCTTTTTTCCATACTAATCACTAGACATTTATGTTTCTAAAGGCATCAAAACAGCTGATGGGTCCTTATATTACAACTAAACAGCTTACCAAAATACTTTTCTGAAAACATTTAAGGTGAAAAAAATCAAATGCAGTATCAACAACAGGGTCTTGATTTAATATTTTACATTATACACATTATATTTTTTCCTAGGATTTCTAAGTCATGACCTTTCCTCTGCCTCAAATCTCAAATCATGCTGTGTTCATCCTAGAAAGACAATTTTTGCCCGGCATAATACTTGACCGCGCTTGACAACCACTTGTTAACAGCATGAAAATGATGTTTGTCCCACCCATGGTGAGCAGGACTAATGATTAGCCACTGTCAGGCTAAAGCTACTCAGCAGTTGATTGAAGAAACCTGCTGTTTATTATGGGTTAACTTCAACCAATCAGAACACTACAAAGTATGAATTTGTGTAATTCCTGTCAAAGCCAGTCAGATGAGGAGCAGGAAACAAGCTTTAGTACTGTTTCTTGCTCTTCTTTCACTGAAGAGATACACTCCCTTTTCTCCACTTGAGAATCTGT
Source organism: Ctenochaetus hawaiiensis (assembly GCA_029783645.1). Classification (NCBI taxonomy): domain Eukaryota; kingdom Metazoa; phylum Chordata; class Actinopteri; order Acanthuriformes; family Acanthuridae; genus Ctenochaetus; species Ctenochaetus hawaiiensis. Next base: position 1,318,760 of record JAPZDY010000005.1, on the reverse strand, counting down.
CGTATCCTTTTTAGGAGCCACCATTGTTGTTTACGAACAGAGGTGATCATCACAGCCAGTGCTGTTGAATAAGAGAGCAGCTGGGACACAACAAGGTCGACCTGCATCCAGGAAGAGCCTGTCATGAAGTGCTCTTTTATTCTCTAATGAAACCAGACTCACATAGTCTTCATCAGGTTTATTTTGGTGCAGGAAAGTAACTTCAACTTATTGATAGCTTAGCAATGTAATATTTTTCATGTAAATGTTTTACTTCTTAGTTTTATTCACACATTTTTTTCATTTAATTTAGATCAGATAGAGTCCACGTTTCTAATGATGGTTAAAACACATTGAAATACCACAACTTAGAAATAGAAAAGCAAAACAAACAACTATGATAAACAGAAACTGAACTGAGTGTGTGAGTCCATGTATTTCTGGGACAGATGCTTCCACTCTTTTCTCTGCCAGACAGACGGAGTGAAGTTATTGGAAAAACTGATTGTTCGGGGGTTTCTGGAGTAAATACAGCGAGTTTGCTGTCAGAGAGACAGACTCTCCTGAACACCAGTAACATCGCACTAAGACCAGCAAAAGCTTTGTCATCTCACTTGTGTCACTTTTTCTCAGACTTTAAGTCAGTCACTTTACACATTTCATCCCCTGCAAATGCTGCTCTCTCTGTTACATGATGTCTTTGCCAATCATATCCTGAGCTCTCTCTCTCTCTTTGGTTTACTATAAGGTTTTCCCCCAGACTGTTCAGGTCTGCCTTTCCATAGAGGAGTCAGTCCCAAACCATATTTTATTGCTGGTTTATGCACATAATAAATTATTTTGGAAGTGACTCCGCAGGTCGACATAAATCAATGTTGAGAAGAGGAAGAAGGGGAAACATTTCTTTTTTTTTTTACTGCTAACCGAAGCATTGTGAAAGTGCACCGGTCACATACAGACACTGTATGAATCTGACTTTTAGAGGAGCTTTGATCATGAAGTAATACACATTTATTGGAGGCAGGTGCGGAGTGATGTGCCCTCTGTTAACCAACAACAACTAACCGGCATCACATAAACTGCCGGGCTATAACTCCCCGAACTGCGTCACTCAGAGAAGATTAGCACATGTTTTCATCAGCCAACGTAGTGGAACCTTTAATAACACTCGTGTGTGTGTGTATGTTTGCTTACAGGAGTACAATATGTGCATCCAGGTACATGCAAATCAATTGTGTTTGTGTTTGTGTGTCTCGGTGTGTGTTTAATGTGTTAATGGCCAGTGCGGCTTACCCATCTGTACCCTTGACACACTGAGTCACTTTAGGTGGCACGACACCTAAGAGAAACAGGTGGCAGAGCTCCAGCTACACAACAGGATGAACACACACACACACACAGTCTACTCAACCACAGAAAACACACACCTCGTAAACCTGCTGTCGTTCATCCTTAAACAACAGCATCATGATGACTCTCTGTCGTTACCTGAGAGATACTTCATTCAGGGTGGCAAGGTGTGCCAAAGGGTGTAGTACTACACACACTGAATATTTTTACATCACGAAGCAGATGGCTCGGCACAAACAACTAAAATAACAGCAAGTAAAGTAGGTCACAGAGATATTTTGTTCTTTAAAAAAAACGTTTTATTTGCAGTGGAAATCTACCAGCAAACATTTCTTGTTCCATCGTAGAAAGTCGAGCGAGAATGGTTTCGCTGTTCTCACGGGCCTGCAACAACATTTCTGTGTTTGCGTTTGTGTAGGGAGTAAAATAAAGTTAATGTCAGCTCATAAACTTGTGTGTTTAGACATGTTCTCCACCCAAAAACCCTCGCTGTGAAACATTAAACTGTATTACTAAGGAACATTTAGCTGGTCACTAGCTACTATGCTTATTTGGCAAGTTTGACATGTAAGTGCTGTCCCATTATTACCATATTTTATTACATTTTCCGGCATCATTAGGATGGCAAATTGTAGCTCCAGCAAGTCACAGGTGGATACTCTGGTTTAGTTTCATCTGTGTCTATTAAATAACCAAAGCAGGCTAAAACCAACTGGCCCAACACAACAATATTGTACAGCAATTATGCTCAGAGGTAATATCATTCATATCCACCTTAATTTTTTTTTTTTTATTCCAGTACTAGCTTGTAAATTTAAAAATGTATTAATACTCAAAAGCTCAAGCTGTCTGTATAATGTTTTGACATATCTGACTTTTAAAATCAGACATTTGCAGCCTGTTTTGTCGTCTACTGGCTGTCATTTTATGTGTGCGTCTCTGGTTTATCCATCGCTGTCAAAGCATTTTATTGAATAAAGGTTTAGACTTTTGTTTACAGCTTCACCAAATAAATTTTTGGAGTTAAAAATGGATCACATGGCTATGCACAGTGTGAGAGGGATCAGTTGCAGATAATTGACTCAGACTCTGCAGCTGCCAGCAGTTATATGGGGCCATTTTGCATTTCTGGGTTCAGTGCTTTGGTTTTGCCACCTCCTCACTGCTCTCATTAGCATCAGTTTGAGCAGTGACAGGCAGCAATTTTCAGCAAACAATATCATGAACCTGATCTGTGCAGTGCATTTTATTCTCCACACTAAACTGCAGAAAAACAAAGTAAATGACTACCTCGTAAACGTAAAGGAGCATTCACCATTTAGAATGAATACTGGAGTTAAAATCGTATCCAGGTTGCCAGAGATATGACTCAAACTAAATGCGAATGTTGCTTTGTGTCTCCCGGATGTGTAATTAAGCAACTGTTTGCTAACACATTAGCCATATCAACTTTGTTAAGCTGACAATGTTGGGTGTACAGCTTTTTTCAATGGCAAGAGATCAAAAAACAAATTACTACAGGATGTGGTCAGACTACCTTTGGAAACACTGTGAATCAATACAAAGACATCACAAGAATACCAAAAAAAGTGTGCAAACAGCACTTCTCAAATAAAATTCCAATGACTATTACAGTCCAGCCTGTTTCTTTCCCAAGGAAAATGTCCTGCGGAGAGGATGAATTACACTTTTAGTGGAACTCCAGTCTCAGTGAATTCTTTCACAACACACAGTGAGCAAGAAATAACAGAGTGGAGCACACAGTCTCGATAGCAGGTCTTTACCAGTGGTTGACAAGTGACTTCTGAAACACATTAGAAACTGTTTCCACACTGTAATTTCAGTGTAGGTGTTTTCCTGTCAACAGAAATAAAATACTCAACCCACGTCTTCATTTTCGATCGCTTATCTTTGTGCCCTCAGTCCCCTTCACTGCCTTTCATTATACAGTTACCAGAATATTTAAGAATCAGTTTGCTCAATTTACATAAAGGCAAACGTCGTCCTGACAAAACCTCCAGTGGTATAAAGCCATGCAACGAACATCAACCTGCACTTTCTTCTGCCTTCTTTGTGACATCCACTCATGCTGGGAAAGACTTAGACTGCTTTAAGAACAGTTATGGCCATTAAAAACATAATGTCTATACCATCAGAAATGTTGAGCATGTCAGTTCGTCTTGCTTATTTTTTATTACTTTAGTTATTCAAGTAATAACTCTACTTGTTGGTTCTTTAACTTCACTGCAGATTTACAGCGACTTTGTGCAAAATTAGTTATGGAGGTTAAACTGTTACTCTATTTTTCCGCTTTACATGATTTTTTTCTAAGTAGAATTTAATATCTAAAATGCAGACGTACATGGTGCAATCATTACTGCTACTTAGATACTGTTCACATAGTTTGGTGTACTTTCAGCATTGGTCTGCTCATGGCTTCCTAAAGGCTCCATACTTCCAAAGGAAAATATTATTGCTACCACATACATTGATATTTAAGACAATTGTGTGCTTCCAACTTTTTTAAAGATCATTTTCTTTTCCAACATGACAAAGCCAGGTGTACAAAAGCCAGGTCCTTAAAGAAGTGGTTTGTGCAGAAGAACTTGGCTGGGCCTTGACCTCAGCCACATTTGTGGCTCACAAGGAAATATTTATTACATTTAAATAGTGATATATTTATAATGCTTAGACTCTGGATCCATATGATTTCTGCAACAACGCTGTGTTTATCAATCCTACAGAAACACAGTAGGTCAGTAAAACTGCACTTGTATGAAACCACTGCACTCATGTCTCAGGATTTGTGACAAACAGTTGTTTTCCTAAAAAAAGTGTGCACATGGACTGTGCATCTGAGGAATGTTTGTGTGTGGTTTCTGAAAAAACATTTCTGGAACACTGAGTATTAGCAGAATAATTCGTAGTGTATAAAATGGAGGAGTCACTGTGTCATATGCTAATCAGAACAACCTACTGAAAGTTTTCAGCTGTTTCAGTCAGCCTGAGTTCAGAGTTGAAGGTCAATAGTCATTATGAAAGTTCACCAAACACTCTGTGTGTGGAGTTGAGGAGTTCCCCAATTTGGGATCAATAAAGTACATCTATCTATCCATGTATCTATCTGGGGTCACATGCTGACAGCTCGAATGAGCCCCTCCAAAAAAGCCTGGTTCAAGGCCATGAACTAAGCATAAACCTGGTGCTAAAATGTCAACACAGGTAGGCAATAAAGATGAACATGCAACTTAATTCTGCTCAAATCTGCTGGAGACACCACACTAAACCTGAGAAAAATTATGAAACATTTGTTGGATTTCAACCATATTTGGATTTTGAGGCTGCCAACGTTGAAATTTGAGAATATAAAGAATTTGATACTGATATAGTTTCTGGGCTGTCTTAGTCTCATCAGCCGTGATCACACTGATGTCATAAATCCTCCACCCACCCCCACCCCCACCACCTGAGCCTTTCTGCACCGTCTGCCTGAATGCGTAAATGAAAAGTCAAACAGAAACGTTTAAGAGGAGACCAAATCTGACTCACTTCCTTTATAGATGTGTCTCAGTCAATTTTTTTTTATCATGACAGGACAAAAGCTGCATTACTCTTGTGTACATTTCCATTTAATATCAGTTCTAATGAAAATGTGATGCACACACACACTCACACACACACACACACAGGGAGGAAATCCCCTCTGTGATCTCCTAATTTCCTATGAGTGCTGCTGACTCACTGGGACTGCGGTAATGTACATCCGCCTCCCTTAGGGGCTCCCCTGCAGCACACACAGCTATAAATGTAAAGCTGACCTGGCTCAAACTCCACCCTGTCGATCAGCGGTTTCATCACACCTCCTCTCTTTCTCCCAACACTGATGCCTCAGAGAAAACAAATAAAAAAACCCTTTTGCAAGAAACTGCTTCTGAAGTCAGATCTGTTCCTTGTAACCCACATTTGTCCTCCGCACTGACTCATATTTTAATGTGTGTGTGTGTGAGCATGTGTGCGTGTGAGTGTGTGTGTGTGTGTGTGTGTGTGTGTGTGTGCACTCCCTGCAGCTATCCAAACATATCTCATTATGTTTTCCAGTCAGACAGAATATTCACTTTAACTTTGCAGGCAGCTACACAGCTTAAAAAAGGAAATAATTCACTGACACACCTCTAAAAATGAATCTTTTCTCAGATGATGCTGTAAGTCATACTTGACATAATTTCTGTGACTCCTTAAACAGAACTGAGTTCTTTTTTCAGCAGTGAAAGAGGAAATAAAACAGGGGCACAGACTGAAAAAAAGGGTGGCACATAATGAGTAATAAGGTGTTGAGCTCAAATTTATTGAAATGCCAAAGACACAGCTTTAAGTATTCTGATATGGAATAATACGAGTACAAATACTACCATTTAAAACTGCAAATAGACACAAAAAACTAATGAAAGTGTTTTCCTTCTAAGATTTTTCTTTTCCCTTTTGACTTTCTGGGCAATTGGGATTATGGGGGTGTGTCTGCGTCACCCCTGTGTTCACCTGGTGGGAGATAGTTGGCCCAAAAAAACCCTTTACTCATTGTAACATCTGAACCTAATAGAAAGCGTTTTGTCTGCAAATATTTTTGTTTGGACCTGACTATAGCTTCTTCAAGTATAACATATGGCTGTGGTAAGAAAGTGAGACTCAGGGTGATAGTGATGAGAGACAGGAAGTAATATATATGTGATGACAGTAACAATAGTTTGATATTGTAGTTTAAAATCTCTATACCAATACACTTTATTTTGTCTGTTGAGTGACTCCTAGCTGCCTTCAGGGCCAAATATGGTGTTTTTTGGAAGTGTCTATTAAAACACACCAACTGTTATTTCCAAGCCATTGGTTGTGCTTACACTCATCAATAACTTCATTTGTTTTTTACAGTACCTTAACTTTAAACGGTTCAGCTATTGTTAATTGTCAAATGTTGTGTTTCAAAATTAAAATCACCTTTACAAGGAAATAAGCCTTTAGTGTTGAAAGAAGATTCTGTGTTTCACTTTCCAAAAAACCATCACAGTCCCACTTTTTTTGGTTTCCTCATCACTCACTGTAATACATCACTGACCGGGGGAAAGGAGTGACTTGCAGTCTGTCACAGGGGGGCTCTTCAATGCAGCTGTGCTGCTTCTCGGTGTGGAATATGTGTTTGTACAACAGTAAGGGTCAGTGTTTATAGAGGAAAGTTTTAGTTAGTTCTGCTGAAATGAACTTTGTTCCATAGAAATCAAGGGGAAACTTAAATTCTCTCTGAAGTATCACTGGTTATCATACAGAGCTTCCTTCAGTGTTTCATGTGGAGTAAAAAAGCCTGTCATGTCAGCACAGGAGTCTCTGGTGTCTTCTGCCAGTTAACTTGTCTCTTCTTCAATTCCCCCAAACTTGTGACAAGATTTTTACAACCCTAGCCACATGCAAAGAACAACTGATTACAGTTTCATATAAACATACTATTGTGTAATATAACTTATAAAGAAGGCTGAGATAACCTTTATTTAAATGAGTCTAAATTACATTACAACACTTACTGCTTTCATTTGAACAAATTTAAAGAGAACTTGGGATATATCCTATGACAACAGTTCATGTCTACCAAATAAGAGTATTTTTTTAATACTACAACGTAGCTAGCTAATTACTTGAACTAAAAACTGAAAACACATCAAACATATTTACCATATGTTGAAGATAAACATAATTGCTTGTAACACCAAAAGATCATAATTAGTCAGTGACACTTTGTCAGCCATTTAAGGACCTAATTCCGACTTTTTACCAGCCAAATTATTTGTACAATTTTGAAGCCACAAGACGCGAAATGAATTTTACGACAACAAATAGCAGATAACTGCCGCTTTTGAACGGAACGCCGCCTGCCTGGAGACGGTGCTTGTTACTTGGCAACTCAAAAACCTCGCTGGCCAATCAGATGCTTCTCTCGGCGCATTGGTACAATCAAATTCGACGACTTTACAACTAGACGATCTACTAATGATGAAAACTGGATTTTGGGGTAAATATCAAAAAGTAGTTCTTCCCTTTATTAATACAACCTTATACATACGTATTTTGTATTTTTATGACGTAAAAGTCAATCTACATAGACATAGGGACTGTGTCGTGCCACGGCGGCGCATCTGTTTCAGTGGGCCGTACTTCGGCTTTATAAAAAAAGGCGTGTCTTCGGCGGAGAGAATGGTTCAAATATCAACTTTTCAGTGGCAGCGTTTCATGTGTGTGTCTCTCATGCAGTAGGATTATATGGATGTGTCTGCAAGTCTAACTTAACATCTTTTTTATCTGACTGAATGCTTCCCGAGCACGCCTTTTGGAAATGTATGTACTTATTTCCTCATTTATTCATCTCTGTCAAAGGGAGCTGTGCTTTTACTCCGTAGTTAGAAAAGTAATGTTTGTTTGACTGGCCAAATTAAGTAATAAGTTCGCCGAGTGCTAGCTGTAGCTCAAAAATTGGGTATTATTTTGGATATTTTAGCTTAAAACGTTGATAGTGTTTTTTTCTTGATCGTTCCAAACGTATGGTACGTGACTTTGCTAAATTTGCAGAAGGACTGGTCGCCATATGGATTGATATTGTGTCCAACTTTACGTTATCTGCGTAGTTTAAAGGTAGCGCAAGTTAGCGTTAGTTTTAAAGTCAAATCTGGTAACGCAATGTTACTCGTTAAAAACTATTTTAGACGCAACGTTAGTTAGTACCGATTGAGGCTAACAATTAACGTTAGCTCAACAGTATAGCCACCGGTAAATTGATAAGTCAGCTGGAACAATTAATCCCTGGTGATGTTTTGACGAGACTTGCGTTGCTAACTTGTATTCTCGTTTGTTACTGTGGGTTATTTAATAAGGTAAAAGCCGGCTTGTGTGCACTTGAAGCTAAGTTGGTGTTTGTCTCTCAGCAGTTCTGGAATAAAAGCCAGGCTCGCGCGGTGTGCTGTTCTAGAAGCCTCACGCGCTCTGTCCTTTGCTGTTTGTGTAACGGAGAGCGAGCAGGTTGTCTCGTGCTCGCATTCTGCTGTGCTCGTGCTGAATGGGTGATGATGCTGCCACTGTTTTAATGGGAGATTTTGAACCTGGCATGCACTGTGTTTTAAATTTATTAGATATGTGTCTAAATGATAGAGAAATTCTGTTTGATGTATATTTTACAGTTAGGACAAATCAACTTGTATTGATAGGAAACAAGTTTAAATGGTATAATTTGTTGATTTTTGAGTGGTTTGTGTCACATTTGAGATCTGTAACCAACATGTCCTCTTTCTCCTGCCATCCCAGTTAATCTGAACTTTGTGAGAAGATGGATATCAAGGAGGAATCAAAGAGTTGTTCTGTCAGTGTCCTGACCTGGGAGCAGGTGAGCCGGCTGAATGAAGTCCTGACGGACGCTGTACCCGTACATGGACGGGGTAACTTCCCTACCCTAGAGGTGCGACTGAAAGACATCGTGGCACGAGTGCGCTCCCGCTTGGAGCTGAGTGGCATCAGTGTGAAAGATATACGGCTCAACGGCTCCACGGCCAGCCATGTACTGGTTCAGGATATTGGCTGGAGCTACAAGGATCTGGACGTCATCTTCAGGGTGGACCTGCCACATGAGGCAGAGTTTCGCCTCATTAAAGACGTGGTGCTGGGAACCCTGCTGGACTTTCTGCCAGAGGGTGTTAACAAAGAGAAAATTACACCTATGACTCTCAAAGAGGCTTATGTCCAGAAGTTGGTGAAAGTCAATACAGAACAGGACCGCTGGAGTCTTATCTCCCTCTCTAACAATAATGGCCGCAATGTAGAGCTGAAGTTTGTGGACTCAATACGCCGGCAGTTTGAGTTCAGTGTGGACTCCTTTCAGATTGTGCTGGACTCCATGCTCGCCTACTATGAACTGGCAGAGACACCCATGTCACAAGCCTTTCACCCCACTGTGAGAGGGGAGAGCATGTATGGGGACTTCAGCATGGCGCTAAGCCACCTGCGGAACAAGCTCATCGCTACCAAGCGGCCCGAGGAGATCCGAGGAGGCGGCCTACTGAAATACTGCAATCTCCTGGTGAGGGATTTTCGACCTGCCAGTGAGGAGGAGTTCAAGGGCCTGGAGCGGTACATGTGCTCACGTTTCTTCATCGACTTCCCTGATATCGGTGAGCAGCAGCGCAAAGTGGAAGCCTACCTTCAGAGCCACTTCATAGGTGAGGAGAAGAGCAAGTACGACTACCTCATGATCCTGCGGCGAGTGGTCAATGAGAGCACGGTGTGCCTCATGGGCCATGAGCGACGGCAGACCCTCCACCTCATCTCACTGATGGCTTTCAGGGTGCTGGCAGAGCAGAATGCCATCCCAGATGCATCCTGCGTCACCTGCTACTATCAGCCTGCACCTTATGTTCGAGACCACAACTTCAGCAACTACTATGTGGCCAACCAGAACATTCCAACATGGCTGCCATGTAACTGACAAAATAATCAAGGGGAAGGATGTACATGAGGGCACTGCTGCTGCTGCTTTAAAGGAGAAGAGAAAAGGAATAATTAAAAAAAAAAAAACTCCCAAAAATATTAATAAGGCAATAAATGCTATGTTCCTCTTAAGGCACAGTCATATTTAAGTGGACAAGTGTTTTGCTTTGTTTTTTGGAATCCTTTCTCATTCCTTATCGACAGAGTTGTCATGGTCATTGATTAGAAAGTGATATTTTTATGTGTTTAGATTTTTTTTTTCTCATGTTTGGTTGATTCCCTGCTTATCAGCCGTATTCTTAATGGAGTTGTGTTTTGTGCCTTAACCTCCAGGTTTAACCCTCATTGACTATTTTTTGAAGAAAGGGTTAGAAGAAAATGTTATAGCCTTAAATTTGGTTTTCTCCTGTGGTTTAAAAAAATGTGAAAAGGCAGAAAAAAACTAAATATAAAAAAAATGTATTATTGGGGAGAGGGTGGCATAAAAGGTAAAGGCCAACAAAAAAAAAAAGATGAGCACCAGTGTAAAAAGTTGCATTCACTGGGTAGGGAAGAAAGGTGGTACACTAATAACTTTTTTCAAAGCAGAAATGAAGAAGAAGCAACTGCAGTCAATTTGTTTTAATTCATTTTGACATAAAAATATCTCTACCAGACATTTGGGCTCTCCCTAATTTACTGGTAGTGCCTGTGGTTTGTAAACAATGCAAGAAAAAAAAGTGTGTATTTTTATTTTCCACTGTGAATTTCAGGGTAGGACAGGCTCCCCTCCTCCCCCTTTATCCAGTTTACTCAGCCTGTGCCCTTCAGTCAAGACAGGCTTCGAGTGGAAGTCTGCAGTGAGGCAGTCTAGGTCCCAGATATATGGGCTCCATTGTGTCTGATGAATTTATTTCCCCTGTTTTGTTTTTTAAAGTCATTTCCAAAGCCTCACCATAACCTCCAGATGTCACAGTCCTCTGGCTTTTGTGGGAGGCTAACTGACAGTACAGAGTGGCCTGCCTCGTTGCCTGGAGCGAGAGCTGGCTGGGAGACTTGGAGTGACAGGCTGACTGGCTGTCCCTTCCCTTAAAAGGAGCAGCACATGGTGGGCTGGCAGGGTTGTCCCTCACAACCATTGCAGGCTCGACAGCAGCCTTGAAATGGAATCCTCCTCTGATGCAGCTCAGCGGCTGGCTCTTAAACTGCAGGCCATCTATAATTATCCTTTTTTTTTCTTTTTCCTGGGGGAGGTACCTTCAGTGCAGGGATCTGGGGATGGGTGTGCAAGCAGCAGCAGCAGTAGCAGCAGCCTTGTCACCTTACATGTGTGGGAGCTGAATCACTTCCTGTTCTCTCCTGTCTTGTGCATGCTGGGTTCGCATAGAGTTTAAACCCCTTTTGTGGTCATGGGAGGACAGACGCCGGGAGTGCGACTGGTATGTTAAGAGAAACCCCAGCTGAGGGATACTACCACTCCCAATTTAGAGTTGGATTTTAATTTATCCTGGAAATAAGCCCCCCCCCCACCCACCCACCAAATCAGGTGTGACAGTCGCCCCTCCAAATCTATGAGTTTCTATCTCTAGGCAAGCCTATTATTAGCTGTTGATTTTGAACCCTAGCAGTGTGGCATTAAAAGCATTTGGCCTTAGTTGTGACTTGAACCTGTCAACTCTCCTGAAATCATAGCGTCAAACTTTGAGAAGAAAAAAAAAATTGCTCTTGAACTTCTTACGTAAGTGGCAGCTGCTGTGTCTTTTCCCCCCTTGGCCCTCACTTCTGCAGAATCCCTCACTTGTTCCTGCCCACTGCCTTGCTGCTGCTGATCATCTCACTGTGGCTCATGTTTATAGCAGATAACCAGGAACATCTCTTATCTGTCTGGCCCACAACTCATGGCTGGTTGGAGAATTACTTAAGGAAAATCAGCTTGGCCTATTCTGCAGGTCACACCCACGGGGTCAGGGCATGTTCTGCTAACTCAGCGGCTGAACTTTGGTATTGGAATTGTCATAGTCTTTAGTCTTTTTAACAACATGTCAGGTGCCACACACTGTC
>JAPZDY010000005.1:1282765-1299224 GCA_029783645.1 Ctenochaetus hawaiiensis | reverse complement strand
CAAAGCATTTGATTTATCCTGTGTTTATCCATATAAATGCATTGGCTAATTTACTGATATTTGCTAGTTTAATAGTTTAATATCACGATGCTGTGCCTTGTTTGTTTTTCATGATCAGTTTCCTGTCAACACTGAAGGGTCATTTTGCTTTTCAATAATGTTCTTCCCCTAAAAAACTTTCAGCATAACTGAAAAACTACACATATTTATGTTGTGCTGTTCATATGTTTGTGCTGTTCATTTCCTTTTCTGTTTATTGAGTTGTCGCCTCCTCTCACTGACAGTTGAGCGCCTCATTTCCTGAGTTTCAGAGGCAGAAACACAGAGTGAAGTGACAACTGGTCTCCATGAGGGAGTTTCAGGGCTTCAACAAAACCACATCTCCCCCCTCCTCTACATGCAAACCCAACTACACACACACACACACACGCAAGCAGGCACACAAAACCCCCATCCAGCAGCATTTGACCAGCTCAAACAATGCATGATTTCTGGAAAAATACTGATACAAGTATACAGAACAGGGACAAAGGGCAGTTAACACAGAGCAGAGTGTGTGTAGGGGTGATGGGAGTCACCATCCATCTTTCTGTGACACACCACTGGCTCTTAATAGCAGCTGAATTTGTTCTTCTTTTTCCTCAATTTTATTTTTGTTTCAGTGTTGTTTTTGGAGAGGGAGCACTTGTTTCAGATCAGTCTGCAAACCGAAGAATTTTCAATTTAATTTCCCTTCGAGAAACCTCCCTGAAAAAAAAAAAGAAGAGAAGCAGATCGTTTGTTTGAAATGGTTACAGTCACGATGAGTGATTCGTCTTTTCAGCTGTCACCACAAAGGAGTCCTGAAAGAACCTCTGCTGCGCTTAAACTGTAAGGATTTGTTCACTCAAATTAGTTTGAAACAGTTACAGATCCAGTTTAAATAAGATAAACAGTTATGTTTATCTGGATCTGTCCATGCACAGAGTTTTTGGGCTTTCATTTGTCCAGGTTTCTATTTATCTTTCCCTGGGGTTTCTGCCACTACTCCAATATAATCACAATTAAAAACTAAAAACTCCAGCTCAAACCTCCGTCCGCGAGACAATATATGAATTGTTATGCCTTCCAGATACATTTTTTTAGCTTAATGAGGAAATCTGCTGCATGTTTTAAATGTGGCTTGTGATTGACAGTGTATTTCATTTTTTTGTCTGCAATACCTGCTTGCAGCAACGTTAACTGGAATCAACTGCAACACACTGAATGTTTCTGTGGCTTATGCTCAGGAACTCAAACACTAACCCTGACTTGCAAAACATCGATTTAACCAAAACCACAAAACTTTTGCTGACATCAACAAGAGTTTTTGTAGCCTAAACTTCACCACAAACTTAACAGCCCTCATAACGCATTTAAGGGCTGAGTGTTTGACTGCATCATAAATCGACATTGTGATCATAATCCTCATCTGCATTAACACAGAGTCGCTGTATGTGCTGCTCATTACTCACCTTGGCCAGTAATTTCTAAACTTTCCAAAATGTTTCATGTGATCAGAAGTTAAGGTTTCTTTTAATTTGTAGCAAACAAATTGGGAACAAACAGAATTTTCAAGAAACATAGTAAACAGATGTTGCAAAGTATGAGATTTTTATTTGATCTCATTTAATGTTTAAATAAAAATGGACACAAATGTCTCACTAAAAGTTCAGCAGGACTGAAGCCAGATGGTATTTAAACCCAAAGCTTTATTAAACGTGAGCTCTTTTTGTGTCTCTCAAAGGTCAGTGAGACAGAATAACCGATGTTCAGCTATCTGCTTTCATACCAGCATCATTTACAGAGGAGGGGATTTTTTTTGTTCTGTTTCACAACGCCTACTGTCATTGGCTGTGAGAGCATACGGTTAGCATGATGACTCATTACCAGAACCGATTGGGTTCCAGGAAGCATCACATTGTGATCCTATTAACTTGTGAGAAGAGGAGGCAAAGTGGGGTATTACAGCAGGGTGTTGTGTTTAGAAACACTCACACAGGCACAAAATGTTCTGCAGCTGCTGCTCATCCTCACCGGCAGCTGACAAGTTTGTTGCCACCAGTTAAATGGAACTCATTTGTGAGGTAATTAATGCTGAAAATGCTTTTATATCCTCTCAGGTCCTTCCTGTTTTCGTGCTACCGTGCAGGGTCCTCAAGGTCTGGGCAGATTAATTAGGACTTGGCTTGATTAAAGCTGATGTACTCAGCGGCATCCATGCGAGTGATCCAAAAGTAATGAGCTGCAGCACTGATAGCATCTGTTTTCTGGGATGATGATTTTTGCTGATTATGTGTTGTGTATGTTTGGTTCGCTCATGTGAATTACGGTGCAAACAGGGAAGCGTGTTGACAAACCTGCCCCCTCATGTCTGGTTTCTCTGGCAGAGGATAAACTGCTGTGACACCAGGCGTCCCTTTGCCCGACGAGCTGATACTGAAAACCCACACAGTCTGAGTCCATGTGACGATCCGCTGCTGCCTTTGAGAGCATTAAATTTTTTTTAACAGCCAAAGATATCATGATGCATTAGTTTTATTCCATTTTATTCTTTGTTGTGAACCAACAACATGTCATCTTAAATATGCATTATCCTGTTTTTTTATTGTAATTTGGGTGTTTTGATGTCAATATGTTGAATGATCACAATCTAGCAAATCTCTTATTAGTTGGAACAAAATCTGCTGAATGTGAAAGCTATAGGGTTTAATTCTTATCAACTGATTTCTTGCATCTGTTTTCTTTCTCCACTTATTTGTGTTTTGTTTCTTTCCACTCATTCGTCTTTTAACTTATACGTAACTTTGTTATTCACATTCATTTATGTGTGACTTCTAAGCAGCAGATGTGACAGGGAGCATGAGCTAAATATAAGACAGTCACACATGATAAGAGATACCTGTGGGAAAAAAAACGCACACACACACACACGGAACAAAGAATAAAAACAGCAATGAATATAGGAATGCACTTATAAAACAATACATTCACATCATCAGAACAGACTGATCAGGCAGGTGAGTTTTAAAAGAAGCAGCAGATGTGCACTGGTGCAGACCCTGAGGGGAGCATTCCAGAGGTGAGGGCCAGCCACACTCAATGTCCTGTCAGCCATAATGCCGAGCCTGAGGGGGGAAGTGGAGAGTAGATGGGCATTAGAAGAATGTAGGATGCAAGTCAGTGTGTAAGAGTGAAGAAGATTGGAAAGGTAAGGAGGCGCCAAGCCATGGAAAGTTTTACAAACAAGAAAGCATTTTTAAGTGAATGTGGTATTTAGCTGGGAGCCGGCGCAGTGGCTGAAGGGTTGGGGTTATGCATGGACAGTGGCAGAAAAGCCAAATTCTAGACAAACTGCAGTCTTCTAAATCTCCAAATGTGTTTACATCAAGAAGGGTATTACAGTAATCTTGTCAGGATGTAATAAAGGCATAAATAAGAGTCTTTTCAGAGGAGTAGGAAGGAGATGGGCATAGTCTGGAGAGCAATTTTGATGATATATGAGGCCTAAAAAAAGGGCCAACATTCTCTCAGCAAAAGAGAACATGAAAAAACCAGGAATGGACAAATTTAGACAGAAGACTGTGCAAAATGTGGCTGGAGAGTCAATAAAGATATCCTGAGATTTATTCTAAAAAGTTTAGGTCATCCAAATGTTAATATTTTCAAGCTGTTTGGCTGGATGGTGTTTGAGAGCTTGGATTGTATGCAAAGTTGTGTGTCATCTGCATAGCAGTGAATATTGGGCCCATGTCAAGAAACTATGTCACAGAGGAAGTAATGTAAATAATTAACAGTAATGTTTTCGGAAACAAGCCCTGAGGGACACAGAGGGAAAAGTGGATGCAGAATTTAACCTAAAGCTCTGCTAGAAACTTTAATCTAGCTGTGGGGTCAAACTAAAAATGTGATAATGGTCAGCAGATGCCCCATTATCTAAAACACATTCTGAACATTCCCTTTCAATTTGGAGATCTTTACTGTGAGTTGTCAAAATGCACAGCTCTCAAATCCTGCTGCCACTTCGTTGCTCAGCAAATATGTTCCCAACCATCAACTCTCTGAAGTGCTGTTACATTGCAGGATTACTAAAGTGCACACCATGGGGTGCTTTGTGGTAAGAATCAAGACGCCAAATTTTAGCTTAATTGCTGTGCTTTATTCTTGTGTAAACAAATGTTTTAAAGAAAACTGACTGTAATTTGGTTTATTTCAAGAAACGCTCTTGACCAGTGGAGATTAGAATAGGTTGATTTAAACCCAGCTTTTAAAATGATGTACAAGCTTAACTTTTTAGTATTTTTATCCTCTTGAGGTTGAAATTATCACCTGTATAATGTGTGTGTGGCAGAAACAAGTAGAGCCCAAAGTTCCCGTGAACTGAAAGTGTCAATTCACTGTGTGTGCTCAAATTAGTGGTGATAAGTAAAACTTATCTGACAAGTTAAAACTGGTCCAAACCTGCCACTGGCATGTTGAGAAAAAGACTGATGAAGCAGCAAAGCTAGTACGATGAGTGTGCAGTTGAGGTTTAACCCTTTGAATAAAGCAAATATCTGTTATCTTTTAGTGAAAGACATCAGTGTGCTGTTCGGTCTAGCAAGTTTTTTTTGGTCTGTATTTGACTATAATCACAACAAACTAATCTTTCTCTTTACTAAAGATAAAATGTTCTTCACCAACTCAACTTACTTAACTTACCATTACACAAAAAGGATAAAATTATGTGGACACCCAAATGTTACAGCCATTAGGTCTCATTCTTAAATCTTTGGCTTTAAAATGCAACAGTAATGGGCTCCACTCTTCTGGAAGGGCAAAAACTGTCTTCCCCAAACTGTTACCACAAAATTGGAAGCAAGCTATTTTCTAAAAATATATCTGCATGCTGTAGCGTTAAGATTTCCTTTAACTGGAACTAATCACCCTATCTGGACCATTAAAACAGCCTCACACAAAAAGTATGTGGACAGTTTAGTCCCAGAAAAATAAAACAAAACAAGATATTCAAGTTGAGTTTGCAAGTCCATTTAGCAGTTGTTCGAAGATTAAGTTTGATATTCTAAAATCAGATTAAGACAGTTTGTTTTGCATTGCATCAAAACAATATTGACCCCCTTTGTGCATAGACTTTAAAGCAGCACCACCTACAAACTATCCGTTTCAGCCTGAAGGTCCATTAGACCCATTTAACATTCCCTCCATGTGCTGCCTGGACTTTGACCTGTGAAGGAAACATACGAACACAAAAAAAAAGAAAGAGTGTGAGAAGTTAAGCAGCTCATGTAAACTGTCCACACTTCTCAGGAGTCAAGCAAGCTGTGCAAACATCAACGGCCTCTTCCTCCACCATGCAGATCCCCAGAGGAGTGCCATATATAGGAGGTCATCAAGGTCCCGAGAAACAGGTGATGGGTGTTGTGTGGAGGGTGAGCGAGGGGCGACCGACATGTGGTTGAAACAGAGAAAGAAAAAAAAAGAGTGAGAGATGATACAGTATGTTCTCATGTACCTTTCCACGCACCAGTGGTTTGTTTCCCAGAAATATTTGCAATGAACCCCTTCAGCACACACATACACACACACACACACACACATACACGCACACACACATGCACACCTACACACACACACTTTCTTCCCATCAATCTATGTAAAAGATATGCCCCAAGCCCCACAGATCTTGCGCCAAGTAATGGGATGGGTTAGCCTGCATGTCTGTCTCCTGAGGATTTACGTTTATCTCACCACCAGATTCATGTGACACAACATATGTGTGAACTGCATCCTGCATATTTGCAGCAGAGCGAGGCCTGTGCAGAACGTGTATGACTGCAAATGTTAAAGAGCCTCAGCATCGGTCTAAATATGTTTGTCTGGGTCTGCCTCTTCTAAAACTCTGAAGATAGTTTTTGGCCGTGAGTTTGCCTCTGTAATTTTGATGTACTCTGTCATGTTGTTCCCATTAGGGTCCTTTCATACAGATCCCTCTTTTTCTAGATTGTCTGATCCCCTTCCAGATGAATAAAAAAATTGGCCTTTTTGTAAGCATCCTGTCAAACTGCACGTCTCTCACACCATGCCTGGACTGCAGAGTGAGAGCAGAGGCTAGATGAGTAGATAATACCGAACTATCAGGATATCACTACATTTACCAGGTCAAAGAGAATTGCTCTCTAACAAATGTCAAATGTTGCTTGGAACACAAACAACTTCACAGTGATAACTACAGATGGACTTTTACCCTTATCCAAAAACAGAAATGCTCCATTAAGTACAAGTCCTGCATTCATTTTTAAGATGCTGGTTGATCTGAAAACTCTGTGACCTTCTGATATCTGCCTGCCTGTCTGTCAGTGATATGGTTCTCTGTGCTGAAGAGCATGGCTTTCACAGATGTGCTATTCTCATCCACCAGGGGTAAAACAAGGCATTATTTCCTCTCTAAAGGCAGAAGTTCTTGTGATATTCCTCTGGCAGCTCAGATGACGTCCTCAGTATTTGTCTTCAAATTCAATCTGTCTCCGTTTCAGTAGTACTCCCTCAACGACAAAGCTGTCTCCCAAACATTTCCAATTAAGAGCCATATATATATGGCTCTATATATATATATATACAGCTATATATGTATATATATAATCTTTAGGTAACTGTACAGTAGTAAAAACATGCTGATATATATTGTAGAATAAGCAGCAAAAGACAAAGGATAAGGATTAGATATGGGTATCTGAGTCAATTCAAGCCAAGTCAAGTCAATTCACTTCTGCTGGGCTTTTAGCTGTTGGTCAAGAGGCGCTTTCCAGATTTTCCTGAAGACATTCATGTTTATTTCAAAAACCTGTCTTTGAATTGTACTCATAGGATCAGTGCAGGTGGGAGGATTTTGTTTGTGCCATTTGGCACGACTTCCACATGGAAAATCTATGAACGTAAGTCCCACATTTTGTGAGTCTTTGACAAACAGATCTTGTGTTAATATCTAACTGATATCACAATATTTTCCTAACCTGAACCAAATGCTTTGACTCACACTAAGCAAACATACTGTCACGGTCCTTGCACACAACATATTTGATGATTAGACTGAGGTCTGTGGGTAGGAACCAAGCTTCTTGAAGTGGTATGTGTATAGGCTCTGTAGGCGTTGCAATAAGTGCAGGAATCCTGGGGGCATTATCATGTTCATTGTGTTAATGCAGCAAGAGATCTGTGTTGTAATGCAGAAGTCAGTATTGTAATTCAGTAGAGTGAGTTGCAGTTGTTTGGTCTTACTTTTCCACCTGGATTGGCAATGTACAGTCAGAGAAGGCAGTACATTACTTGTTAAGAATATCTGGTAGTTAAATGTAATGATCGTCTCTTCATATCCATAAAAATTCATAGCTTATACAAATAATTTTGCTAATAATGTTTATCACATTCTTATTTTTCAGTATTCCTATTTCATCTGAGTCTAAGATTTACATGTACTAGTCAGGACACTTGTTTTAAGTTACGTACAAAATCTGAGCTGCCAGTCTGTTTTTTTTCTTAGCTGCAGCTGTAAAGCCTAAATCCGCTGCTGCACTGCTGCAGGGCTCAGCATTCTGGTTTTAACTAACTAACAAGCTAACAAGCTGTTTTGTTTCCTTCAGTTATCAGAACTAAACAGACTCTAAAACACACTGGAAGTCTATCGTTTACAAAAAGCCTCCTGGGTCTTGTTTGACTCTCTGTTCTGTAGGTCTTGCAGTCCCCTGCTGCTTCACCTCAACAGTTTTTAGCCTTGCCACACATATTTCTGCTCCCAAGAGCTGCTATTTCAATGTGGAGCATAAGAGAAGGGGAGAGATTAGGCCTACTAGATTAACACAGGATGTTGTTTTTAAATTCAGTCAAGTGGTTTTTTTTAAGTGAGAGGAGTTGTCTCCAGTGCTTTTCTCCACTTTTAAGCACAGAGATTGGTCTTAAATGAAGACTGCAGATCACAAAGGCCTTAGTTTGTGTGTTTTTAGCCAGCTGTGTGTCGGCATCACACAGCTGCTGAGGAGATAAGTCCGTCTCTGGACTGATGTGCAGTCACTTTGAGAGCCTAATTATTGTTCTGTGTTTTAAACATCTACAAAGGTCAGCTGTTACACACAGACACAAGGGATTTACATGCAAAAGTGTTTATCAAAAAAGCAGCACTTCAAGTGTTAAGCGAGTGGGTACAGCTGTTACAGTCGACTGACAGCTGATCCAGCTGTGATCAGCTGCAGTCAGGATGTAGGCTGGAGTTTGAAGTAGTGTGGGTTTAATTGCTAATATCAGATTAGTGAAGACATGCCCCTCTTTGGCATTTGGGTGAAGCAATATGGAATGAAAAATAAAAAATGGAGAAATAAATATGCTGAAGCAGGATTTTTTAAAAAATGAAAAAAATAAGTGATTTGTCAAAAAAATTTCTTTTTCTGTACATGTGTTTTTTTAAATGAACCTGTAAACTTATTTGATAAGTTGGACTTTTATTTCTATATTTCTTTTTGTCTTATCTTATTTATTTGCTAACTGGGTAATTTCTATATTTATTAATTCTTTATTCATTCCACTACTTCAATACACAGATTTTCCTGCTAATAAAGTTAATATCTGATCAGTCATTATGGGTTTTAAAGTGTATCTCTGTCCCTGCCTCTTGTCCCAGCTGTTGTTGTAAAAAAAATTCAAAAGTAAAGCAAGTTGCCCACTTGCCTGAAAACTCTAAAAAATTTACATAATGGAAAACAAAACCGGAACAGCGGGTTTCCTTCTATGAATAATTTGGCACGCTCACAAGTTCAGAAACAAGTTAACCAGCTGTGTGAGCAGCAAAGAAAGACAAATAAATGCGACAGAATGGCATTTCTGAATGATTTTAGTAGTTTTTTGATGACTGTGGCGTCCTAGAAACTTCATCAGACTGGAGCTTTAGACGTAAAACCACTCACTGTTGTATTTTGGTCTCTTGCGGAGATTTCTAATAAAAACCAAATGATAAAAATAATTCCTGGAGGTATTTCTATGTTGTGTTGTCTACAATATGTATGTACTCTACGGAACTAAAGCATTTAATTGTTTCAATTTTAATTAAGGCATCATATGTCATAAGTCAACAGTGGTATGTTTTTTTTACATTTCTCAGTGTCTCAGCTGGTTTCAGGAAACCCACATGCACTGTTTCTTTTAATTAGTACAACAACTTCTCTGCACAACTGAAACTGTTCAGTATGTGTTTGCTTGTGTGCTGCGTTCAGATGCAACAAACCCGAGAATCCTGAGCGAAATGCTTGTTTGCGTGTAGACACGGTCAACAGCTGTTTCCTACATCAACACAAGACATCTTGTGTTTTTGATGATCAGTAAGGCAAAGTTATTTACATAGGACCATCAGACAAGAAGCAATTTAAACTGCTTTGCACTGACACAGAATTTCCCTAAAAATATGACATAAAGAAAAATATTATAATTGCATCTTAAGCACTGAATTAAAAAAAAAAAGAACAAAAAGTTTAGAGATTTAGAAGAACCTGCTTCTAAAAGACAAAACAATGGCAGGTAAGTGGCCTAAGTTGCTATGGTTTAAAAAAAAAAAGATATCTTACTGAGTGAGGAGCCATGATGAACAGTTTTAAATGAGCTGGCAGCTGTAGGAGACCTCAGGTAATCAGGAAGTTTGTTTCACAGATGGGAAACATTAAGATGAAAACCGGCTTCATCTTGCTTGATTTTGATCTTGGGAACGCTGAATTACTGTCCTGGATGACTTGAGGGGTCAGGCTACTTCATAACATAAATGGAAATCAGAGAATTATTTAGGCCCAAGACCATTTAGCTCTTTATGATAATTAAAAGGGTTTTAATATTTATCCTTTAGCACACAGGAAGCCAATGTGCTCCTCCTTCTTGGTGTTCGTGATGACTCTTCTGGATAAACTGCAGCTGTCTGACTGATTTTTCACTAAAACAGATGAAAACACTGTTACATTAATCTAATCTGTAGAACATAAAAACCTGAAAAAGGATTTAGCTTTGACAGAAAACCTCGAGTTTTATCTGTGTTTAAGGTAGTTGTAGGCCGATTTTGTAATTGTCTTTACATGGCTTTTGAAATCTACAACTACACCAAGATTCATGACTTTATTTTTACATTTTAGTGTCAAAAAACAACATTTCCTGTCGTAATGTCTCACTCTCTCTTTGTTGGCATTTACTTTGCTGTATAAATCTACACATTATGAACACAATGTAAGCCAGATGTGTCTATTTTTAAAGTGGGTTCTGTTTTAAGATGGCATGAGGCGCATTAGTTGCCCAGGGGTTTATTAAGTCAATAATATTTTATAAAGTGCTTGCATTATTGCTACATTTATTAATCCCATGGAAACGTTTTAGGCGATTTATTATAAAAGTTCCTTTATAAATGTTAAAATATACCTTGAATTTGGATTTTTTCAACACCTTTAGAAATGTCAGTATGAGTTTAAAATCAACTGCCTAATAACACTTAAATGAAATTACACTGCAGACAGCACTTTGGCAAAACCACTGAGAAAATATGAATAGCATTTTGGAAGTTTGTCCAACTGGATGATTCAAATGAGTTGCAACATATTCAAGGGAATCTGAATTCCCAGATGACAGCTGCTTGCACTGTCAAACATGATTAGATAAAGTGGCTACTCAGCCTGCTGAGTCCTCACTGATAAAAAGTGAAGTTTGAAGGAGCTGTTAGATGCTAATTCACTTAAATTTAACTAAGTTTCAGCTAAGACATAAAACGATTGTCATTCTTAATAATAAAGTCATTAATAAAAGACTTGCCAGCATGAGTTAAGATATTTCATTAAGGCAACGTTAACTGTGCAAAGGGACTTTCAAATAAATACAAGTTATGTAGTGCTTAACATAGGCAATAACTCAGAAAATACATTTATCAAAGTAAGGTAAAATACAAAAATAAACAAATAATAACAGGACAATGTTTTTTTTATTATTCTGAACTATTTCACTTTCATTGAGTCTGGCGGACAAAAGCCATCACTCTGCTCTGTAGCCTAGTTTGTCCCTTCAGCATCATATGTCCTCTTTGAGTTTCGACCTCGCCTCGCTGCCTCAACTTTACACAGAATTCAGAGAGGAATTGCAGACCCGGCGGCATTCAGTTTTAATCAAGCAAGCACGTGCTCAGTCTGAAACCCTGCCACATATCTGAGCCGTGATATAAGACAGACTGCACAGCTTAGCTCATCCAGACATATTCACACTCAGAGATAACAGCATATCCCAACTCATGTGCTCCATGAAGTTGTTATCTATGATAAAATATTGCCCCCAGCGGAGCTTAAACACATCTGTTTGGGCCTATTTTCCATATGTGATGTGTGTTTATGGAGCGGCGAGGTGAGTGGAGTCTTCAGTGTTGAGCTGAGGCTGCATATTATGGACTGTAGAGCTAATTCTGTTATGTTACCTCTGTCCTGTCTATGGTATGTTGTTAGTATCAGGACAACACTTAGGTTTGTACCAATGTTCCCCTAAACATGGACAATAGCCACCTAGTGGGCTGTAGAGGTATTTCAGATGAGTTGCAGCCTGAGCGAGAAATTTTTGTTTTCCCATGTTGCAAAATGTATAAAAAATGTACATATTTCTCTGTACAGCTTGTAGCTGTGTGTCTTCATTCCTCCCTCTCTAAAAATTTAAAGGAGGTTTTGAAAAAAAAAGGTCTTAGTTTGGTTGGTTATGGCATCACAGCTATTTGTTTAGCTTAAGGCAACAAAACTTCTGAGAAACTTCTGACTGTTGATTTTCACTAGAACTCAAACCTCAGTGTCCTGGCCAAAAGGCCTGTGTTTGTTTGATCCAATACTCAATCCAAACCTCTGACTTACTTGGGACTTTACCTCTCTACTTTGCCTGGATGGAGCCATTACTATGAGTGTCCAGTTCTGCTGCAGATAGGTTTACATCCAAACTCTTGTATGTGAGAAGTTGGAATTACTGAGTGAGTTTTTGTAGTCACTTTCACATGAGAAATTACCAGAATGATTGCAACAGATATTCGAGATTCCTTGTGAATAATTTCCAACACCAGGGACACCCAACATGATTGGCCTTGAGTGAGACTCATTTATCCCATCATACAAACCAGGCAAATGTGTCCCCACAGCCCTGATAACTTGATATTAACAAACAATAAACTCCTAGTATGAATCAGTTTATATTCATTGTTTTATCACAAACTGGTCAGTCAGTATTTGTTTTTGCACTCTCGTGTCATTTCATCGTCATGCCTCTGGTTTTCATGCTATTTGCCTATGTCGACACTCAATTTTTCTTCTAAATCTGCATGTATTCCTCTTTCTTTTTATTCAACTGAAGACCAGACATGTGAGACTGATCCAGACTTTACTTGGGTCACAAATGTTCTGAGTGTGGTTGCCAGTGGGTAAGAGGACAAACAACCTCAGTGGAAAGTTGACAGTAAATAAAATGCACAACCAAAGAAAGTGACTCAAAAGCAGTAGTGGGGTTCAAATTTTAGCATGAGAAGAATCAGAAATTGACAATGGAAACTTCTCAGCCAGTCAGCATTCCCCTGGAAGGCCTCATTGGTACAGCCACACACTTTTTATGAGTGTGACCGTGATCTTGACGGAACACAAAGTTGACAAACAGGTCACATTGTCACGCAGCTTTGATATGAATCTCAAAATGACCCTTTTGCTTTGTGCACTGTAAGTGATTACTTATATGGACTTTTTTTTTTAGAGAGATGACACACAGTATCATTTATCAAGGTGTCACAGAGTAATTTAATCTGAACTTCAAAGGAAATGCTGAGACCTAAAAGCCTTGTGTTTGGCACAAAAAGTCCAATTACATCCACATATGGGTACAAACTGTGTGGCTAAAGGGATATTTTACCCTCATTACGCATCAAAGTCTGCATGCAATTTGATTTTTACTGTTAGGGAAGTTCTTCATTAGCTTTTTAATCTTCTTTGGAATTTGTGCGAATAAGTCACTTTAATTCACTATTTTACTGTGTTTTTCATACATGCTATAGTCCCTGAAGGTGCACACTGGAGTGGATTTTGGAAAGTATTATCAAGTAAAAGAGCTGCATATCAGTCCATGTTACAGCCAGCCAAGAAGCTGAGATGAATGCTGAGTCTTAAAAGTATTGAGAGGTTTGGTTTGACCTCATCAGTTTCTTTTGTCTGACAAGGTCAAAAACAGATTATGCATTTTGGTTCCATTTAAGCACATTCAACAATTAGGACCTTATGAAAACCCAATGGTAAAATGGCTAGTTATATCTTAAAAGGGGATTGTGTGCTCAGCTGTTGGTACTGAGCAGTTTCCAGCCAATCAGCTGATGATCCAGGAGTTACTATGATATACAAGAGTAAATCAGAACATTGTCCCCAAAACGGTAAATTGGCGCTTTTACACACTGTTTTTTTTTTTATTTTTGTATGTGTTATTGAATTGGTTTTTGATATGTTGCAGGAAAATTTTACAATAGTTTTAGATAGACAGGATAGTTGCAAAGCCAAGCTAAGCTACTATAGGTAGCCAAAGTCTTATATTTAATGTATACATATATGAAAGTGGTATTAGTCTTCTCACAAAGTTCTTCGCTAAAAAGAAAAAAGAGAGATGTATTCCTAAAATGTTAAAAGATTTCTTTGAGGACAGAACAAACAGTGGTTGTAAGTCCTTAAAACCTCTGTATTCTTACTGATAATATTGACCTTTTTTTGACATTTTTCTTTCAAGGCTTGGCTAAATGTGTTTTTAAGCTTATATAGGCCTAAAGGTCTACAGCAACCTCATAGATGTAGCAGTTTACTGGCTGTTTTCTAAAAGTCAAAGTATCACTATATGGCAGTTCATGTGTAGGTGAAGTTAAACAGCAGAGCATTTTACCTCTCAGAGTGTAATTTGAACACTGGCCAAAGGTGACTGATGATTTCCTGTGTTTTCCTGCTCTGTCTGCCTCTGTGTTTTGACCAGCTAATCCCTACCTGTCATGGAGGGAGGTCCATAAAAGATGGATTTGTTCCTCCACTCGCGGCAGCTTTTCATTTACAGAGCACACAGCAGCATCCCTCAGTCCCCATCTCTTGCGCAGCACTTTAATCCAGCTAGAACGAATAGAGAGATTAAAAAAAAAAAACTGAAGATGAGACATGATGAAAGAGGTTCACAGCGGTCAGCAGGATGTGTGCAGGTGAAAAAGACGGGAGGTGCTGGAGGCAGCGGAGGGCAGACATACAGCTCAGAGGTTTTTAATCAGCACAGAGCCACTTCTGTGCTTCCTGGAACATGATGCTGTTTTCTGTGGAAGGAAGGTGAGACTGGTGGGGAAAAAAAACCCTGAGTGCAACACCTGCTGTTTGTCCTTCTTACTCAAAACACACACACACAGGCTCTAAGCTCAGTATCTGTCTAATCTTTGCAAGTAATTTGCTCTTACCAGTTTACACATCAGACATAAATTCAGGAAGAATTTTCCAAAGAAATTTATTTTTGGAGGGTTTTGGTAGTAATCAGATAACAATGACAGCAACACACACATGTGGTAAATATTTGGCAAATGAGCCCATCCGTAGAACATTATCCAAATATTTATATCTTTGAAAATGTTCTTTACTGCAGTGAGAAACAACCCGTGACATGAAACAACTTGAACCAAGTTTTTACTGGCAAAGTCAGCGTGATGCATGATGCAGGGACGTAATGTAGATGTATTGCTAATGGCTATTGTAAATGCCTGTCAAGCTAGTAAACTAATCCAATCCTAGCTTAACTTTGTTACAGGAAACATATAAACAGCCTCACAAGCTGCCGGAGGCTAGTTCGACAACATTGAAAAAGACGGTTCTCTAGCCGGACTTGGCATCCCAAGATTGAGTGGGCTTGTGGGACCGTTATCTGCATGGCTAACTAAGCTAGCCAGCAAATAAATGCTACAGTTAGCGGTTACTCTAGAAACAACTAAAGCTATATGTGGGGAACTTCATTCCCTGTCATCAAGGCTTCATAAAATTGTATGACATTTGTGAAAACTGTAAAAAATTGCACCTCTGTTGTTGTGGTAAATAAGTAATAATAAAGTCTAACGAACATTAGGAACTTCGATGTTGTGCTCAAGGGTTTTGCATGTGACATCAAGACAAATTTGCACCAGAGTTTAATAAGTTTATAGGAATTTTATTCCAGTGCAGAAAACAAACCTATTTGATGCTTTTTAGTTTTTTTTTTTTTTTACCTTTTAATGAACCAACAGAAACATACAACTAACACTGGAGTTCAGATTTATTCATTTATGCTGGTGTCTGAGTTCTGGAGGGGACTGTACACCACTAAGGCAACAGATTACAGAGCTTTGAGTGATGAACTATCTACCCAAAAAAATAAAAAAATAAAAATCCCAAATCAGAGAAACAAGTTTATATAGAATTACAGGGTCAATTTATGTATATATAAAGCCTTGTTCATTTTGGTATGGCTTAATGTTGAATAAGGAAACAATTTGGTAGGAACTTTAGAGCTTTTTTAGATGAATTGCTTTGTGAATTCCTCCCCTGGTAGATGGAGGAATCTTTTCATGAAGTCAGGTCAAAAACCATTTCTAATACTGTGATGAAGAAGACTGCGGGTTAGTTTTATATCTCCTGTCTACATACATCCACCCTGAAAAGTTTAACGGTTAAGTTCAAGGCCACAGGAGGTTCACAGATTTTTTGACCATCTAGAATAGTCCTGAAAAGTAAACTGTTTGAAAAAAAGATTTTCACTTTCCAGGTGTTTGGCTACATCACAGGTTTCAGCTTTCCAATATAATAATAGCTGACTGCCTTGGACTTGGAGTCTTTTCTTAGATTTTCATCCACAATATTTCATCAGGTTTTTATTTTTTCATTCATCACCTTTCAGCTGCTAGTGATGGATTTTATTTTCCCTCTGTGGCTGGCTTTTATCAAGCACAGTCACCGAGCACAGTCTTCCAAGTACATAGGCAAACTCACACAACATATTTTGCAAATTAATACCATGCGACTTTTAATTTGTCTTTGGCTTATTTTACTTAAAAATCACAAGCGGTTATCGTCCACTTGTCCAGGGATGAAATGACTCAAGGTTTGTCTTCTGCTATGAATAGCTTATGAATACCAGAAAATAAGCAACACAATAAATAAAGTGCAACAAAGTAAGAACATGAAAACTGTTCTTCCTTGAACCAGCTGTCCTTGATTTGAAGAGTATGATAAAAGCAAATATGCCTTTTTACAGCATGAAAATTGTAGCAAATGTTAGATATGTGCTTTATTAACTTTGTATTCAGCTGCAGTCTTTACAAATTGAACGTGTTGACATTCAAAAACAAAACCAGCTCTTCTCTTAAAGGACAAGGCGAAGTTTCAGT
>JAPZDY010000005.1:1258554-1272057 GCA_029783645.1 Ctenochaetus hawaiiensis | reverse complement strand
TGCACTCCTCCATGTTAAATAATTTTATCTTTTTTTATACAATCAATTAATCAATCGAGAGGGAACCACATTTTAATGTCATTATACAACTTGCTGTATAATGACAAATAAACATCCTTGTATTCCTTGTATTGTATTGTATTGTATTCTATTCCTTGTTAACAAAACAACAGAAATCTAATTTGGAGGCAAATAAAAACATTGTGACCTTAAATAACCTGTGAGTTCTCAATATATTAAAAAAACACCTGCTCTGTGTCACTCAGGCATGCAGTCAGTCGCCAGCTGAAACACTGTGTAATATGCAGATGATGTTCTTGGGGGATACGCTGAAGGATTCAAGCGACCAAATGTTCCACTGACTCCGTTACAAAATGTCCAGCTACGCTGATCCTCCCTGTCATTAAACCAGCTCACTGAGAGGAGAATTTACAGGGTGTATTTGATTGAGTATTTTTTTTTTTCAAATTAAAAGCAAAAACACTATTAGCAGATTAACAGATACTTCAACTGTTAAAAAAATGCTAAATCTTTTGCAGCTGCTTTGTCATTATTATGCAGCTGACACCTTAGTAAGCTCTGAAGTGCCTCGAACTGAAATGAAAGTCATCATTGTCTGAGGTAAAAACTAAACTACAGGGGGAAAAAAAAAAAAAATCCTAAAAGAAGACAGAAACGGAAATGATTCAAATGTCTGATTGTGCTTGTCTGTTTTTTGGCTGACTCTTCTGGCATATCGTTCGATCTATGACCCTTTTTTATTGGAACAAAAAAGGTCTAACTTTAAAATTAAATTTTAAACCTCTTGACAAAAAATGCATACTCTTAAGATTAGTTTGCTGTTATAAAAGTGAAGCACATTACAAGAACTTTCTCATGCTAGGAAACATTTCATCACATTGTATAAAAAAAAGGACTTGTGTTTAAACTGTGTACCTGCCAGCATGCCTGGTTTCTCAGTGATGCGGATCTGTCTTTCTGGGACAATCGGTTCACCCTCAGAGTTGCCAATGTCAGCAGGGATGAGAGACAGGCAGGCACTTTCCTCTTCCAGAGAGCGAGGATAATACAGAGGCAGTAATTTCTTGAACACAGGCTGTAAGAACACACACGAGTATTGACATCAGTGTCCAAAAATATATATGCAGAGGGCAGCAAAATAAGACTGAGGATCTCATAGGTTTATTTTTCATGACAGCCAGCATCAAACCTTCAGCTGACTGTACATAAAGGGAAAAAACACAGACTAAAGTCATACAAACCTCCTCTGTGTCAGACACAGCAAAAACCACTGCCTCTATGCTGTTTCCATGATTCTCCAGAAACCTGCGCACTGTTCCTACGAACACATGAACACACCATACATATTCAGACATGTCAGAGATTTAAATGTTCAATAGGAAGAAGGATTATTTATTGATCACCTACAATTATAAAATGGCAAATATATGAAAAAAAGAACAAAAATTTTAATTTCCTACATGATTTCTCCAAATTGCTAGTTTCGATTGCGAGTCCGAAAAATGTAAAGCAGTGAATCTATATACTAATAAAACTGAGCCACCAAGTGTTTGGTATTTATAGTGCTGAGGAGGCATTAACAATGAATTTGGATGTTCAAGGTATTGTCTGTGTGTGTGTGTGTACTATTGTGTCTTACTTAAAGCGATGTGTGTAGCATCCTCCAGTGGGTAACCTCTCTTTGTTGTGCTCACCACACACATGCCGACAGATGTCATCGACTGCTCTCTGAAAAAAAAGAAAAAACGCTCACATGCTGTAAAAAACACTGACAGAACACACACCTGACTGGTGAAAGGCTTTCCTTTAACAAACACACACACACAAACACACAAGACACACACAAACCCCTGGAACCCCTGTCAAAATAATTCAACTACACATACCAATGCATACAAAAAGTGAAAGTACTTGTTATCAAAAAAATTTGTTTATACTAGATCATTTTCAGATATAATTTTTCATGTCAACATATTTTCCATTATAAGTAATAATAATTTTCTTATTAACACGATAACATGATTATAAATACAAAATGTTTAATTAGAATAATGTTAATTAAACATTTGACATGAAGAATTTATTATAAATTACCTCCCCTAAAATGTTTCTGTGCTCAATCTGAAACCGGATCTGAAACCTGAAGTATTTGACAGTGGCATAATTAAACAGAGAGTCAAAATCTCAAAAATGTCAAGAAACAAAAACCTAACAATTGCTGGTTTGAGAGGTTGGTAGCTTCTATATTCTGATCTGAGGTGGAGGCAAATCTATACGTCTGACCTGAGACTGACTTCCTCTAACATTATTACAACTTAGATGGTTTGTTATGATCAGCAGGTTTCAGGTTTTACCATCAACCACAAAAACAGATGACGCTTCTTTCTGAAGGGT
This sequence comes from Ctenochaetus hawaiiensis, assembly GCA_029783645.1. Classification (NCBI taxonomy): domain Eukaryota; kingdom Metazoa; phylum Chordata; class Actinopteri; order Acanthuriformes; family Acanthuridae; genus Ctenochaetus; species Ctenochaetus hawaiiensis. Next base: position 1,269,642 of record JAPZDY010000005.1, on the reverse strand, counting down.
GTTTTTGACATGTTTACTCCTGCAGCATTCTGGAGAACAATCGAGAGGCTCAGAGTGTCTCTGATCAAATTACTGTTTATTTGTACCCGTCAGGCTGAAACATTGTACCCCAAAAAAAAAATCACATCTGAGGGGGAAAACATGTAAAAAATATCTGACAAACCTGTTGAGACAGCTCAACTCTATGAGAAATGAATGTATTTCACATCACTTTTATAACCTGTTGCCTCGCTCGATTAACACATAATCAAGTGCTGTGTGTCTTCGATTATGTGTCATCTGCCTGGTTTCAGCCTGACCGATGGCCTACAGGACAGACTGAATGACTGGATTTAACGGTTCTTACGTGGCCAGTTGCATGATGTTCCTGTAGCAGCTGTACAATGAGCTCTCGGCTGCCGTCTTGTACTTGACTTTGTATTTTGGTCCGACTGTGTGGATGATGAACCTCGCCGCCAGGTTGAAGCCTTTGGTCAGTTTTGCCTCCCCTGTCCGACATCCTGCACACAAAAATACAAATAATACTGATTTATAAAAAAAAGGTTTCGACTGTAAATGCTGTTGACTAAGAATTGACTCATGTGTTATTAAAATATTAAGGCTTTTGCAACTGCTGCCTTTTCAAAAGGGAAAGCCAAAATTCCTTTTCTCTTTATATTTTTGATTATTTTCAAACTCTAAATAGATAAAACTAAAACTGGATCTTGGCACCACTTAAAGTTAAAGGAAAAACTATTTTTTTGGAAATAAAGTACCAAAAATTAACAGAATAAAATTATACACTTAAGTCATAAGATAACAGGTAAACCATCTTCATGATAAATGACCAATGAAACTGAAGAAGGCTACAAGATGTGGTTGAGAGCTTCAGAAATAAAAGTTGTGCTGCTGAGAATTTTATAGTTTGCTCAAGTCACTTTCACCCCATTTTTTATGGTGTACACTTTTCCAAAGACAAAATGTACAGCTGATGTTTTACATGTGGAGTTTAAGAAAAAAATCATCTCTGTTTTATCTCAAAACTTTCTTTTTTTGCATTTCTTCATGTAAGCAGCTGTGGAGCCTTTATAAAAGAGCAGCTATGGCGGTTATGACCCTTTTTTTATTGGATTCAGCTGATCATCATGTGCCTGGTTGTGTCTGCGTACAACCATCAGTGACTTCACATTCATTTCTAATGTTCTCACTCTGACATTTCTTTCTTCCACCTCCAGATCCCAGACTCCCTGGTGTCACTGAGCGGGCACGGAAGTTGGAATGCCACTTCCCAGATTTTCCCTCCAACCTACCCTTGAGTTTGAGCAGCTCGTCTCGCAGCTCAGGTCCTGCCAGCTGATGGATGCTGTCCGACACGGGGTTCTTGTCGATTAGCGACTCGTTGCTGGTGTTCACGATGGAGGTGCAGTTCAGCAGGGCCACGTCACCGCAGCTTTTGTGGGAAAACAAAAGTTGCTTTGTTAAAAAATTCTGAACAGACTTATGTATAAATGATACAATATGTATAAATGATACAATATGTATAAACATTCCAGCACAAACATATCAAACCCATGTTTTCTGGCTGGTTTTTGTCATACACTTTTTTCCAAAGGGTCACCATATTATTTTGCTCCTAATGTGCACTCTCAACTTGTTTTATTCAGCATTTCTCTAAATATCACTGTCTAAATGGGTTTTGTAACCACTTCAGTGTGCACTGCGGTGAATCCCCAGATATCAGCACTAAGGTCATTAAGGTTTTATCTTACCTCCAAACACTGGAAAAGTGATTGTGAGCACACACACACACACACACACACACATTAGTCTGCCTGCACACGTTCATCCAAAAGAAACCCTGAACATTTCGACATTAAGCCAAAGTAAAATGCTTATTTTATTGCTTCAGTGGACTTATTTCTTCATTCTGAAGCCCTGCAGGGTTTGTCTGGAAAGAACAATGAGGAACTACTTGAGCATGTGTTGAAAGCATTCAGTCACAGGACATGTTGAGCTTCCAGCACAGAGAAGGAAGAGGCTTTTTTGAGGCTTTTTTCTTAACATCATCCATCTTCGCTTAATAAAAAATGAGTCACAACCCAAAATGGACCAAGCTGCCAGAAACTGTTACTGAGAAACAGACCTCACTGGCAGTCAAAGCCTCTCAGATCCCGTTTTATATAGTCTTATCTTCATTTCTCTAAAGCTGCAGAGTACAAATTATCTGTGTAATGCAATGTGGCAAGGAAAAGGTAAACAGCAAGACAAGCAGAATTCTATATGTTGGGTTTCGTCAACCAAAACATTTCAGTAACTCTCTCCCAAATTTATTTGACGGGAACAAAATTCTTTGCATTTGGCTTGTTTATGAGTCAAATTTAGGGCTGAGCCACATTAAACTGTTTACAATGACAGTACCAAAAGTTTCAGTGTGCTAAAGATTGTGACATACTGACATGTTCACATCATGAGAAGCAACAAGCATGTTGGAAAGTAAAAACAACATGCTGCCAGCTTTACACTGAAGGAGTTGGCACCAAAAAAAGGAAGTGACTTAGTGTGGAAATGTTTGGTGGGTGAAAGTCAGATCCACAGCAAACTATGGCTCAAGTGTGACTTGTTAGAGAATTAAAATGATAGTAACAGCAAAGTAGAATGTAATATTACTAATCATCTGCCAAATACTTTGATAATATATAAAATAAACAATTTAGTTAATCATTTTATATAAGGAAAAATTTGCAAAACCACTGATGAAACACCTTGTACTTCCCAGCCATAATTTAAATACAATACAGCCAATTGCTGGCTACAAAAGTGACTGTTTTTAATTCAATCAGAGATGCTGAACTTTCACCACTGATATACTTCAGTAGCAGTTCAGATAAAGGACAGTACTGTTAAATCCAAGATAAAAATTAGGTTACTCAAACACTTTCATCAACTTTTGTAACAAAGAAAACCTGACTTTGTGAAGGCAGCAACATAACACCAACTGTCTCCTTTATTACTACAAGGAACAAAACCATAAATAAATATACAAATAAGAGCTTTCGGCCCAGAATTCAAATCCCTGTACTTAAATTAAATTACACACTTTTGAAAGATTTTCCATTAAAAACTTCATTCCATCTTGCATTTTTTTTGTCTCAAGAAATTACTCATCTGTTTTATGAGCCACATTTACTAGAGAAGACATGGACTGAAAATGAAACTTAGTCGAAGCCTCAAACAAATGTCAACAGCCAGCAAACAAGAAGAGAGAACTGGGAGGAGGACAAGATAAAAAATATTACGTAGCTGTATTTGGTTTCAGTATTATAGCAAGTTTATTATACATATTCTCATGTGTTGCAAGTACGAACTCTCTTTCCCACCCACATTTAAGTGCATGCATGCTGTCTCTCTAACATTTTTGTTGGGTTCCATGGAAATTATGAGATCTTTGTCTGTGTCACCTCTCTACAATTATCCTCTAGACAAATGATCCTCATGCTGGAGGTCAGCACCCCTTTAAAGATTGGAAGATAAATCTGAGGAGCAGTAAAATAATTAACAGAATAGTAAGAATACAAACCATTCAGAGTCATAAAATTATAACATATCTTCCTTTGTCCTATGAGAACTGCTAAATTGTTTATTTTTCTCTTTTTAAATGTAATTAATTGCAACTGTCTAATAAGGTTATAAGAGAAACTCTGGTGGTGTTGCTCACCACTTATGGGCGTACCCTGTGATTAAATGGTCAAAAGCTTGGAGGTACCACTGATGCGGGTCGGTTCCTTCTTGGGCTCTGTTCATGTTAGTGCAGCAGGAATGTGCTCGTTCCTCATGACAGAGAACAGGAGGGCCACTCAAACAACAAGACTTCACAGAGGCCCCGCTGTAAAGTCAGGCTGCAGTCATGTGTTCCTCCACAAAGAGGATTTATGAGGTGATCTGGACTAGTCTGAGCAAGACACAGGCAGCCTCACATATACAGCCAAATCAGCTGCCACTACCTGCTGAGTTTGGCTGTGAGTCTCATCTGATAATACTATTAAATGATAGTGATAACCAAAACACATGCATGGATAGAGTGATAAACACTGTCACAAGCATTTCTGTGTCTGCGTCTCTTCAGTTTTGTGTTTGTCTTTGCTCTGTAGCAGCAAATTGCTAAAAATCCGGGTTTCTACAGTAATTATATAATATTTAAAATAGGTCTATAACAAAGGTGACAAATTTCACTTCAGTCTATACAAGCTGCATTCAGGCTGAGTACCTAAGGATCTGGACCTGGACGTAGATAAAAAAAAACAAAACAAAACATGCAGAATTTTTGTAAACACAAGACAGTAAATATAAAGAAGTATGAAGTCCTGTTCCCTTTGACTCAGCTGCTTCATAAGCCCTCACAGCCCGCAAAGAGATTATTTATAGACACACTGAGCTCTTCTGTCGATGAAAAATCCAATTTTTAACTACATATAAAAAAAGAGGAATTAAGGCTTCCTCAAAGTATTTGGTTAAAGGAAAAAATCCACTTCACTAAAACATTACACTTCAGTCGCCTCAATTTTTTTTAGTTTCTGAAGTACAAAACTTCAATTACTTTTAATTGAAGATTAATAATGAAGTGAAATCTGGCATCATGTGTTAGTCATGCACATTCGATAATATGATCTAATAGTACAGCACCTCTTAAATCATTTTGTTCCTTTATGTTCTTACTTTTTCATAGTGGGTGGTGGTAACGTAGTTCAACCCTGGTTGTCACAATCCATATAAAGAAGATCAATAAGTGTTATTGTTCCTTTCATACTGCTGTGGTACCAGGCTTTCTCTCTGTCACCGTACAATTGTATCTCGAGTGTTATTCATTTACCAAAAAGATTCATAGCAAACAAAAACAAAGTTCAAGATAAATTTGTCTGATTACGTAATGAAACTGTACAAAAGTTTAGGTCACAGTTTCTTTGCTTTGTGTCAGATGAACATGTTGCAAAATGTCCCAAAGAAACAGGATGTCTAATAAAACTGAAGCAAACATGAGTATTAGACTTGGTTTAGAAAGATCTTCTCTGAAAAAATTGAAATGCTCACAGTTCTAATTGGTCATTTCACGCAAATTTTAAAAGTGCAATGGGTGCAAATTAATTCTCCAGTGACCAGGATGTCTCATTAAAATCAAATTTACATTAGAAAGGAGATTGTTAGACCTGCACAGGTTTTTATTCTGATTGAATCAGGCTGAAGTGCTAACCACACTACAGAAGCTTTTACACTTCCTGTCTGAGGATCCCTGCCTGACAGTTTGTTTTTGATTTTATTGGGGTGATATCAATTAGCACAGACCAAAATTCCTTGGGCAAAGCTGAATTGATCTCAGAGCAACAAAACAGCTGACTTAGTGCTGAGCAACATCGGCAAGCTGGTGCGATGCTTGGTGCGATTCCAAGCAGAATAAATTAGCAGCCTGGTCACATCAGTTATCCTGTTAAACAATACACTAAAATGTGTGTCTGAAGAGACTGAAGGCAGGAAAAGGCGCAGCAGGGACAGAATATTGATGGTTTTTGATCAGCACTGCCTAGTTTGACTGTCTGTCATGAGTTTTGTGAGCCTGTTGAGTTGTGCTGGTACAGTCAACTAGAGCTTTGATATATGTAACATGTGACTCTTCCAATCTGAACTGGCAATACTGGGCAGATATAACTGCCCAGTATTAGTTAACAGTTGTGATTGGCCAAAAACAGGCCAGAATGGTTAGGGATCTGTCTGTGTAGGAGGTGGGCCAGACTCATCTGCCAGAATGAATAAATATAAGCTTGGCTGATTGGTCTGGTTCCTCCACAAGATGGAGGGATGGTTTCAACAAAAACAGCCAAAATATCAACATGTACAAATGTCACAGAACCAGCTGAATTATTTGATGTCGCCAGATTTGGAGTATCAGTTAAGTTTATAAAACAGTATTTAAATTTAAAACACACCAAATGTTTAAAAAAATACCCAGACAAATGGAAATTCATCAAACAATCAGCTTTTTCAGCAGATGGACTCTAAAGAAACACACCTGTGACCTCCTGAAGTCCTGTTGTGACTCCAGTTTTCAATATTTATATGATTTAAAAAGATTATATGAATCATTACTGCTGTCTGCCTCAATCGTGCGCTTTGTTTACGAAAGTGTCAAAACTTTAAAACTGCAAGTCAGTCAAACTAAAACTGATTCTGTTATTGTGAGCACCTCAAATTTTGATGAGCACGTTTTCACCTAACAGGACCAATATGAAGAGGTGTATGTGAGACTTACAAGAGGATGATCTTGCGGTTGATGTCTGGTCTGAAGGGGAAGGGGGAGGGGAAGGTCGGCTGACTGAGCAGGCCGTCGCTCTGGTCTACTGACGTCTTCTCACCATCCTCATCCAGCAGTTGCTGCCATGCGGAGAGAGTCTGGATGTCCACAAACTGGGAGCGAGCACCCAGAGGATCCATCCCCTCTGCCAATACAGACTGATCCTAAATCTCCAAGCAGGTGAACTGCAAAAGGAGGGGGAGTGAGAGAGAGAAGCCTCTTTCACAAAGCTTGTTCAAGGCAGGAATGTTGCAGCACAATTTTAACAAACTGTTCAATGTAAAACGCAGAAACATGAAACGGGAGGTCCGTGTTCTTCCACCTTAAAGCCTGTAGTTCTGATATGCTATTTATATAAAAGGTTGATCAGGAAGGACAAGTCACACTAGATGCCGAAGTTGTTGTGTTGTCAGCCACATCCTTTTTGCTTAATGCTTGCTTAATAATGGCATGTTGTATTTCCAGTGTTGTTTGGGTCGGTTTAATTAAGCAAAATGGGCGTAAATATAGGTTCACTTTAAACCAGTATTGCAGTATCTGTGTGCAAGGAGTTTAAACGTGTTTAAAAAAAGTCAGTTATACTTGTCAATCCTCATAACAAATCAGAAATGTGCCTCAAAGGACTTTTTTATGAGTTGTGTTAGTGGTGTTGACCTCTGCTATGACTGAAGTTCTTCCAAGGATTTCACAGCGGAGAAGCACTAACCAATTAACCCATTAGTCCAATGAAAATCGATAAGATATGCATCTACATTTGATTTATTTTCATAATTTATTAATCTGCCAAATGTTTTTCAGTAATCAGTTTGTCCATGAAATGTAAGAAACTAAATTGTCAGGAACTGTCCAAAACTCAAAGAGATTCAGTTTGATATCATAGTCAACAGTGTAAAGCAGAGTATTTTTGGCTTGTTGACTGTTGGATTTTGCAATTAACAGTGTCAGATACAGATACATTTATATCTCATGAAGCATCTTTTCATGAGGCAAAAAAACCAAAAAAGCTTACTGGTTCCAGTTTCTCACACAGTGTACTGTTTTTTTTTTTCAGATCAAAACTGATAACGAAAATAAGTGTCACTTTCAAGCCTAAATGAAACTAAGCCTTCCTTTTTTGAGTTATTTCGCTTATATGTATAGAGGAGGAGATATAATACTTTACTCCCTTCACTCGAATCATGTATTGCTTTATTTTACCACACTTAATGATGTGCTCATTAAGTAGTCCATTCTTGAAGAGGCCGGCCTAGAAGTATCCGTGACATCACAAATAGTACACAAACCAATCACGGTTCAATATTCAGCCTCCACAACTATGATGCTGTCACCTGATGCCTCCGATTCACAAACACTGAAAATGAACTTTATAGCAATGTTGTGATTTGCATTCAGGCCAAATGTTTGAAGGGTTACAATGATTTTTTTAACATATTAAAAATTCAAAGTTCTTCGAGTCAAGACTAAGGTCCAAAATTCAAAGATATTCAATCTATAATGATATTAAACAGTGAGAAATCGTCCATTGAGAAGCTGGAACCAGTTAACATACATATTAAAAAGTGCTTTTGCTTGATAAAATACTTGAATGACCAAACAACCATAAAAACTGATTTATTTTCTGTCACTGTTTCATCTCCAGATGTTTTCCTTAAGTGACAGTATGTGTGCCACGTTTTGAAGTCCTGAGTAAAGACTTTTTTAAAATGCTGTTTCAAAGACCTGTCTTACTTTGAAAAGAAGACAGTCAGAGGGAACTCTGAGTTCTTGTTGTCATCCGCATGAAACTGGTCCAATCAGCCACAGATCAAGGCAAAATACTGGTTGTACTGATTTTTTTAAACATAATTCAAGATCAATTTATTGTATGAAGTTATTTATTAAAATCAAGTGCCTTTCACTCATTTTGGCTTCATCTTAGAAATTTGAATATCTTGGGTTTTAAACTGCTGGTTGGGCAGAAAGTATTGAAACAATTATTCAATCTAAAGTAAATTTATCACTAACTATCAATAGTTTATTAATTTAATTGTTAAAATCAATCAAGCAAATATGCCAAACATTTACTGGGTCAAGTTCCTCAAAAGAGAGATGTTTTCTCCTGTTTCTTTCCCTTAAATCAGCTGATTATTATTGAGTTTGAGGTCCTTTTAAAGGAAACAATAGACTTACAGAGCTTCGAATAACAACATGGTGTCTCAAGACAGTTTAATATGGAGCAGATTTAGACAACCCTATATACAAAGACTCCACATTTGACAGTACTCTTTAATAAGCAAGCACTTTGATATTGAATCACTACTTTAGCCCTATTCTGTCTTTAGGATGAGGAAAGCATCACGCCTTTCTTAAAAACATCAGATTTTTACTTATACTGGTTGCTTCGTGACAGCAGTGACATTCATTTCAAGGCAACAGCTGCATATCATTATATAAATCAAGACAGGAGGGAGAAAGTAAGAGGCAACATTGGTCTCTAGTAACAGTAACTAATGTCAATAATGAATTTCTTGACAGCGGAACTCCTTTAACTTCCTAAGCACATTTATGACATTCACCAAGAGGAGTATTTTCTTTATATATCGGTGAGGGCTGTATTTTGGTCAGCCAGTCTGTCTGAACTACAAGATCAGCACTTAACGTTACCTACCTAGCCAGTTGTGTTTCCTGCAGGCAGAGGTGATGTTCAAGCCAAATAAATTGAAGAATAATCGATTAATCTTGATATGACAGTTTACAGACTCAAGAAGTATTGTTGTTCCTCGGAGTTCTCATAGTAGCGAGCAAATTAATCGGAAAATCAAATGAAAAAGAAAGTTAACCTGGTTTACACATTTTAGCAAGTATGCTAGGTGGTTAGTGCTGCAACGTCATGGTAGCGTCAGTTAGTAGAACAACATCCGGTTACGACTTTCAAAACAAATGTCCAACTTAGGCATCGATTTATAAATGTTCAATTAATTGGACAAACTTAACTGAATTTACTGAAATCTATTAATTTTTAGGGCCCGAGCACCTGCGTGCGAAGGCCCTATTGTAATTGTACTTTAAAATTATTATTTTAGGGGTCTAAGAGGGCTCGCGTGTCAAAAAGGCTCTCAACAGTTTCTCAAACAAGACACACAGAAAATCAATAGTTTTATGATACTTTTTCGATACTTTTTAAGTGTTTTACACAAGCTAGTACTGCCAGGTTGTACCTGATTGATAAAATTCACTAATTATTACCCTTTTTTCTCGAAACTGTTGTAGGGGAATTATTGATGTTTTGCGAATGTTTTTTATCCCACAAAAGCAGAAACATACGATGACACACAGTATATACCCACGTTGTTATCACAAGTTTATTTATTTTTTTGTTTTGTTTTGTTTTGTTTTTGTTTTGTTTTTGTTTAATTATTTTTTGGCTTGCCCTTTCACCGTCGTCATGCTTCTTAAGTCATGCCACGATATCAAAATCACTCAAGCTTTTATTTTGCATGGGCAATGACAGCAAAATTGCGGCACTTTTCCTGTTATTTATGTTTAACTTGACATTTTATTGCCTCCTGTATCCTAATCAGCTGACTAGTGCGTGAAAAACACTTCCGCTGTGGTGCTTCGAGGACCTGTGAAAAAGTCAACACGTTTTTGTAAATCACAAAACTAACGACAGCAAGCCAAACATGTTAGACCGCAATAATAATACAATAAAATAATAATAATAATAATATCACTTGCTACAAAATGTGAGGATTGTTTAAAAACCGAAACGGCTCAATAAAGTGTAAGGATTGTCAAATCTTCGGTGATTGTGTCGTGCTTGTAGGAGCGCAGACAAAAGCAACAGGGATAAAAAAAAAAAAAACGATCGATCAAAGACAAAAACCGATAAGCTGTTTTTTAACATACAATTGTGAAGAAATCTGCTCATGTGTAGATTTGAAAAAAAAACATTTGTTTCACTTCCTCGGAAACACTTGTATTTGCACAGTAATATATTTTCTATTATAGTTTATGTCAATATGTTATCGATTGGTTGAGTCTGAAACGGCAGCACAGGGAAGACAACACAAGTGTAGCTAGCAGCAGCATTTCAGAGGTAAGAGCAAAAAACTATCACGATATAAAATGTGTTGTACCGAAGAAAGAACTTTTAACTTAGAACAAAGCGTATACAGACATAATCCTACATAATGTGAGATTTTAGGATGTACATTTACTTTAGAAACTTCACCACGTGGGTTCTGGACAACCAGTGCGTCTTCGTTAGGTGTACTCGATTTGTTGTCCGGTGTTGTGGGGCGGACGGAGTTTGAGGCGTAATTAGTTCATTTTTAAGCCAGAAGCTCTTAACCACGACATGTGGTATGTTATAAATAACAAATCAAACGTTCCTTTAACTTAGACTGACATGCTAAACCTAGCTAGAAATGTAGAAACAACTACTCTGTAGGTTTATGAAGGACTAAAATAAAGCTGGACATATAATATTTGTCGTGTAAATCGTTGAAAATAGCATGAAGTTACACAGACTTGTTCTCAACCATCACCGACAAATTACAAATCGTTATAAGGTATGCATACAGATATTACTTTAAATGTCATATCAGAAACATAAGTTTGTCACATATTAAATCTGTAGTGCTTTGAGCTTTTGTGTCGTGAGGTGTTTTATTACATTATAACTTAATTGACGCGCGATATTAGGATAGATGACGCTTAATGAATACAGTAGTTATCAACATAGAAATAAAAATCACACTGCAGAAAACACAGCTTAATACTTCAAT
>JAPZDY010000005.1:1234483-1247160 GCA_029783645.1 Ctenochaetus hawaiiensis | reverse complement strand
TCCAGTATTCTTTTTTTTTTTAAACAACCTCTTTTGTGCTCATCATCCAGGAATTTAGTGTGATGCATAAAATCATACAGTTTTAACAACGCTGGAGAGACGCTGAGCTGCGTCCAGCAGCCACAGCTGCACAGATAAAAATCACAGCTTGATAAAACATTTAAATATTTTTACATCTATTCTTGTTATTTTTGAAGGTGGGATTAAAGCCATCATTTAGTTTCTATATTTTGTTTGTGCATCTTTATGACATCGCTATTATGATTTATCAGATATATTTGTCATCTAGTTGATGTTTTTTCGCAGCTTCCTCCACCGAAACCAAATCCTATCCTCGTGGCCTTTGGAAATGTTTCAGTAAGTTGATTAATGATGAAAAGCAAACATCTACTAAACATCTCATTTAGTAACGTGATGTTGCCTGGTTCTTTTTGGCTTGGTGTTATTGACTCTGTCTCTGTCCTCCTCTCAGCCGTCCCGCTACGTTTTAGATGTCATACGGAAGGTCAGATCGAGGTAAGATGGCAACCGACATCATATTTCACTTGAACTTCACCCATAATGTTGTTCACCATCTGCAGCGCTCAGTGCATATAAACAGCCTGCGGGATTTTTTCTTTTCCTCTGTGTGCATTGTGATCACCAGTGAGCTGGAGGTTTCTCTGCTGGTGTTGCCGTTCCCTTACATCCCTGAGCTGCTGACGCTGTTCAACAGCTACATCCAGCAGGGCCTGGAGGTGGAGCTGGTCTGCCGCTGCCTTTTCTTCCTCCTCAAGTAAGAATTGCAGTAACACCTCGCAAAATATGCGACAAACAAGAGAACTGTTTACTGTTAATCTCTGAGCTAATTTTTATCCACTTGCTCATATTTAAATATGAAGCTAATTTGCTATCAAATGCACAGCCAATAGTGTTTATGTGAGAAATGATTATGACTGAAAAATTGTCTTATTTTCAGATTTAAAATAACTAAATGTTTAAAGAAAATCAAATCCTCAAACTATGGATAATTGAAACAGATCAAATTATGTCTGTAAATAAATAGCTGTCCTTGTTGACACAGAGACATGACCTTAAACTTACACATTTGATTAAATATTTGAGAGCAAAAGGACAGAAAGATGGTTTTGTAAATAATTAAAACATGTTTTTCAGCTTGTCTGTGACTTTTCTGAAGAAGAGGATCAGTGTAACTGTACATCTGCAAAGCTGCTGTTGCTTGTTCTGATGTTATAGCTCAGGGCCGAGTTGACTTTGTGGTTTGTTTGTTTGTTTGCAGGATCCATTTTGGTCAAATCTCTAGTAACCAGATGCTGCTGTCAGTCATAAATGAGCTACGGACCAATACTCTCTCAAAAGTGCGAGAAATCAGAGTAAGTTACATTTTGAAAAGAAAATTTGATCACAAAACAAAAAGCTGTGTGTTGAGAGTTTTGTCTTCATCACACTTTTGCTTTTACATCTACTCATCACATCTTCCTCTTTGTCTCAGGACGTGATGGGCTTCAACAGCGCAGCGCTCCAGTTCCTGCAGCGGGAGATCGAGAGCAAAGAGGATGTGATGTTCTTTGCTGAAGCTACAGGCCAACTGAAGGAGAAGAATAAGAGGAGAAGAAAGAGAGAGAAAGCCATCCTGACCATCGCTTAAATCATGAACATTTTGACTTTTGGTGTATGAACATTCAATCCTCATCTCCTCCCAGCTGTGTATTCCAGAGGTGGACCAGGGGGTTGTCTCTGTTGGTTTTTATATGCGTTATTCTGGAAGGATGTAACACAGTGTTGTTCAGTGAAACGCTCCATTTCCCGAATAAACTGTGTGACTTTTTTCTCACATTACTTCAAGTTTTATGGGTGGTTCTCAAAACAAATAAATCCTCCACTGTAAAGAGTAATATATCGTCCAAACAGAGCAGTCCCCTCTGCAGCTTTAGTTCTCTATAAATACACTCATATACAGTTAAGCCTTTAATAGATGAAGTTCATGTTTAAAGCAGTACTAGTACACACCGCAGGCAGAACAGGTATGATTTAAGCTGGTTTCTGACACAGGCCTAAAGGGAGCAATTCAGGCAAAAGGTGGTTTTGGATGTGGCAGGGGGTTTGAAACCTGTCAGACTACCTGAGCCTCAGACCACCTGGGTGTGACCACACTGTCCCACAGAGCAAATTTCTGGCTAGTTATTTAGAAAAAACTCCCCTAATCCCTGTTGGCCTTGCCACGGCCATCCGCCACAGAAATCAGGGAGATGTGGCGTGACTTTACAGCCCTTGTAACTCTGCCTGAATTTATAGTCCTATGGTCGGGTAGATGTGGTAAACATATTTCATAGCGGGGGGGAGAAAAGCTTGGTTCTCAGCTCTCCAGCTCAAATGTGTACAGTGTGTATTCTCGAGTGTCCAGCCCTTTAATCCTGTGACCTTTAGAAATGTTTCCCACCTCCATCTGCCACTTCATTTTCCACAAGTGTGTTTATTTCCTGACCGTGGGGTGCTGTGGAATAATGAAATGAACCCTTTAAAACACCTCTCGCTCACTGTTTTAATCTCAAAGGTGGACAAAAAGACAAATTAACTCTGTATTTACAGGGTTGTTAAAGACAGGGCCAGCAGCTTTTTATGGGGCTGGATTTGGCCTCGGGGCTGTAAATGTCACACCTACCAAAATTAAAAATTCTTTGCAAAAATCCCAGAGCGCACCCTCACACACTCACACGGCACTTTTCCCGTATTAGCACCTAACAGCAGTTTAGATTAATAATCACAAACCGTTCAAAAATGCAACGTTGAAGTGAATCTTCATAAAGTTTGTTTTAATTTTTCACTTGTTAAAAACGTAAATAATAATGTGTTAATTCATTGAACTCGTGAGGTTACGGTACCAGATATAATTCAGTATTTTCAAATTGCAACACAAGATGTGAATCTGAAAGCCCACAGCAGTGTGTCGTGGGTGTGTTGTGCTTTGGGACAGAACTTCATGCATTTCTCTCACTTCGCTCATCTGCAGCTTTTTCTGCGATCAGTCCTGACTTTACTGTTCATCTGAGCTTTTTATTTACAGCCTCGTTCTCACACAGCAGTGGACGTAGTGGGCGAGTTATTGCATATCTTGACTTAAACCAATTTCCGCCTCATGCTCTCAACCTTTGGCAAAGTTAGTATACTGTAAGTGTTATGTCAGGCTGTAGGTTTGACTCACAAATAGAGGAAGTCTAGTCATGAAACAGCCTCAGAGAAGTTAAAGCCATCATTTTGATTTATGACAGTTTACAGAAACTTAACATCATCACAAGGACAGAATAATTAAAGAATTTCTGCTTGTTTTCCTATAACTAAAGTTTGGTTTTGGTCATGAACACGTTAATGTTGCCCATATTAATTATGACAAATTTACCTGTAAATGCTAGGAGATGTTAAGCCACTGATCATATTGTACATGAAAGAAAAAGAACACAAAAATCTTCTTTGTCATGGAAAAACATCAAGTTTTTTCACACAAAAAATATTTTTGTGTGAGTAGCCTCTTTCAGGTTATTTGAAAAGCCTTAAATTCTCTTAAATTATGACTTTATTCATTCAAGATTTTATATTTACTTAATTGAAACACTTGAGATCTCCACTTTTAAAAACTCCTCTAACCTGTGCAAGCACATTTGAGAAAAAAAAACATGGATATACTTTAGATGAAAACATATTTAGCCATCATTCACTTTATTTTTTGACATGCAGTGCACGTCTTTGATGTTATGATAAGGACATTAACTTATCTTTAGCTATACTGGACTATGGGCTTTTACATGATAATGGCAATTCTGAATTTAATTTTTAGTTGAAGTAAATAAATGACCTTATGTAGTTTGGCATTTTTTTGTTTTAATGGTAAAAAGGACCAAGAAAAAGAAAAATACATGTCAGAACTTTGAGCAGTCTGCTTTTGAGTCACTAGATGGCAGTGTTGCCTTTTCTTAAACAGGTTCCACATTGTCCTCCTCTGGTGTCTGGGCTCATGTCCTGCTCCATGTTGGGTGCTCACACGCCACCTGCTGCAGCGTTCAGGCCATTATGGTGAAGATTCAGAGTTCAGCGCCGGCTGCTGGCTGCAGGACAAAAGATCAGGGACAGAAACCGCCATCACTGCACTGATACCCACACATGGCATCAGCAGCATGTCTAGTGCTGTCCGTCACCATGTGTGTTGGTCAGAGAGACACTCCTACAATAAAGTCTGTTTTTTAACCTGGATTTTTTTTTTTGTCATTTATATTGAAGTTTAATTTTTTCATATGTTGAGCTCTACTTGCTGTTTAACCAGAGATTACTGCTGATTGTAATCAACTTGTTCCTCACCTATTTATTCCAAACAAATGAAGGAAGGAGTTACCAGGCAGAGAGTGTTTTTCCTAGAACGTGCCGTGCCTCTGCCATTCAGTATAATGTGTCATTTTCCAGCTGGTATTTGCATTAAATTTTGATGGACAGGAGATAGTGTTACTTTATGTGGTCTACACTACTATAGTCTGTCATCATATGGCGTGCATGACATTATATACGATCAACCCACGGCTGCTGACTTGATTTGGTGGTGTCTATGGCCGGTGAATGTGATATGAGCTATAAATGTGTACGACCCATACTTGAGGTGGATGTTGTCGGCAGTGACAGGCCTCCTGTTACAGCAGCACTTTTTGCACAGCAACTCGTAAACAGTCTGACCGGAGAGGAGCCATAGGACGACCTGGAGGTGTGTGGATGAGTCCTCTCTGTATCAATGACTGTTTTATTTATCTTTATATGATGTGAAAATATATCCAGCAAGACAGGTAATGATTATTTGTGACTAAACTATCATTACAGTCAGGCTACGCCATGTTAGAAATAGACTGGAAATGAATGTAAACTGCTTAAAATATGATGCAGCTCAATATTAACTGATCTCAGTTCTTAATTGTAAAAATAAATTGAGAAGAGTAAATAAAAATAACAACTTCTTTATAATGGTAGAGGAGGAGCCTGGTGTCAATTTTATACGAAGCAAACACATGCTAATTTGCAGTGGAAAATAGTCCCAAATTTGCATTTTTTTCTAGTTTAAACACGTGCTTAAAGCTATGAGAAACTAAATCATACATTTGTGATCCTGTTATTAAGATTTAAGCATTAAAAGCACTTAGGAAGTTAGAGTATTAAGATATGGGCTAATATTTTGTTGGTTTAGCTTGTTTCTTGCTACTTTAATTCAGTATTTTACCATGTGAAAACCATAAAAAGCCAAATGTTATATGTTCTTCATATTTTTTTTTACCAAATCTGGAGTAAAACATCTTCCTATGTGGCAGCAACAGTACATTTGTTCTAACCCTTTAAAAAGATTTTATCAAACCAGCCAACTGGCTCATCAAACGTAGCTTCTAATGTCCAGGAAAATTTCCCAGCAGCTCATTCTAGTTCGTCTGTCTGCAATGACCTCAGCACTGTCAAAATGGCATCCAGTCAGACAGCAGAACAGCTTCAGCCGACAGGCAGGCCGTCCATCAACCTGCCAGGCCACCATTCATGCCACTGACGGGCCTCGTGTTAAATCTGTGTCCAGCACTCATGAATGAGCCCATACCTGCGCTGAGATATGAGGTGGTGGGTCATGATGAGACGCAGTCGTAATGTGGCTGCTTCGGCAGCGGCAGGGTGGGGAGGGAGGGGTGGGTGGTGGCTGCTGGGCGTCCAGGCAGGCCGGTGAGTGATGAGGTGATGGTGCATGTGAGGAGGCCAACAGAACTGACTGGCCACAGACTGAACTGCATAGCTGCACACATACGGCCATGAATGTTTCCTTTCTCTGTGTTCGCTGCGTTTTTCCACCCCTCAGCTGTCCTCAGACTTTTCACACTCCATTCCTTGACGGTTGTTTGTCTTCTCTTGCGGCTGATTTCTTCATTAAAGGTAATTTTTACACCAATGAATGTAGATGCAGGGGATTTTTTAAAAAATCCTTAATATTCAAAAAAACAAATATCATAAAATTTAAGGAATTGAAATTGTAAAGGCTTTTTTGCTGTGTAGCAACAAATTTAGACGATTTTTGTTAATTAAATTTTCACAACATGGTGAAAAGTCACAATTCAATATGCTCAAATCCACAACAAATGACATTTTTTGTATAGTCTCCTCAAACAAATCCCAGTAGTGCAATCAATCCTGCAATAAATCTATCAAGATTATCACTAAAAGTAATTTGATATGTTCCCGTATAACTGCTCCCTTCCATGTTGGGGGTTTTAATCATGCTGTTGGCTGAAAATGTCGTCCCTGCACGTGTCAAAAGGCTCACCTCCTCTCATCTCAGCGGAAGAGCGAAACATGTTTTAATAACCAGAGTCTGCAGAGATCAGGGAAGAGGAAACCGTTTTTTTCCTCCCGAGCTGCACTGAGGTCAGCCCTCTGTGGGCTGTTATGAAGCCACACACACGTGTGCACATATGAACAACACTTGAAAGCACACACACACACACGCTTACACACACACACACACACACACAACATACATGCATAAGTTAAAACCAAGCAAATGGAGTAACGTTTATAGAAAAGTGCAAAATAGACCAAGATGATCACTGACCTAAATGAGCAGAAACACATTAGACATATTCCCTTATACAAGCCTTCACACACACACGCAAACACACACACTTAGAGCCACCAATCCCCCTTTAAGAGCTCTCCCCAGAAATCCACATAGCTGATGTAATTAGTGATTTTAGAGCTCTGCACTTCATATTACAAGTCATAAACAGACATTCAATACTAGGCTTTGAGAGGGCTGTTTATTCTGGAGTTTTATAGTCCGCGTAGGACCCTTCTGTGTTTATTCTCCGAGAACAATAATGCCACTATGCTCCCAGGCTGGAATGCTATTCATTTGTCCAATTAAACACAGAAAATAAATACAAAATTGAGCCGACTTGTTCTGCTCCAAAAACACTTTAACAACGGCACTCTGCTGGGGAATTTACAGGGTGGTGTTGGCTGAACGATGAAATGACATGGAAGCCAGTGTTGGCCGAGGCCGTAATCTGTGTTATGTTATTAATACACCGTGGCATAAATGTGGATTAACAGAGCAAAACACGGATTGTTAAACTGGAAAATCCTGGACAAATCGTTTGCTTTTTCAAACTTAAATTAAGTTTTTTTTGGAACAATGGGATGAAAGGCCCATAAATGTCTGCATTAAAAACCTGGAATGGAAGTTTAAAACGTCCAGTTCATAGGAGATCATTAAGGGGAGGAGAGAAAATTTGCACAAGTTAACTGCTGTAAGCTTTTGGTAATTTAAATGTTGTTGGAAATGAATTTGGGGACTTTTTAAATCCAGTGTGGCACAATTTGCTGAAAAATAACAGTTTGTAAAACAACAAATTGAAGAAAACAGAACCATTTTATGTAACATGAAGTTACTACATGGTCACTATTAGAGCGGTGATTTATGAGCAGGACGCTGACCCACAATCCTCCTGACAGACTTGCAATTTCCTGTGTGAGAAAACACTAACTTAATCCATACAGCAAAGAAAGCCACGGACAGAAACTATTTGTTCATGAAAAATAGTGAAACCACTAGCAGAAAACGCCAGACAAGACGGTCGGACTGTCACTGTTTGAGAGTTTCAACTCATATTTTCCAAAGAAAACCTCTGAATATTTACTTTTACGGAATTTCCTATGAAAATCCATAAACACCGACAGCACAATTGGCTTGAGAAGTTTACTTACTTTATGTAATTCCACAAATCTGGAGGCACACATCATAAATATTCTGCACACACACTAAAACACACAGTGACTTTAACATCTGAAACCAAGTCAAATGTTTCATCCAACTACCAACATTATTATAAATCTTCTTGTACATAATTTTTGAAAAATTCATAGTTTTTTAAGCCGTGTGGTCTGAATTACATGAGTCAATGTGGAAGCATGCTAGTTCAGGTCATTAATATTTTGAATGATCATAAATGTTCTTTTTATTAAAACAAAGAAGTGAAACAGTGTTGTCCTCATGAGCGAAAACTGGCAGATAAGTTTATTATATCATATATATTTTTGTTCTATTTCACACAAAAACAACTTTGAGTTCAGCTCATAGCTGGTTTATCTGCAGTTTGTGAGCCTCAAACGCAAATGTATAAAGTTTCCTCTTAAGAGACTGCAAATCATGTTTACCCATGTCAAATTATAGTTTTTGTCACAGTTACTTTTAAATAGATGACTTGTAAATATTTAATTGTTAAAGGTTGTATATATATGTACAGAAAGGGAAAAAAATGTAAAGAAAATTGCGGCATGTAGAGTAAAGTCTCCCCCTTTGTATGCAAAAAGGCTGTTTTCAAAAAGTCCACCTGTCATTAAAAATCACTGCTTTATTCATGTGTTGAAAAGTGTTGTAGGTCCTTTGCAGCAGCAGAAACCCAAACAAACAGCCAATTACTGCTTTCAGCTGGGAGGTCTGCTCTCTCTGTCGGCCCAAACATCCTCCAGGGCAAATGTGATCAGTAGTTCATCCCTGCAGCCGTGTCCGAAGCTTAGTGTTTGGTCTAGCATTGGATCAAGGTGTCAAAACTACTGTGGCCTCAGTGAGAGGAAACAAGGAATAATCAGACGAAACGAGAAGCAATCTGAAGAATGCCTGTGAAGTCTGGTTGGCGGTAAAAGCCCTACATCTGGATGAGGTATGACACTTAAAGGGTAGAGGGTCAACAACTGCTTTAGCCCTTAGCAAGGATATGGTTATTAGCCGAAAGCGAAAAGCAGGCTTGTGATGAATGGCTGCCAGTTAAAACTCATGATGGAGTCAGAAAATGAATGGACACCAGAACCAGAGGAGGGTGAGAGAGCAATGCAGCAGGGCTCCGTCCTCTTACTCTGCAACCACAGCCAGTTTAAATGTGTGAAACAGTGATGGATCAGATACAACACAAACCAAGTCAAAGATGCATTTCAGTAATTTAAAAACGACTTGTCTAGTAGACAAGAGACAAGAGATAGGTTAAAGTTCAGCTGAAAGTGATGTGCTTTTTTAAAAATCTGATACAACACGTCTGCTTTGTAAATCACTTTTGAGAAAAAAATAAAACCAAAAGGAATACATTTATATTATATGTTTTGTCATGGAAGCAACTTGTTTGCATTAAAGCAACTTATTATAATAATAATTGTAATTATTTGCTGGTAATTGGTGCTAATTGTAGCTGCTAGCTAGCTTTGTTAGCCATGTTATTTGTTCACTCTACTCAAAGAGTGTTTACACATCTATCACATGAGCTTTGGACTGCTGGGATGAGGACGTTTTTAGCTTCACGGTGGAGGGAACCCAGTGATGATTTTTGGTGGACAATGGCAATAAAAACTAGGGCCTGCTGAATGGGCAACTAAACCAGACTGACAGCAGCTCACATCAGCTTCATGCTTCAAGTCTCTTTATTCAATATGCAGACATGAACGCATCCTGTCCTTCACCTCAACTTGTCACATGAAACATCAATAAAACATTCACGAAGGAAAAGTAACAGCTAGCAGTGATTATCAGTTAACTCTAAGAAAAAGAAGAACAGCAACTAATAACATCTGCAATCATAGGTATGTAGGTATGTAAATTAATTTCCTGTTTCAGGTTACAGAGTGCATTCCTATAATGTAATTAATAATTGGTTGTTTTTGCGCATTTGGATTATTTAATGACAGTATTCCAAGTCCACAATTGACCTACATGATTCACACCAATTTTATGAGAGGTCTTCTTCCAAAAAACTTTATTTTATTACATTTTATGTTATAAAAAATATATGTTTTCTGCCACAGAAAAAAAAATCCAGCTATAATCTACTTTTTATAGCTCTACATCTACACCTCTACATCTTCAGCCACAGTTTCATAAATGGCACAACTGTAAATCCTAAATAATTTGGTAACTACAGTCGAATATGGAATCAACCTATAAAATCTGTATCAAAACCAGATTCATGTAATGTTGAGGGAAAGTGGAGCCTTCAGCATGTTTAGTGGCTAAATGTTTGAATTTTTTTTTTTAAAGCAAAGTCACAGTCATGAAGGGTCGTGTGTGTCTCAGAGGTAAACCTTGTCAAAATCTGTCATAATTGGAAAAGAGTGAGATCTTTAAAGAGAGCAGAGTGTCTCTTAAAGGGACTTAAATTCTGTGTTCAAATGTCAAAATTGCCTCTAGGGGCAAAAGAACAGACGCATGACACTGGTAATGTGGCAATTCTCTGTAAAGTTTTTTTTTTGTGGGGAATATGGGGGCTGAAAAATAGCTGAGAGGGTAACATAGAGTCTGTCAACCCTCTCACTCCCACTGCTGGCATACCACCACCATTACCCAGAGACCACCCAGAAAGAATAGTGAGCTGTCAATCATTTAATTTAGGAGGATAAACATTGAAGTATTTTGTTTCTTGGTGAGGTATTGATCTATATTGCTGTTTTACTTGGAGGCACTGACAAACTGACACGGTGTGTAAAAATGTTTTATATGTCTGTGAGTGAAGGAGCTCATTTATGGCGGCTGTCAACATTTGATCTACAGATCTATTCAGAGGAGCACTGAGCTTAATGTATTTTTCAACCAAGATAACTCAAAGTCATTCAGACATCCTGAATCCCTCAGGATTTTATGCAGATTTTCTGGTGTAAAAACCAAATTTAGGGGCTTAAGATAGCAATTTCTTAAGATACTTTTTATGATCTGCTTTTCTTTCATACAGATTGGCCTTTTTTTGCATTAAAGCTGAAAAACAGCCTTCTAGTACATCTTAATAATAAATTACAGGCAAATATTGGCATTAAACTCATATATGTGGTGCACATTTTCAGTGGCCTGTTCCATGATGGCGGCAAAATTATAGATGATGTTATCAATTTACACACAAGTTAGAATAAAGACATCAAAGACTAAATGGAGATTGATAAAGACAGGCCTGGCCAATCACTGCAGTGATGAAAACACACACACACACACACACACACACACACATCAGTGTCAGGCGAGGGAGCGGGCTGAGTGCGGCTCCAGAGTGTGTGTTGACTCTCATGGGCAAGTTGTCTGTCAGCACAGAGGCTTGAACTCGAGCTCGCCTTAATCCCTCTGTCAATAACCGGGCCTCCTGCCAGTTACACACACACACACACGCACACACACACACACACACACACAAACCACTGACCAACCAATCAACTGACCGACCCAGTCTTTTAACATCAGTCCAAACATAACCTACCTCACTCTGGACCACCGCACAGCCTTCTGGCATCTGGCTAATCTGGGGAGATTTGAGAGAAGCTGATGTTAATGGCGTTCCTGTCATGTAATGACAGACAAAGTGATATACGAGTCCATATTGAAAAACACTGAGGACTGCTAATGATTGAGTTGTGAGACAGACACTATGTAAATATGATAGGAGCCATTGTCAAGGTGGCAGCAGATGCTTAAACCCCTGCGTGATGCTGAAAAGTTATCTGAACAAATTCAACAAGAATGGAGCAATAAGAAGTAAATGTAAATGTAAACAGTGATGGTAAGTGACAGAAAGGCTTTTCAGAAAACCACAAGTAGTCCGATTAATCAGATGAGTTGGATTGGATCCCTGTTGAAAGCCCCAACTACCACAAATCCTTAATAGAGGACCACTAAAAGTACTAAGCAGATAAATGTATTGTGTTGAAAGTAAAAGTAGTTTGCAACAATCAGCATCTGTGGTTGCATATTATATAAAACTATGTGAGAAGCTTGGAGGTGAAATGTCTCTTTAGGGAGTCTGCTCACAACTCATCGACATCTGAAACATGACAAGGAGCCCACACACCACCTGGTGAGCTACAATATATTTAACATATTTCCCCAACTAAAAACAAAAAGCCTAACTCACTGGAACTCAGTTTGTGCTTTGGGACCAGATTTGGGCAAAAACCTGTTTGACTGAATCTGCACCTCACTGCGTTATCAGGTCTTTCACTTTTACTTTTTCCCGCTGAAGTTGAAGGAATTTGTAATAAAGCTTGAGCGCATGAAACTGTTAAATTTTAATTGTTGAACAGACACTGCTGTTTAAAATGTATCCGACTGATTTAGGTCATTAGATCATATATGAACTAAGGTAATATGTAAGTTCTGTTTTACATTGTGACTTCCTTCGTCACTCTCTGACTGGGTTATCCCTGACGTCAGCCCCACAAAATGAAAAACTCTGTTACATTAAACAGAATTACAGATTCCCCTGAACTTCAAAATTACTGGAAACGTTAAGAGATATCATAAGTACACAAAAAACAAAAGATATATAACAAAGATCCTGTTCACACAGCTCAATGTGAAAATGTTACAAACTGTAAGTTTCACTGCAGTATGTAAAATTGTGCTTTTTGCCCACTGCCACAAATCAGACAGCCACATGGTCATTTATCTACAGTATATCAAAGTCTCTACTGGTTAATCTAATATGCTACTGACATGAACTAAAATCAGTGGCTTTTTTGAAGCTAGAAAAATGTATCAGTCTGCAAAACATTCAGCTGTAATTCGCATGGTTTGTAGCTAATGGGCTAAAACATTTTAAACCGCTGGTATGGTTTTCAAAAGAGACCCCAGCAGATTCTGCTTGCACTTT
>JAPZDY010000005.1:1199990-1212337 GCA_029783645.1 Ctenochaetus hawaiiensis | reverse complement strand
AGGCCTTACATGTTGCATTCAGGAAGAGCCTGAAGGGGGCTAGAGTTAGGTTTGGAAGAGTCAGACTTTTTTGTTTTTACAAAGTCGGGGTTTATTAGAACATTAACAAAAAACAAATTAACAGCAAAGATAACACCTATACTTCATTTCCTTATACACTTACTTTTGTATATGGGGATATTCAATGCATTTGTCATTTAGTATTTGACTTTAATGAAACTGGAAGACTCAAAAGAAACAGAATAGTCAAACTGATATTCTAGTTTATCTTTGGGTCAAGGATCAAGCTTCCAAAAAAACTGAATTTTACATTTTCTTATAATGCCACTATTTGCATCTTTAAGCTAGATCTTCCCTGACTGGCAAATAACAACATCATTCTACTCCACAAGATATCTGGCATAAAGGTTGTCTTTAGTCCATTTGTCCATCAGTTAAGGTTAGGATTAGGCGATAGTAATTATGGTTTCCCTTTTTCAAAAACAAGAAAATCTTTAGTCAGGACATTAAATCATAAAGATTAAACCGAAGAAACAGTCCTGATGGAAACTTGTCACAGCAAGCTCTTGTGGTAACAGCTGTTGGAATGCTTTTAATTGTAATTATTTGATATAGTGAAAACCACTATTGAAAATTCCATTCACTTGTATTGTATTGGACTGGCAGAAAAAAACTTAAGAGACAGATGTAACTGAATAAAACACAAAGTTTCTACCTGGCTGGATACACTAGAGGTAATTGAGAAAATATATATTCATATTCGATGGTGGTCCTGCACATATTCCAGACCCTTAGAGCTCTGTAAGGATAGAGGAGTGATCACATCCTCGTGAAGGACGGGCCACAGTGAGCACAGAGGCTCATCACATCTTTTTCCATCTCCCACACTGTCTCTGACACCGGCCAGGGATTTTATAACACGGGTGAATAAAGATGATGGAATGGTGAAGCTCCACGGTTTAGCTATGGACTGCAAGCACTGCAGGCATTTGATACGTAAGCTCATCCGCTGTATGTATGCATGCACGTACACATGCACAGCCACAGCTGATGGCTTTAACATCTGACGTCCAGCTTTGGTTTTTTAAGTCTTGGCTTGGTCGGCAGGATTCCTGAAATAGATATCTCAGAGTGAAAAAAGTCAGTGAGACTACAATGTCAAAGGCAATCTTTCAGCTTCTCTGTTTTGCCTCAATTATTGAATCAGATTTTATTACTGGTGGTTACAAATGTTGGCGAGGCCATAGGATCCTGAGCCATAGCTATTTCCTTTGTAACCAAGAAAGTTGTTTTGAAACAGATCATGTCCTACTTGCTATCCATCTCCCTCGTCTTTCCTTTAATCTCTGACTGCTGCCCGTTGACCTGTAAATCTATTATTAGTGTGTATTTATAGTAGAAGTGGAAAGCCTAAAACTCTCCCATCAACAACAAGCTGATGGGCTCAGCTTGCCGCACAATAAAGTCTGCCTGTTTTCATTGACCTCATGGCGTGACACTAAGTGGTGCCACTCACCAACATTCAGCCCATTTAACAATGTCACAGCATCAGCCACAGCATCACACTTCACTCATCCACTACAGCTGATGGAGTGACACCGTGTCACCTCTTTGTGTGTCTGGTGTTGTGGAAGTGATGACCACATAGCACCTTGTCTGCTCAAAGTCATCTCCTCCTCCTTCCTGCTTTGACAGCATCACATCCTGCAGCTGTTACCTGCAGGAAGCTTTGGCTCGATCACTGAGAGATCAAGGAGGAGCGCCTGGCACCGTCTCATTATGCTGCAGCATGGTGTGTTTAAGTGTGGATCATGGTAACTCAGGGCATTTTAGCCTCTTCAGTCGAAATCGGGATGTTGCCATATTATTTTGCCACATAATAAGAAAAAAAAAAGTTGCTCAGGATGAAATTGAAATAGAAATTCATCATCTTTCAGTTTGTTGATTCAAACTTGAGTCAAATCTTTTGACAGCTGAGATCAAGATTAGTCAGACTGCTCCAACTAACATGTTGAATAAGTTTAAATTCTTTCTTTGCTCTGATAGACGGACCTTCAGTAAGCACTAGACTTGGTGGTATCAAACTTTCACTGATACAATGGTATTTAGAAATCTAGAAGTTATAATTTTCAATACTGTCAAAAATACAAATGCTGCTGTCCTTGTTATACTGTTATAGAGGTGATCCATGTGTTGTAATGTGGAGCACACACCACTAGAGGTAATTTATTACTGGTGGAACAGGCAGCTGAGCTGAAAAAGATGGCAACTTGAAGTGGTAAGGTTACTATCACGTAACTTCTAAAAGAGAAGAACACCTCTGCTCCTGCTGGGATGTATTTTGTGTTGAGTCCTGATGATAAAAGTGAGCCAACAAAACATGGCAAAATTATTTTAGCAGATAAATTGTTTATTAGACCCACAGCATTGTGAGGCAGAAAATGTCATACATGCTACAGTGACCTTTATGTTTAGCAGCTTAGCTTTTACAGTTTTTTTCTTTGACATAACACCATCATGTACTGTTTACCCCTGTGACGCCTGTGTCAGGAAGTTATGAATTTTTAAAAAAGGTTGCCACCTTTGCCAACTGGTCACCTGACCTTTAATTACAGATGAGAAAATGCTGCTGATTTGAATCTGACCTGTATGGCAAATTTTTATGTTAGTGTGTGCTTTAATGTACTGTTGGGAGAAAACATGCAACATGTTAATCCGCTGATCAAAACATGCTCAACAGCACCACCAATGGTCATTAACAGACCTACATATTGGTAACTTCAAGCTTTCTTTAAAATTCTTTTATGACATGTTTTTTTCAGGATGGAGTGCATTTTATGCAAAAGTGACCCATGTTGTTTCCTGTGATTTTTGCAATTCAAATTTCTGCAATCTTTTACAATATTTAAACTTTGTCCAGTTTCTGTATTAGCTGGCTGTGACCGCTGATCATTAGTAACACCCTCGTTTATGTGAATCCACATGGATGTTTAGAGATGTTCGGAGAACCATAACTTCAGTCTGAGATGACACCTCCAGGCTGATGCACCTGCTTCATAGAAAAACACGCATGTCTCTGGTTGCAGAATGCGTCTTAAACAAAGTGCAAAAGCTCGGTTAATCTGTTCCTCTGTATCCACTGGCTCAGCAGGTGTGATGAAAGCTTTACAATAGACTCACAATAGAGCCACTGTATCATCTGCCAGCAGAGAGACACACAGCACAGCTGCACCCACTGCTCTGTATGTAACGGCCTTAACAGGAGTGACTCATACAAAATACACTCTGCCCCCCCCCCAAAAAAAGCACACAGGAGCATATATACACACACTTTCCCTTTCTTGCAAACATACACACACAGATGTTCAAACCTCATTTGGCCCTGCTGCAGCTTTCCACTCTAAGCAAACATTTGTTTCACCTGAAACCTGAAAAGTATTGATAGCATTTACATAGGTGTCAAGACAAACAGGCCTAAAAACACAAACATGCTTTAGCAAACATCAAAAATGGTCGCAAACAACTAAACAACTCAGACACACAAATAAACTTTCCTTAATACAAGTGGTTGTGCTTGCAAACAAATACATACACCATGCAACATTGATTACCCCCACTGCATTAAAGCCAGACATTAAGCCCTGAGCGCCACAGCATCCAGAAGCGACACCTTAGCCCAGGATTTAATTTTGTGTGGCGGCGGGCGCTAGAAAAACACATGATGTAGCCAGTTGTTTTGGAGGGCAAATGGAGCAGCCATCATAAAGGCGGGTTTTATTAGCTGTTGCTTGATTTGTTCCTGCAGCCTGCGGAGTGAGCCGCTAAATCAATGCGTCCAGCTGTTCTCCGAGCTTGCCGGGGCTCTCTGGACGCGCAGCAGGTGTATGGCCCCCTCGGCCCAGTCACACACACCCGCTCACATAACAAATAATAACGGCCTCCACACACGGCCCATCCATCACTGTTATGGCCCGGCCCGGGAGACCGGCGCTCACACACTCACGCACGCTGAGGGACTGTGCGAGTGTGTGTGAGTGTGTAACACAGAGCACACGCTCATACACAGTTGTGGAAACATACTCTTGACAGGAATTCCTGCACATATAGTACATATTATATGTGCACACACAGGTTTGTGTTTCTATACTTGTGAGGGCCCTTATTGCTTATAATTGATTCCTTAGCCTCTTACTTTTACCTTAAACATAAAAACTGTGTGCCAAACCTCAAATCTTAACCTTCAGAATAACTTTAACCACTATGAAAAAAAAACTCACTTTCTAGAAAGGTCCTCATATGGCTTGAACTCAAACTGGTCCTCACAAAGATAAAAGAGCACACACAGGCAGCAGAAACACTTGGTGATTTAAAGGTAAGGCACTAGCTGGCAGGCACACCAACACTTTCCCATATGTGCACACACACACACACACACACAAACACACAAAGAAATGAACTGGCACACATTTGTGCTCTTACAGACACTCACACACAAACACACAAGCCTTTGCATAGACACACTTGTAACTGCACACTGATGCAGATGGACAAATAACTATGGGGACACCTACTCTTATGCACTGACCCACATACACTCACACACATCACACATACACACATAGAAAAACTAAAGCACACAGGTATGGGTTTGTGACTGAAAGATGTACACGTGCTGACTTTCACAGACGCAAAAACACACAGTGAAACATTCAGACTGGGACAGACACACACACAAACACACACACGTATACATAGGGGGACAATCTATC
Source organism: Ctenochaetus hawaiiensis (assembly GCA_029783645.1). NCBI lineage: Eukaryota > Metazoa > Chordata > Actinopteri > Acanthuriformes > Acanthuridae > Ctenochaetus > Ctenochaetus hawaiiensis. The sequence continues at coordinate 1,207,568 of JAPZDY010000005.1, read as the reverse complement.
ATAGTTATGGCTCAGCTCCACTCAAAACCATTTTTTTTTCTAAAAGCAACTGAGTGAAGGGCTCAAGTCAATGAAGAAAAATGTTGTAAATGTTTCTGTCACCAAACTGTCCTCTGCTGCTGCCACTGCTTGTTACGCTGTATGTTGACTTTAAAGGGTCAGTTCACCTAAAAAATATGTTTTCTCACCAACCTTCAGTAGTAACATGAAAAAATTTTTTCCTTGGTGAAAATATTTTGGATTACAACTAGTAGAAGTAAGTAGAATCTCAAGGTTAAAGACTTTTAAGACTTTTTACTGTTGAATTATTTTGCATACTATTTACAAATCTCTGAGCACTACAAATATAAACTATGATGGAGGCCGAAATCTCATAAACATAAAAAATTTCCGCATTGATAGACATTACAAGAGGTAAATAAGACAGTCTCATTTGCCTGTAGTTCACAAATACAACAGCTGGATTGCGGTACGGCCTAAAATCAATCAGTCTTCCGAACAGCGAGGGTCCACATCTGGTGTAACTCAAAACTAGAGGGGGGAGAAGGAGAGGCGATCTAGCAGGTGATGGCAGCAAACTTCACTAAAGAGTGAAACCAAGAGTAGAGGGGAGGCTAAAAGAAAGGAAAGGAAAGGAGGGAAAATGAGAGAAAAGGAAAGAGGGGGTAGAAGGATAGAAGAGAAGAGGAAAACAGAGGTAAAGAGGAGTGGAGGAAAAAAATGAGAGGAAATGATGCTGACCAGAGATGCAAGGAAATGGAAGATGGAGAAGACTATGGAGATCCAAGAAAGGAAAATTGAAAACTTGGAAGAAAACTAGGAAAGGGAAGAGTAGGAGGGAGTGAGATGGGGAGAAAGAGTACAGTTGGAGACACAAAGTGATCCTGTACTCTGAGTTATTTTCTTATTCAATTTCAGGTAATGTTCATTATGAAACTGTAGACTCCGTCCCACCCAACCAGGAGCTCTCCAGAGTAAATGGCAGTCAACACTACGTCAAGACCAATGACATTTTATCACGGTGAAGGAATGTGTGTTTGTGCATGTGTCTGTGCATGCATATACGTGTGTGTGTGTGAACATGAATGTGTGTGTGACCTAGCTGCAGGAAAGCAACTGGTCCGAGGAAAAGGACATATCTGCCTCAGTCCTTAACAGCTGGTCCCTACAGTTGCCCTTTTCCACACATGAAAGGGCAACAGCCACAGCATGGGTACATGCATGTGTGTGTACGTATGTGTGTGCGTGTGTGTGTGTGTGTGTGAATGAAACATGAAAGACAAAGGCAGCAACAGGCATCACTATGAAATATTCAGTGCCTCATAAATCAGTGCTGCGCTGATCCATGAACAATTTGAGCGTTAAGAGTGAGTGTGTGGGAAAGTTGGATTCATACATGTTTATTTCTAAAGTGCGTTTACTGAACACGTTCATGGATAAAAGTGTATAATGGTTGATTCAGCCATTTTCCTATTATTTGTTTAATAAAAAAACTGTTTTTACTCTAAATGCATGGTTACTGTTAGAATAGAATGGAATAGAATAGAATGCCTTTACTGTCACTATACACATGTACAATGAGATTAAGAGCATCTCCATCAGTGCAAACCTACACATAGAATAAAAGAAACAAAAAAAGATAATAAATAAGATGAAATAGGTTATATATATAGGTTATATATACAATATAAAATAGGTTATATATACAGTATGAAATTAAAAAAGGTGCACAGCATGGTCAGTGGATACATACATGTCCGCTAACATTCACTTACATGTGACTTAACTCTGACTGACGCTTGTTGATTTCCGGTGCAGAACATCAATTGTTTATTTACAGGACAAAAAAGTTTTATGTTATAGTTTTTTCAACAGACTATTTTACTGCCAGCCCCACAATTACAGGAATTACTAATGCTTGTTCAGTTTACAAGCAAAGTGAAAGCAGAGGCAAAAGGAAGGCAGAAAACTATGATGAAATGATGATATTTGTAAAATATATTCTTCCCAGTGTAATTAGAATGGTTATCAACTATATATCTCAACTATGTAAAATAAAACTTTGCAGAAAACCTAATCCCAACTTTTTTGGTGAGTTGGCACCTTTTTTCACCAAGCAACTGATCTTGTAGGTTTATTCAGAGTAAAGTCATAATTGATCATCCGTATCTCCATCTTCTTCTGATGGAAACAGCTGAAAATTCTGTTTGATGTCAGCTGATTTCTTGCTGTAATGCAGTTTAGTGCTGTGTTACTTTCACACCTCTGTGAAAAGACTTTGGTTGATCGATCTGAAAAGAGTTCTGGTTTCAGCAAAGGGGTCAGTGAAGTCTAAAATTACAACCAAGGAAAGTTTATTGTATTGTCTCTGCTGTCTTGACCTCGTTCAGTTTATGGTGTATACATTGAACATAAAAAGGTCTGTTTCAGTGCTCAAGAGGTTGAGGTGTCAATTACAGACCTTACAGCATAACTTTATTAACACTGACACACCCAAGTATGGAATAAAACTTGAATTTGGCCCTAAGGTGTATTACTTCTGCAGCCTTTTATCCCAGAATTGTGTTCATGACAACTTTCCTCTGCAGGGAAAATCCTTGGCGAGTCTGTCTACTGGCTCTGTTCTACGATGGAGTTGGGATGTCACGATGCCTTTGATTTTTTTTTTAATGTAACTTTTCCAGATAACTGTATTTTCCAGAGTATTGTGGTAATAAACATTCAACATGTTTTACCTTGAGGCATTAACACATTTCAAATGTGACATTTCATTTCCTTAGCATAACAATTTGGGGCTGGGGCGACTTCTACAGCAGCTAGCTTTACAGGCTGATATATTATCTGGTGTGAACCAGGTCAAGGCTATAATGGCAAAGCAGCAGCCAGCCGGCAGAGGAGGAAATGGCCGAGAAAAGTATGAAACAGATGAGCTTTCAATTAGCACAGAGCCGTACATGGGGAGAAAAGGCAAGGTGTGGGTGTCTGTGAGAGAAAGGCAGGAAAATGTATATGTGTGTTTGTATTGTACACCAAACTCCTAATAAAAAATCCAACTTTTTTTGTAAATACAAACATTGCACTTCAACAAAACTGATGGCAAATTGAAGAACGAGATCATTTGAGCTGTAGACACCAACTCTCATCAGATTAAAGCCACAGAAATGAAAACTGGAAAAAGAATTTACTTCTATGAGACTTGACACTGGGGGTCAAATCAACCTGAGTTTTAAGTTTTGACTTAACATTAATAACCAATCAAGACAAACCATGTAGGCCTTGAACATCACATTTTTGTATATATTTCTAGAACACAAAATATGCAGGAAAAACTTGTCAGCAGCAGCTACCTCAGCATGGTTTTAAAAAAAGATGGGACCAAAATATCAAGTATTTAGCACTCCTCTGTACCTAAACATGATCTAGAGAGAAATAATACAAGGTGATTTGTTTTCCTAAAAGAACACATGGTTACTGAGGATGCACCTGAATCCAAACAGATTATTTAGCAAAAGTGCAGTGGCAAGAAATGTTTCTTCTACCTGTAGTTGTTTGTTATTGTTTGAGGAAAAAAAGGTTTGATCCTTGATTGACATGTCTGTGTGCTAGTATGTTTCTTTAAAATGATTTACATTGAAATGAATATATTATTTATAATATTTATTTAGGGCTGAGCAATGAATCATCTATTAATTGCAATTACGATTTTGGCTTTCATTGATCATAAAAAACAAGATAATCTACATGAAAGTATTGTTGTGCTGCACTTGTTTTGTCTTGTGTTATAAATCAAACAGACCCTTTTCTTTACAGTGGTGTTCTTTTGTCCCTTTCCAAAAGCCCAAAACTCACTCTCAGCCAATCTGTGGCCTGTTTAGTTCAGCTCAAACAAAGGTGACAGAAAAAGAGCCTTTGACTATAAGGAAAGGTGAAACCAATTCAGCTGTTGGAAGATATCACGTGAGGCACAGCAAGCACACACACACACACACACACATACGTAAACAGTAACCTTATGTTGGGGAAGCAGGCAAGGACGGTTGTTTCATACTGTGGCCATCCCAAAACACCAGAAGAATGAGTTAGAAGAGAGCTGATGCATGTATCTGCTGACTGTGTGTGCTTAATGTGTCCATTATACTTATATGTTAAGGAATTTGTTGTTTCAGAGGACAATTTTTTTAGGTTTAATCGTGAGATAATTATATCAATATTAACCAAAATGATTAGAATTTGTGCCTGTGACCAACAGGTTCAGACTGGATTTGGCTAAATGTTAAATGCTTAATTGCTATTATCTTTTGTTTCCTACATTTCTAATTTGCTTTTACCTTCAGTGAAGTGTCTGAAGTCTTTCTTCTTACAATTCTTCTAATTTCTGCAACATTGAGACTGCAGAGTCGCTTCAACTCAAAAATGTTTGAAAACTTTGAAAACGTATTGAAAAATTGTCAAGCAAAGAAGATTAACCAACATCAGATTGTTGAGGACTTCATGGTGCAGAACAGTCCGTAGAATGATGTCGCACAGGTATGTAAGCTACATCTGCAGCAGCCACTGTGGAGCTAATATTATTCACATATATCTGTATTTTCTGCTTTGGTGATGCTCCATTCTGCCGCCAAAGTAACAGGTATTTAATCAAGTGTTGTTGGACTGACATTTATTGGAACTGTGGCCCGCCAAGTTACTTGAGTACAACATTGTAGAAGTAATTTCATTTCTCCAAACTGTCCTTGTCAACTGTAATGACATGAAATCAAGTAACATGACAGCAACATGGTATTTGAGATGATTTCAGTAAACTAAGGAATATTTTTTTACATATCTTTACAAGATATATTTTCTATTTTCAATGCAAAAAAGGAACTTAACACCTAAAAGAAATTACAGGGGGGGCAAAGAGATGAAAAGTACACCAGGAGGATGTGGAAGTATATATGTATTTCATGTATTACTGTTTTGTAAATGTTAAATAAATTTGATGCATTGAAGATGCAACAGTATCATTGCAAAATAATATTAAATTAAAAAAAAATCATCAGTTTTGTGATTTCACATGACTTTAGTATAAGCTTGCTCATTTCTAGTTTTCTGTTAATTTCATAGGTTGAATGGATACAGAAAATGTCTCTGTAGATCTATAATGGCTCATCAGTTTTTAATAACAGATAAATCTGAATAATGGATAAATACATCCCTAAGACTCGTGGCTGTTACTTTTTAAGGTCTGACTTGTATCCTGTAGCAGCTAAGACTACAATTCAAAACAATAGAGGCTGTGGTCGGAGCGACAGATTAACACTCAGCTTGTGTTCTCTGTACAGTCTTGCTGACAGTCACATCATTTCACTTCCTCTGTCTCAGAAGCTGTCATCACCTCGCCGCTGCAAGCAGCTAGACAAAATAACCAATAAGGCCCAATCATAACAGAGAGCCATTTGGTCATGACCCACGCAGTAAAAGAGCGACACAGGGTTGTATTTTTCCTCCAAACAGCAATCCCACCTCGTTTTTCTCCTTTTTACATGTTTCCGCTTCTGCAACTTCTCAACACCACAGACCCTCTGGCTGATTTGGAGGCTTTGACCATTAATCACACAGCCAGAGCGGAGGTGAGCAAGCAGGAGAGCAGGTGACCCTCCCTCACCACCCTCGTGACCCCAACATCCCCCGAACACCAGCCCTGTAACCCAATAAATTCACAGCAGGACTCTGACAGAGTCTGTTTGTCATCCTTCATCTGACTTCCTGCCTGATGTCATCCCCACTGACAAGAGGCATCACTAAGAACAGACAACGAAGAGATCTGATGGGACTGACAGGAGATATTTGTGAGAGAGTGAAAGAGTTTGTCAAGAAAAAATGGCTTGTATCCATAAATATGATGCATAGTTTAAATAACCTTTTGTACTGCAGTGTTATAAGTGCAGCAGTATTATTTTTTTTGGTTAACTGTACAATTTTCCGTTTGTTTTATAATTTTCTTTTGTTGACGCTACCTTCTAAGTGTACATTTATTTTTATATTATGTCCAGTTTTCCCATTTCATTGTATTTTCAAAGGGATGTCTCCTTATTGTCTTTTAAAATGTCAGTGTATAGCATTCGTCAAATAAAGCACCTCATGTAAAGGGTGGGCACTTTATCACACACACAGTATCGGTGCTACTTGTATAAGTTTGTAAGATTATGTGGCCTTGTATCCTGTCTGTGTCTCTTTCTGTCATGGTACAAAGACGTCCTATTATTATAGCTAGGACATTAAAAAACTGGGTCATTATGAAATCTCTTTGACAGCAGAATGCAACAAGTGTTAAGTGACATGCTCAGTGCTCTTTGTATATTCAATAAAAGCCCGTACTTTATCCGTTGACATGACTTACTAAACAGCAACTAACTAAACTTTCTCATTTTTATTATCAGTATTATCTGGCTAAATTCTCTAACTTTGTGTATCCTTGACAGCTTTGAGATGATGGTACTGTTTTTAACAGTGTGTACATGATGCATAAAAAGTTCACAATGGGAAAAAGAAGAATGAGAATAAGGATATGGTATTAGAATAAAATAAAATAAAGCACAGTGTACAGTTTGCCACTGAAAAGTACCTTGTATTGAATCATGTATCAGTATCATGTACTGTTTTATGTATCTCTACCGTGGTTGGTTGTAGGAAACCTTTGCTGTGTTGCTAAAATCCTGATTTGTATAAAGTTAAGATAAGGAGAGTGCGTATAAAACAGAATGTTATAATTTTCTAATGTCACAAACTCAACTTCAAACAAAGACAATCTGTTTTTTTTACCTTATCCTCTTGAATCACTCAGTCATTTTTAAGCAAGAATGGGGCGAGGTGTAGCACTTTGTAACAGTGTAGAAGTTAAATGATAAAATGAAAAGTTGCTTATGTTTGTATGGGTACGTTTCATTTATTTGACTCATGAATATGTTTATTGTGACTGCAGTGCAATTGAAGCCCTGCCTGGTCTCTGTCATGATTTAGTAGCAACTTCTATCTTTGTCTCCATTGACACAGTGTAGATTCAGTTACCTTTACAATACACTGCAGAATCAGCTTGTCCTTTCATGACCAACTATGAATATATGCTAACAACAATAGGTGACCAGTATATATATAAAATATCATAGGCTCATACACATCCCATATGTGACACTAATATGATGCTAAAATCTGCCCCAACCCTCCAATCACATAATGGATAGGATTTCTATAGAGTATAATTAATTAAGGATTACATATCATCACATTCACATTCACACCATTTATCTGGGTGTGTCCTATTTTTAACTCTAAAAACATCAATGAAAACCAAAACAAAAAATAAGCCAACATGCAACCAAAGCTACTGAATGTACATAAATGAGCTTCAACTTTTCATCACAAATGTATATGTTGATTTGATAGTGTTTTGAACAAAGTAAAGTTTCCTCTTTTCTGACTACTCTGTTATACAAAATAAACAATCAAATAAGTGAAATTGTGACGTTCACTTTAAAGAAACAGCCATTCCGTTTAACAAACAGAAAAAAATTTAGACAAAGGGAGAAAATAAGTCAC
>JAPZDY010000005.1:1172543-1193158 GCA_029783645.1 Ctenochaetus hawaiiensis | reverse complement strand
ATAAACCTTAGAAGTTTGTATTGCTATAATCATGGATATTTGTAAGATTAGTTTAATTGCTGTAAATGCTGTGCGAGCATTAACACCATGTTCACATTTGTTTTCCTTTTTGTAACCTGAGTCCTTCCACAGAAGCATAACTCAAACATCAAATATTTAACTAAAACTAAGGATTTTAATATTTTTCAGTTTCTTGTTTTTGAAAATTTCAAGTGTTCTTGTAAATTTTTTACCATTTAGATTTATGGAAATCCATTTAGAAACCCTTCAAAACTACTTATCTTAAGTTGCCCGATTTATTTAGACTTTATTTCTTGAGATATTTTCATCTTAATTTAAAATTTCATTTAATTCATACTTTTTTCACAGTCAGAGCTTAAGTTTTAAGTTTTGGCCAGTTTCAGATTTTCACAGTAGTGTGTATCATACACAATTTTGCGACCTAGAGCTGGTGCAGGTGACATCATCTCTAGACTGGAGAGGGGCTTCAAAATGATCACATCTCATCAGCTTCTGCTGACATGCTTAAAATCGCCCTACTAGAAATTTGGTCTTGGTGCGCTTTGGCGCCGTCCAAAACTACGTGCGACAGCACAGTGGCAAAACACACAGGGCCGTTCTGATCCCCTCATAGGCAACATGCATTTGTTTACAAGCAGATGGTTGTGAAGAGATTATGAGAAGCAAAAGAACCATGTTGACTGAAAAGGCACAGTAATATTATTGAACTTTTCACAAATGTGACTCTGCTAGCATCTAATGTTACAGCCCTTTGCTGTTTGCATGTGTAGTATGTGTATAAAGTTATGTGTGTTCAACTTTTACTATGATGTCTGTGGGCTGTGGCTTAATTGCTAACATGCTGTTGCTCTCTCTGTTTCTCTATGACCTGTTTTATCTCTCTGATCCCTCTCTATACATATCTCTCTCTTTGACCTGTATCTCTGATTTGTGTCTGTGTCTTCCCTTCTTCTGTTGATACAGTATGAAATCTACTGAAATTCTAACTAAACTTGACAGAACTGAATATTGTGTAAATCTGATTGAACTTCTAGGTCAACACTTGCTTCTATTCAGTTTCTATTCAGTCTAAACATGACTGATTGTAAAATGCATTCAAACTTAATGATTGAAAATGTATCGGCATCATCCTGAGGTTTAAGTCAACCAATTGTTATAACCAAAGATGATTTCTGCCTCAGGAGAAACTGTTAAATTTATGTGTGTATAAATGAATATCTGCACAGTAAATAGTCACAGGAAATTCGAGACAGAATAAACGGCACAAGATATAAAATAAAATGCCATAATAAAGGGCAGTAATGAAATCAGAAACCACCTGGCTTTCCTGACATTTCAGTACAGATACTTTATATCAGTGTTAATGTATCCTGTATGGCCTAACGCAGTACGGCAGCCAGTGGCCTTGAGCAGCGGTAGTGAGCTGATCGCGGGGCATGCTAAACATATTATGTGACTTTATGACTAAGCAGCAGGAGGCAGGCAGGCTGGAAGACAGAGGAAACAGGAGGAGGAAGACCTGCTGTCCATAAACAGATGAGTGTGTGTATGTCTGAGGATGTGTGTGCGTGTGTCTGTGTAAGAAAACTCCACACTGACCTGCCTTGTCAGATGCAGTTCTGTTAATTTAACCTTTAAGTTACATTTTTGACCCAAATTCAATCACTGGTTCATTCAAGCATTTGTTGGTTGATTTATACAATATGATATTTTCCTCAAACCCTGAAAAATTTTAATAGAAGGAAAAAATATATATAATTTCTGTTCTGTTCTACTGTATCCTTATTTGTTTTTTTGTTGTTTTTTAGCTAATCTTTTTCAGTGTTGCTCGAGCTCCATCTCTTTTTTTGATTATTAACCTTCATCACAGGGTGCAGATTGTGAGAGCTGGAAAAGTGTATATACAGGTGTACAGTTTCAGCTCCATAAATCTGCTCTTCCCTGCAGAGAGAGATGAAACTGCCTCCTATAGCGCTGGCATGGACAGACAGAGGGAGCCTCAAATATCATATCAGCAGTACATGGACTCCTGCAGATCAAGTTAGAGAAGGACAAACTTACAAGTCTTTGTCCATTTCTGGGTAAGTACATTTACAGCAAAGAAAAAAAAATGGAGTCAAATTCCTTGTGTGCATACGTGCACTTGGCCTTTAAAGCTCATTTCGACTCTGATTCACTCTGTATATTTGTTTCTGCCTCTGTTAGTTTCCTAATGCACTCATTGTCTCTGTGTCTCGGGTCCAAGAAAATTTCCTATGTTGATGTTAATTAACAGCACTGCCAAATGTGTGATTCAACTGAACTCTTCTGTAAATATATATTCGGTCATCTGACTCAGAGTCAGTTGAACAGATCACAGTCATTTTCTTCTCTGTGTTTCCAGAAAAGAGGAGGAGCATCGGTGTGGGAGTTGGAGGTTAAGGGCTCTGCTCACTGATGCACAGCATTTCCACTGAGGTGCCTCAGTGTACCGTACTTTTTGGACTATAAGCCGCACCTAAATATAAGTCGCACCCACTAAATTTAACAACTAAAACCACTAAAGCTGTCTTCTACAGTGTCGGAATTTAACAGCCTCAGAATTACTTCGTCATACACTTTCTCATTTATTGTCGTCCATAAATTAGTCGCATCATAGTTTAAGCCGTAGGGTTCGTAGCGTGTGAAAAAAGTAGCGGCTTATAGTCCGGAAATTACGGTACATGTTTATGATGTGATATCTGTTTTGTGAGACATTATGTGATTTCAGTCTTTAGGCTTTCTCTTTTTTAATAAGCCATGTTAGTTGTAGGAATGGTCAGTCTATATTTTGGTCAGTCAGTCCACCATGTTGGTCTAGACTGAAATATTTCAAAAGCTATTTGTTGCCATGAAATTTTTAACAGCCCCCTGATTATAAATACCAACTTTGACTTTCCCTCTTGTGCCACCAGAAGGTTAAAAATGTCAACTGTCCTGTGAAATGCACTCATTCATATAAGCACTCATTCATATTCATCAAGAGGGAACCACATTTTAATTTCATAAAATAAACTTCCTTGTATTCCTTGAAATATATCTGAATTTATTGGAAAGATTTCCATGAAACATTTGTGGTTCTGGTGGATATATCCCAGTAACTTTGCCAATCCCTCACTGTTCCTCTTCTACCACAACAGCACTGTTTCTTACAGCAAGAAGGTCTTGGGTTTAACTCTATATAAGGCCTTTCTCTATGTTTATATGTCCTCCATGTGAATCTGTGGGTTTTCTTTGTCCCCTCCTTTCACAATTAAAAGTTATATATGTGAGGAAATTGTTCATACTCTTGATACACTGGCTCAACTGGGCGCTGAACATAAACAGCTGCTCACATCTCCCACTACGTAAGATAGGTTACCCGTAGGGGTCGGATTTCACAATCTGTCACACTTATTGTGTTCATGTGACAATATATTTGATTTGATGTCCCACTCAGGATAAATTATGATAACTTTTGTGATCCCTGAACTTTTAATTTAGTTCCACCAGCTAAATTTTCTATTTATCCACTTGTACTTGATTAAACGCCTGCAAAAATACTGACATCTTCTTTCAGACTCTGCTGTACTTTTTGTTTGGTGCTCATTAGAAAACATTATTATGCTAACATACTTAATTAGCTGATGAACACGGTCAATATTATGAGCATTTTAGCACGCTAGAGTTAGCATTTAGTTCTCGGCACTCCCCTGCCTAAGTACAGCCTCACAGAGTTGCTGTTGCTGAAAACCCTTAATCTTGTTTAAATATGGACCCCCAGTCAGGAATAAAATAATAAATTGATTTAGCTGAATATGTGCTCACATATAAGTATATATGCACCATATGTGTATGTATATGTACCGTAGGACACACACGCTGCAGAGGGAGAATTTAAAATACACACAAGAAAATACAGAATATATACATGCATGAAAGCCACATGGCACTGATTGAGCCAAGCTGTCTGTTGGTCTCACTGTCTGACAAGATGCCAAGTCTTCAAGTGTCTCAGTTAGACTGTGGACTCCATGAACGTGACCTTCCAAACTGGGGAGAGATTTACGGTTCGGTTAAAAGCTTAGATCTGGGATCATGTGTTTTGGATTTCATTCTAAAGAGGTTTTCATTATTTTGATCATTAAAAGAAAATGGGAAACATTTCAACATTAAATACTGCTGACCCCAACCTTGAAACCAGTTTCGAACAGACAGCGTATGAAATTTCACCCACTGGTGTTTTTTGGTGGTGACATTGCTCGTGTGTGTGTGCATGTGTGTGTTTGAAAAGTTCCCTTCATTTCCGTACAGCTGTTTAAAGGTGAATAAGATGTTTGAGACAATAAATGAGTAAAATAAATGAGCTGGGGATCAATTAGCTGCCCATCGCTCACCTGCCCCTTCTCACAAACTGGCCTCCAGGTTCTGACTGATGCTACTCAATCCAAAACACTCACAAACCTAATCTCATTTTTAAATTCAGATGTAGACACAATAAGTCTGGGACATGTTACTGTGAAATTTTGACTAAAGGGCGTACTATTCTTTCGTACTCTGCAGCAGTGAATCACGTTAGCAAATGCATTTGGTCAAAATAAAAATTTTGTAAAGTATTTTGGAAATTGCTGATTCACATGAAATCCAGGATTACTGAGAGAGCACCAATTTAAATAAGTTACACAACCAATAACCTCGAGGTCGTGAGTGGCAAATATATTTTGGGTGGGGTTTGTTTTAAAACATCAGTGGATGCTGGGAACGCCCCATGTTTCTTTCACATGTCGAAATCAGACCAACAGGGAATATAGAGCCACAATTTTTTTTACAGATCTATCAGCCAAGTGTGGTTGACCTAAATTTTGACTGTCAGAGGTCTTTTGCAATGCCAAGTCTACTTTTTTAGTCCTGACACTGTGTCAAAGGCTCCTTTGCTGTGTACAACGCCTGCATCAAGAATAAATTCCCTGCACACAACTTAGACTTAATTAAGGGGGTAAAAGCAGCAACTTTCTCTAATTTTCCTCATTAAATGGTGGTATCTTTGGGTAAAGGTTTGGAGAAAAATGAACAAAAAATGTCTGCTTTATAAACCAACATGTAAAAAGGCAGAATAGCAATCCTAGTGCTGTTTTTGGAAAGAGCTTTCTTTATCCTCAACATCTGCTCTCAACTCAATTAATTCAACCAATTTACACTATAATCTTTAGTATTACACTTAATAAAGCAAGAGCAGTAAACAGTATGTAATGAAGTGCTGCTGAGACTCAGTGATTGTAAACCAGACTTTTCCTTTGGATCACCCAACAAGTCCACAGAGGAGATGGAGGCAAAAATCTCTATCATCACTGTAGTTTCTCACCAGGGTTGAGGTAAATTAACTCTGTTATATGAATGTGTCTTGAAAATCTATTAAACAGGTGACGTGACAAAACAGAGGTGATTTGGGTCTGTGCAGGGATTTTCATTCATTGGTTTCTGGAGATTGATTTACAGGGATGTTAAATATTTCTCACCTCTGATGGAAAAGAAGAATCTGTGAGAAAGTTCCACTCGACCAAAAATCAAAACATCCAACGTGGAGCGAAAAGACAGACAATACAGTTTGACCCCAAAATTGCCAATTTAACTTCCTGCACCAAGTTCAACCTGAACACACCTGCCTCTGTCAGCACACACCTTGAGCTCTGCTGACATCTGTATGTTGAGGAGAGCAGATGTGTCAGAGCTGAGGGTGAAGGAGTGTGAGCGCAGAGAGAGACGTGGTGAGTGAGGACTCCATGTTTATTCCTCCATGGGGAGAGGGCTGTCATTGCCAAATTCCTGTGAATGAAGTATGGCAGTCGATTCCTGTGAGCCAGATAATTCACAGTTATACTGTTGGTCTGATGTATCCAACGTGGACGTGACACTTCCACGATAGTGTTGAGAAATCACATGAGGTTCGGCCACAGAGACTCCTGTGGAGTGTGCAGGCAGTTTTACTTTTTAAAAAAAGGGCCAATCACCAGCAGATATGACAGGCAGGCTGTGAAGGTGTCAAGTTATTTAAATGCCTAATCCAGGCTGTAACAATAGCACAGAAGGTTGAGGATGACTTGTCTCAGTGGGGAGCTTTCAATAACAAAATAAACAGGATGGATATAAATAAGCACCTGAGTTGATCAGTGCACCACCAGTACATAAAGCCAGAGGGACAAGTTGAGAATATACAAGTGTAAGAGGCTAAAGTTGAGTTAATTAGATACAATTTTGTAATAAAATCTCATTTATCATTTTTCCTGGATAACAGGTAAGATATGCATGTGTTTTATAATCTGTTAGTCAAATTAATGTTGCCTTGATGATAATAGTGTGGAAAAGCATTATGAATACTTTTTTTATAGATAAATTACAGTGGCTTGATACAGACACTTTATACTGCTGCAGAAATATTTTTATTATTGCAGACATTTATCATTTAAGGAGTTTTTTCTTGCCATCTGCATCAAGCTACATCACACAGAAGCAAAAGTTTCAGTATGAGATAGTGATGCATCTTTTGTGTTTATCTCTGAAGACTCTGTCTTTCTCTGTCTTGGTAATTTTTTCCATTTTGAAGGATGAGAAGCTGAAAGTGAAGTTCTGAGGAAGACTGATTCATTGCAGAGTGGGAGCAGAGTTTACATGTTTTATGTGGTCTGAACAGCCCCCTTTTTTTGCAGCCACTCCCTCTGCATGTCCCGAAAAACACCCTCGAAGACATTACAATGTTTGATTAATGAACTACTGAAAGATGATTGAGTGATGACTCTGACTGAATCTTCTGTTTGGACGAGTTCTTGTTCAGAAAAGTCAAACTAAACTGTGAGCAGGTCATAATCAAAAGTGTTTAAAATTCACATTATCACACAAATTGACGGTCAAGAGCAGATTAATGTCTGAATAAGTTTTCAAACAAACAACAGAGGAGAAGAGTTAAAAAAGATGAACTGACTTCCTGACATGTTGACAGCCTGCTCAACACATGGAGTTTCCTCCTTATTTACTGTCTGCTGACAGCCAAGGTCGCCTCAAAGTCACTCAAGCAGCTTCTGAGAGCCAAGACAAACACCTTCTCCCATTAAGGACTTGTTATGGAGTTGTAACATGGGAGCAGACTTAATCTCTTCTGTTGTGTGTGGAAAAAATGTATCCTGATGTCTCAAAATATGTTTGTTCAGGCTTTTTCTAAGCATTTTAAAATAACCTGTGGATTCGATTGCGCCATAAACATAATATTTCTAACAAATATATGTCATTTTGAGAGGGTTTTTTTAGAATTTTTACAGAATGTCAAAAACTTTTTCACCCTGAACTTTTAAGATTAGGACACAGAACTAAAAAGCAGTATTTTCCCAAGCTCTTCTGAAACATATGCTTTGTTAATTCTCTGCTGCTGGAGCCTCTGTGGGGAATTCCCTCTGTGTCTCATGGACATTATCTACTACTTTCGTTTCATGTAGTTATCATGTCCCAAGGAACCGCCTAAAGGCTTGGGCGAGTATCCTGCCTGTTTTGGGTTGTTGTTACATCCAGAAAGACAGTTTCCCTCATCAGATATCACACTCAGTTATCTCTGCTGGGTTTCCTGGGGTTTCCTGAGCTTTCTTTGGCTTGGAGGCAAACCAGACAGTGAATTCCTCCAAGCTCCAGCTCCCTCCTGAAGGTCAGCCCAGAGGTTTTAGCTGCCTCGCTCCCCTATATTCTCTGATCTCCTAAATGATAGTAAACCTGCTCAGGTTTTCACCTGCTGTGGCTATGAAACCCAAACTGGCTGTAAAAGTTTAAAAAAAACACAGGGAAAGAGAAAGAAAAAGCACTTTGCCTTTCTTTTTCCTCTGTGCTTGGAGAGAAGATTAGAGGCAGGTTCTCAGTGATATACTGTGCTCTTCTGAAGATCCTGCTCTGAGCTCCGTGTGGGAGGCTGTTTGGTCCGTGAGTGAAGCCAAACATCAGCGCTGTGCAGGAGAAACAAGCACGTTCTCCTGCCTCGCTGTATCACTGCCTGTCTCAGTGTTATTGTGTTTTTATGAGGAGAGAGCAGGATGGAGCTTTACTCAATGGAAGTTATTTAAAAGGTCTACACCCTTAGTCTACACCCACCCCCCACCCCCCACCCCCCAATGTACACCCCATCACCCCTTCCTCCCTGGCATGTTGGACCTGCAGTGGAGCGTGTAATTGTAACACCATGTCCAATGCTGGAGAGAACTCACAGGCCAAATTGTCCATGTCATCGCCCGCTTCTGGCTGTGAAATACTGGATCTGACATCATCACCCCTCATGGTGGGGGCACGTAGGGACTGGGGTGAGTTGTATAGGATACAACAATTTTTTTTGGCGGGGGGGTGAAGCTACTTGGAATGTCGTATCTGTGGAAGACGTTATGTCGAAATTCCCCTGACAGACATCTAAAATTATTACCCGGTTCCTTTTTCTCTTTAAATGTTGCTTCCGCTCTCTTTTTCTTTTTCTGTCTTCTCACTACTCTGCTTCTCTTCATCATCCCACCCCTCCTCACTCATTTGTCACTTCCTGACTCTTTTAGGCAGGGGAGCACATCTGGGCCATCAAAGTCCAGATGATTTATCAAAGTCCACATTCGTCATTAGCAGTGTGTGGTTTATTTTTTTTAGCTTTTAGAGGACACTTGGATGTAGAGAGGAGAACTATAACAGCGAGCAACCTGCTCTTATCACCTGAGATACAACTAGAAGACTTTGGAGTGAGATGCCTCTTCAAGAGCAGGAAGTTTCAGACATTTCCAAAGTTACACTGAACCAAGACCTCCTAAAGCTTGAATTTGATAAACTGGCGTACCCATTCAGCACATCTGCCTTGAATTTCCATTTCGTTATTCTTTACATCACTTCCAGTTCTCCTCTATCTCCAATGTTCACCTTTAAGATCAGGTATTGGGTTTTTTAAATTTTGGGAGAAGGTTGATTGCATAAAATTGTTGTTAGTGGTTTCACTTGAGTTGACTCTTTGTAGATGCAATATAAGGGTTGTGATGACTATAGTTTTGATGATAATTGTGATATTTGATAATGAAATACTGATACACAGTCTTGATCACAGTTGTTGGCGGCAATGCACCTTAAAGCTGGTTGCCACCTGCCGTAAAATGGTATAATTCAAAAATGTAATTGCTCTTTTTGATTTGCTTTGTACAGTAATGATTACAGACTCTCTCCTTCTTGCTACACTCATCTTTTGGGATTGATTCATTTTCCAAAAAGAGACACAACTCACAGTGTACACGGTTAAAAATCAGTTGACCGATATCGGTTGTTTTTACAGAAATTCTGATAATATCTTCATTGCGAATTAAGTGGGCCACAACAATTGCACAATGAAAATCTAATATCGTGACAGACCTAATGGAAACCATACAGAAGAAGCAGGAGGAACACATGACTGAAGTTTGCAGAGGGAAGCTGACTTCAGTTCGCCTGCTGAGCTGGAATCAGATCTGTCACCCTCTGAAGTCTCACAAATGTTGAAAGTGCTGCTCAAACCAGAGGCAAAACCACAAGTTGATGACATCCAATCTGATGTTAAGGAGCTGCTAATTTACTTACTCTACTTGTCTTTTCTTATATCATAACCTTAACCTACCCTACAAGTGGGACAGATATTGAATTTGAACTCTTTTGACCGACATGTAATGCCAAAATATGTTTAAATGATGATAATTTGAATTTAAAATGTAGAAATAACATATATTTGAAAAAGGTATTAAATTAAGAATTGATTATGGTTTTTCAAATTATATGAAAAGAGCATGTAAACTTCATTAAACACTTGTCACCTCAGTGCAGAAGTGTTTGGGTGGCAGGTAGTAAAACTGTTCACATGGACTCCTTGCTGTTCATAAACTCACTTTAGCTACAGATGTGCTCACCATCATGGCTGAAAATCAAACACAGAGAAGTAGAAACCTAATTTAAAGGTAATTGTGTAGAAAGCCAAAAAATAAAAGTCATTGTTTTTTTCTGTTGGAATGATTTTGGACAAATGATTTAACTATTTAGGACACAGAAACTCCTACTACAGACCGGCTCTTTGATATAGAAAGAAGATACACAAAAGGGCATTGATGGAAGAAGCTAAGAGGAAAAATGAGTGAATGAGCAAGAGGTGAGAGTTAGTGTTGAAGTGGCTTTCAGCCATGGGCAAACATGTTGCAAAATTCAAATGTGCAAGATTGATGCCACACAAACTTCTTTTTGGATTAGTAAACAAGATTATGTGGCTTGTTTAGTTATGTGTCTTGAGTTGTTGCACTTTTCACACACTATATTATGTTATAGCCTTGCTTTAGCACCACATTGTCTCTGGTTGAGGTTACTTTAGCTTATATTATTACAGAAACCTGTGGTGCTACATTTCACAAAATGCAATTTTTTACTTACTTGCTGCTTTAACCTGCACACCTACAGCTGAGCTAAACCTTGATTTACAGATGTTGTAAGCCTCAGTGGGAAGACAGAGAGTCTTGTCCCTTTGATGCTGCACTAGAGACTCTCACTGGTTCATCAAGATGCTCAAACTTGGGATGCAAGATCAAATAAATTTAATAAATGTCATGAAAATACCAAATGGCAGAGGCTCTAAAGGTCAGTCTTCATCATATCAGCAAATGTCTTGTTTTACAAGGTAGCATCATGGCGTTCTTCTCTCTAGCTCACCTCAGCATGGCCTTTCCGTCAGTGACAGTGGTTGTGGATGGGCAGCTGTGACCTCTGGAGACCCACCAGCTTACAGGCATCTCTGACCGCCTCTTACTGGTCCTTTTTAAGTGTTTGACAGGTGAAATATGACAAGCTAATCTCTCTGCCCCCCACAGGGACACGGCCAGAGAGAAAAACATTGGCCCCGACCTTGGAGCTGCACATGCAAATACATTCTAGCGGAGACAACCTCGACCCCCTAGTGACCCTCATAGTTTACTACGGACATGAACACACACACACACACATACATGCTTCATGCTCACACACATATGCAATCTCTCACAAGCAAGCAATTACTCATTTCTGGTGAGAGAAAACATGCACAAACACACCCATAAAACAAGCACACACACTCAAAGGTGCCTGCAAAACTGTCAAAATTCATTCATGCCCTTCAAAAGGAAGCAAGTCCACAAACAGTAACAAAAAAAAACAAACACTGCTCTCTTTAATGCTACAAAAAATAAAAAATAACATGTGGAAATGCCTTCTAAATTTAGTGCATATGGTATATTTCAAAGTAAAGTCTTGTTCACACATAAACTCGCTATATAAACTGGTCCCATTATACGAAGCCAAGAACATGTTGGTGAATACTTACTCATATCTCTCATACTTTTATATTAGCTTTGCTTTATTTAATGTGATAGCGTATAACTCACAGAGGAGCCTCTAGCTTTCAGGTTTATATTCAGCCGCTGTGAGACGGCTCACGCCAGGCAAGTGAATCGCACCACATGGCTGTGAAGACAGGCCGTATTACGTTTTGGCCAGTTTCATTGGAAACCTGTGCAGAAGCTGTCCCATATTTCTTTCCCGATGCTCTTATGAAATTATATCTGCTCTCGTTTAAGTGAGGCAAAAACAAATCATTAATCATTTCTGTCATACCTACTGTGCAGCTCAGGTGGAAGAAATATTCTTTTCTACACAAGAAAAACAGAAGCATTATCACTACATGCTTTTATGTATAGATGTGTCCTCCGTTGTTCTTAGGCTGTGTCTCTAGGCTCACAAAAAAGTTGCAAAAATTCTTTGAAAAAGTTAAAGAGCAATAAAAATATGTGCACTTTTTACTAATAAAAAGGAGTATTGCACAGTAAGTATCTGTCACTGATATTAATGTCCTGAGGTGTGAGGTTTAATCACAAAGACTCTTTTGTGTGCGGCCATGACATATACATTCTTAGTCATCCAGGTTGTATAATCTAAATTAATGATGCATAAAGCTGAACTTGCTGTTGTGGTTGTTGAAGCTGTTGCTTCACTGATGGAAGATGCTCATGTAGTTCTGCTGATATGTCCCATGCATTTTAACCTGTGAGGGTCTTTCAAACTGATGTCACATGAATAAAGGCACAACATAAATTACATGGAAAAAGGTGTCAGGGCAGTTTTGCACATAAGTGACGCTGCAGCTCCATTGCCTGCATTTGCTTCAATACACATGACTTGTTAAACCTTTTTATGATATTTAATAACATTTAATCAAATGAGGTAACAAGTCCTATATACTTAACAGATACATATGCTCACAAGAGGTTTACGTTATATTTAACCTTGGTCGCTCATCAGCAATGTTAGATTTTCTTCATTATTAAGTTTGTTTCCCTTAAACCTCAGCTCTTTCTCTGCAAAGGATGTTTGAAGAACAGTTTTGTTTTGCATCATAAACACTTTCTCACTGGGATTTCAGTTAGATTTTTCATATTATTGGTAAACATTTACATAAACAAAGAAAGGCACTGACATTAGTTTGCTTTAAAGCTGATGGTTGTAAAATAATGTCACCCATAACCCAACCTGGAAAAGGTAAAAAAAAAACCCTATTGTTTACATGTCAACAATAGTTTGCTTTAGGGAGGAAATATTGTGAAAGACTTTATACTCACCTGATCATGCACCTACTGTTTGAAGACTGATGTTTGACAGTAAAAAGAAGGAACATTTGCAGTGGAGGAATATAAGGGCTGCTTCCACCCATTAAACCCCCCACCACTACATCTGACCCCACACACTCCCACACAGATTAGTTTTTGTAGGTCTGTAAAGCACGTTGACAAGAGCTGTGGGATAGAAGGCCGGCTGACTGCGGCAGCCTGAGGCTTGTTAACACAATTTTCCTTTAACCCACAACATGAAATCAGGCAAAAAAGAGGCCAAACACATGACCTCTAATTGACATTTAAGGAATTTAGCTGACACTGTAAAAAAAGGTCCCTCTGACTGAGAAGGCGAGACTATTCTTTGTTGTATAACTCTGACTGTTTGCTTCATTGTTTTGTTTTATGCCTCTTTTTCAACTATAATGTATGATTGTACTCATCACAGATAGATCTCTGCTTGTCATTTAAATGAGGAGAAAATTAAAGAGCAGCATGCAGGCAGAAAGGTGCAGGAGGATTATCTTCAACTGTAAATCACAACCGAAGATCAGTTTTATTTAAATTATCTTTGGAAAAAAAACTGTTTCAAACACTGTGACTAAGCTTTCTGTTTCTAAAAAAAATACTCATCTTGCATAACTGGGCCACCAGTAAAACTTGTTCCTACAATCATACGTAAGAGAAAATTTGGAGGGGATTTGAAGAAAATAGTAATTATACCAATTTTCTGAAATCACTCATATGTGCCATTAAGAACAACTGTGTTATCCCTGGTTCTTGAATAAGGGTTCATTTTGCACAAGCATCATGATTGGGAAGTCATGGGTTTAAAAATGATGTCAAATAAGGTGAGTACATTACCCAAAAACAATAAATCAGACAACATTTGTTTTCAGTGATATAAGCTGTGGTTGAGTGGTTACAGTCAAAAGATATTCATAAAAGGTTAAAAGTTTCCCCAAATTTGAATTATTTTTTGTTTCATTTGAAAGGAGGAGAAGAAGAACTGCTGTTTAAAAGAGTAGCTACGGAAAAAAAGTGGCAGAAAATGAATTTTATCTGTACCTATACAGATGGAAAAGATACACTGTTTGCCCGACGACCATTAGCAAAAACGACAGTCTTTGTGTCATCTTGCCTCTGTTACCCTAATTACATGTGTCATGCATTAAAGGCTGTAGAAATACAGATATAATGTGTCTGACGGTGCACCCTGTGATTGTGTTACACTGAGTCTGCTGCTCTATCTGCCTGCTCGGACAGAGGGGCCTTGTAGAAAAAGAGTGTGGACCTTCAGGTTGGGTCTGTTACAGGGAACAGGTGGTGGACATGTGCTGCAGCAAGCCTCAGATGTTAACATTCCTTATTATACGTATATTTCTGTCATCAAAGGACTTTTTAGAAATCAGGGAGTTTCCTTCTTTTTCCTTACAGGAAAAACCTGCTGGTGAAGGAAGTTCTGCTATCAGATTTCTACCTCTCATCCTCTTTGAAAAGCACACTCTGTCAAGATGAATATTGCAAACATGTCTGTTTTGTCCAGATAAAATGGAACAAGAGTGAAGGAGGTACAAAGGGAAAAAAAGGAATAAAATGAGAAGGAAAAAATGTGAGCATGAGCAAGATGAACAAATCCCACTCACACTTTTGCTCTAACAAGAGAGAAAGGACTGTTATCTGAGAGGAGAGAGAGAGAGAAATAACGGTGAAAGGTTAGGACCACACAAAACCTCACACATCTCATGCTTGCTCGAATCTCAAGGGAACCCTAAGCCATACAGTGAGGTAATTCAGACCATCTGCAGGAAGACTAGGCTGAAGAGGGGCCCTCCATTTTAGCAGGGCAGGATTGATGGGTGGATTCGGTCCATACGGTGACTCTCCACTGTGATACTTACACGCTGGCTTAATACAGAAATCTCCCAAACTTCAGGAACATCCCTGCACCTTAGTATTCCAAGAAGTAGCACAGAAAAGATTTTCCTGAGTGTGAATCACATATTGAAGCTTTATGTTGGAAGATCATCTCATCTTTAGTCACTAAAACACAGTCACTGACACATGTTTTTAAAAAAGCAGTGGACAAGCGCTCAGACACAGACATTGCAACCTGTTGTAAAGAGTTAATTTTGAATTTTTTTTTTCTCGTCTACAGTTTTTGAAGTTGTCCTGTTGAACGTCTTGTTGTGGAGGGAAGATCCAGACTTAGAGAACTTTCAGGGGAGTGAACCTGCACCTTGCTATTAAAAATTTGGCAGGTGGTCCACATTCAGATGTTACAAACTCTTAAGACAAAAGATCTGTTTTGAGTAATGTATGATGATGTTTTTGGCATCAGGCTAAAGATGGTGACTGTTATTTTAATGCTGTTGTTGGTGATATTCCCTGAAAACATGTTGGTTTTCACCGTGTGAGATTGTGTGTGTATGTGTATGTGTTTTCATTACACATGTGCTCCTAGAGGCACCTGTTTTTTTTTACTGGTTTTGAGTGTATCGCCAGTACTAGTCCAGGATGCTTTTTTAAAATAGTGCAGGCTTGTAGTTAAGATCAAATCGGTATAAAAAAATGGGAGTAATCTGTGATGGTCACTGGTAGGAGGATGCAGATTCATCTCAAATTCATTCATTCCTGTCATATTTTCTGCAATGTTTTTCACATTTTTACATATCAATGCTAAATTTGGCTGAATTGTAACCTGACCTGCTTTTGGAGCCATAAGAGTGGACTGTTTTTGCTGAGCCGAGCCTCATGATCTGAATCACTTAAAAGATCAGATCTTCAGACAGACTGCACACAGTCTTATTTGCGAGTGATCAGGTCAGATTTTTGTCCTGACTTCACCAACCTGTTAGCATGAGTTGCTGTGATAATGACTTAGGGGTCAGTTTGCCAGTGATGTGGTTTTCCAGTGCAGAAGCATTAGAGTTGGAGATTGATCATCTCGTTGTTCAATAAATAGCTCTGTCAAGTCTTGTTTTAGTACACAAGAGGCATGCACACATAGTAGCAGAGTTTCTTCTCAGCCACTTTGATGCACCCATGTCACTCTGGATTTGATGTTGTCATTGTTTGACATGTTCTTAAGGACATAAAAGGACAAACTGAAAACTGGACTGAGATGGATCTGTAGACCTTTGCTTTGTATAGATTTTCAAACCTTCTCTTACATGCATTCATGTGGTGTTTTGATGTCCAGACTTTATAAAATGAGTCTAGATTCCACCTGGAAGTCTGAACAAGGTAAAAAATATCCCACTATTAACTCAAATCATATCTAATCTGGTGTGTCCTCCTGTTTTTGTTGTATTTTCTTTGTAGTTTGTCACATCTATGTCTTTCTAATATGTCACACTTTTGTCCAGTCTCATTTTTTCTACTATAAAAAAACATGTAGACAGTTTCCTGGTGATTTCTCACTTCTGCTTCTTTTGTCCTGTAAGTTTAGTTCGGTGTAAGAAAACAAATCGGTTCTATATCATTATGGAAACACATACGTGCAGACACATACAGTCTCGTTCACTTGATCTCAGAGCCTTTCAGTGCTCCTCATATAGAGTGTCGCTCTCCACAGCCAGAAGTCACATTCAATTTGGTAATGATCTGCTGGTGGATATTCTTAGAAAAGAACATATAGTGAATAAGTGCATACCGAGTGAAATGGTAGAAGAAGCCTTAATCTTATTTTCAGGGGAGGATTAGTGGGAAGGTCAGCCATGGTAAATTATCAGTCAGCCTTTCAGAGCATCACTCGGATAAATGACGGCTGTAAGGATGCTGTAACGGGACGGCGGAGAGAAAGAAAGCTCATGTTATCAGGAGTCGGGCGGAGGAAGAAACTGCTTCTGTCTGAGTTAAACAAACAGTTACAGACAAATATAAATGCTCATACTGCTTCATTGATAAGTTGAGCCGTGCAACAGGTTTATATGTAGGTGATAGTAAAGGCCTATAAACTTGTATAAAATCCAGACAAAACTATACAGAAATTTGTTCTGACATCCTGGAGAAAAATTTTAGACAGTAAATTTAATCCTAATTCAATTAAGCCATGGATCAGATGAATGATGACGGACATCATCTCAGCTTTCACTTTCATCTATTTTCAGTGCTGTTGCCAGTAACAGTATCAACACTGTTTTTATATGAAGCACTAATGAAAACAAATAACTGTGAATGCAAACAAAGCAAACCAGATTGTGCAAAGTGCAGCATAAACTGTACATCCAAAGATACCAGTGTGAGCATCGTTGTTTTCACAATTCAGTCGACTGATCTTTCAGATTAGATCTAAAAGCGTTGAAAGAAATCGAATCAAGAAGTTTTAAAATGTCCAGCAGTACTGTAGATGTGGAATATCTAGAAGCCCTTTTTTCTAATCTCCTGGAGATAAAGAGTCCTGTGACCACAAAGAGAACTGTCCAACACACCCAAGATTGATATACAAAACAACACATGAAGTCGCTCATAAGTGGTTGTACAAAAGCATATACTTAAGTCAGCTAAGCACATTCATTTAATTTGAATGATAAGATGCAGATTCACACTGATAAGATGATACGACATTAAGTTTTGTAAATATATTCATTACTGTTTAGTTATTCGAGACTCCTTCCGATATCAAAGTCATGTTGCTTCCTCTTAGGCCTCGTTTTCAGGTAGCTGTGACCCCCCCAAGTCTTTCTATATTGAGGATTCCACTAAAATCACTTCGTACTCTTCTTTCCCACAGTGGTTCACATAATCTCAACTATCCACCTCAGAAGTGACTAAACTCTTTGACACAACAATGAATAAAGACAAAAGGATCAAGTGAGATCCAAGTAGTTTAGCACCTGAACCCTAGCGAGTACAATAAATGTCACAGGGATATTTATAGCCCAGTATATGGAGAAGGTCCAATTCCCCTCTCCGCAATAACGCACATGCATCTGCTAACAGCATCAGAGTAAAAACCCTTTTGCTCCGTCTGAGAGGTTAGAGGGGGGTTTGGGAAAGGAAAATAGAAAAGTACATCGTGTCAGCTCATCTTTGTGCCACTGTACACTTTCTATTAACTTACACTTTAAGCCCCTTGTAACCCAAACCCCAGGCAACTGCAGGCTGCGGTGCCCTGCAGGGCCGGAGGACTGAGAGCTATATATATATCTAACACTCACCTTTCCAACTGCCAAGAGCACACACCACACAGCAAGCTGTAACTCCATCACACCATACATGAGCAGTCTGGACAGGGATCGTTCCTCTCAGCAAAACAACTGCCATGAACTGCATGATACCACAACACTGACTCTACAAAACAACAAACATCTGTAGAGGATCTCATGAAAAGACTGTGATATCATTTGTATTTGAGATTTCTATGTTTTTTTATGTCTCTCCTGTAAAATTAATCATAATTAGTGTCAGATTTTTATGAATTAGGGCAAAAAACATTGTGAGTTCACAGTGACCTTGACCTTTGACCTCAAAATTCTAATCAGTTCATTTTTAAGTCCAAGTGGAGATACCGGACAACCTGAAGATATTGTGCCTCCATCCAGGGCTGTTGCTGGCAGAGAGTTATTAAAACCCGCTGCAATTAAACTCACCACAAACAAATATAGAAGCACAAATATGGCTGTCACCAGTTTGACCATGTTATGACCATGTCACTATGTTAAATGTTTCCAGAAGTACATTAACAACTGATTAACATGCTCTTAGGTAATTAGAGGCCAATGCAGGGTACAACCAATGTAATGCTGAAGTCATGTGATCAAAGTGTTTAAACTGAAATAACCATTTTTGACTCTTAGATGTAACACATTTATGAGTGGTGGACTTCTAAACATCCAGGCATGTTCATCAGTTTAAAGTGTCCTCAAAAACTTGTGTTGTATCAAAGTTCTGCTTTATTCTATGTGATTGACAGCATTTCCGTATTTGCGTGCCTCATTCTCTTTCATAAATCTTGATTATTATAAAAAAAAATGAACTTCCAAGATCATCCATAAACACACTTAAACATCTGCTTGCATATTAATACTTGAACCTGCTCCACAACCTACAACTTTCCAAGATTTGGTCAGTTTTGTGCAGGACTGAGACTTTGTAAAGTTCAGTCCACTCACAGTAGTAGCTGTTTTTTTTACATTTTATGCCCTGAAACTTCTTGCCAAATGCAGAGTTTCAAACACACTAGAATATTAAGATGTTATATTCAGGCTTTTTCAGGTTTTGGCAGAGTTGGAGCCTCCCTATAATAAAACAACTAAACACTTAAATCAAGATAAAGATGGCTGGGGGCTCCATCTGTGGGGATGCTTGTAATCGTTGTGTCCAAGACAGTCATACACTTGTAAGGGACCACCTGGGAGGATATGTTACTCTACTTAATGTTTAAGTATTTTCTTTCAAAAATTGCTGTAAATTGATTTTTTTTTGTAATTCTGAGTGTTTGTGTCTTGGTTTCTGAGAGATCTTATGTTAACCAACCCTCATTTAAAGCGTACTTTGTTTTTTATAAAGTCTATTGGTCTCTGCTCTTAGCTGGTACCGGCCCAAACCACTTAGCAGAGTAGAGTTTGTTCTTTGCTTGTTTTGCATTTTGACGCTGACCATTTGAAGTGTCTGTGTGAATGAGCAGGCTGGTGAAAGGCCTCTAACAAAATGACATTTGGGTATCTGAGAAAGTGTGGATGTGGTGTGAACTTGACAGATCTCGGTGTGCTGACAGCATCACCACAGATCTGAATGTGGCCTCGCTCAGTCTCTTCTGCCAAGAGGACATTAGCCCTGACAGGCTGACTGCTGTTCGGACCTGGTATCCTGTATCTGGATACCGAGTGTCCAGCTTGACTACAGTTCGCAACTGACATTCAAAAAAATATCTCATGTGACCACACGTGATCAGATGTTTTCTTCTGCGGCTGAATCTCTGATCAAAAATGTGACCTCTGAAAGTCAAATATAATCATACATCAATGAAACAGTGTGGCCATAAATAAATTATACAACACAGTTATTATAAGTTGACAACAATGACACATTCTTTCCATCTCATTATAATAAATAAAGTTGTTGAAACCAGGAGTCTATAATAAGGCTACCGTAGTGACCGATCTTTTCTTTAGAGAGAAGGTCCAGAGAGGTGTAAGTGATTGAGTAATGTTCATTCTAATACAAAACAACAGGTTAAATTTGAGCCCCAAAGCAACTTGGCTAGTTTTGGAAAAGATTGTTCTCATGGTTCTCACATGGGGGCAGTAGTTCTGAAAGTAGAGAGGGTTGTCTGCTCATCTGAAGGTCGATGGTTTGATCCCTTTGACTCATGTCAAAGTGTCCTTGATCAAGATACTGAACCTTCTCTACTGAACTGAGTGTAGTAATATTTGCAAGTTCACTTTAGAGTTGGTTTAAAGCCTGTGAGTGCATCTCATACAGATGCTAAATGATTCTTTATGTGTCGACATTAGACGCTGAAAGGAGTGACTAATCATCAGATGGACAACCCAAGAACAAGACCATGCTGAGCTGCTGTAGTGTTTATCTGATCCCTGCTCAGCTAAACCAAAAACCATCTAATATTATTATTTCATGTACTTGTGTTTGCTTACTCTAATCTGATGAATGCATTATATTATACTCTGGATAAACATGTAGAAAGAAAAGTTTATTTTATTTATGTTTTATCAAAGGACCCTTTCTTAGATCCATAGAATCATCTGTCTGTCTATCTGTTCCCGCTTAATAAATAAATTCTGATTAAGTGGGAACTCCACATTGGGGTTGAGTCGACCAGTTGAGGATTAAAATTTTATGCTTTAAGGACATTTTCAGAAGCTGTACAGACTCAGTTAATATGCCATGAACACTAATAGAAACTAATGGGTATAAAAGTTTACAGTAAGTTTTTGTGATTTCTTTTTTATGTCTTGCAATGTTAAGTGTATATTGCATGTAATTTAT
>JAPZDY010000005.1:1156390-1171312 GCA_029783645.1 Ctenochaetus hawaiiensis | reverse complement strand
TATATATAGTATTTCTAAGCCTACTTGTGTGTGTCAAAGACAAGTTTCCATAGCTTTGTGACGGACAGTAACATTTTTTCTGACTCTGAAAATCAAATCCAGTTGGCCTTTGAAATCTTGAGCAGTGAACATCTGCAGATAAAGACAGCACAGTAAATATTTCTTGTCCGTACTGTGACGAAACAAAGGTAATAATCTGTGCACATCCTTCAGGTTCTTTCACAGACAAATGTGCAAATTGATTTTACACTTAAGTATTCGTGTCATGTGCAATTCTACTGCAATAACTTGCCCTTATGTTTCACACAAGCACACACACATGCACACTTCAGTGGGTATAGCTTCAAAAAGTTTGTGTGTGTATGCATGTGTGTGTGTGTGTGTTTCTGCCGATATAAATCATCTCAGCACAGCTGCAGTCTGCCGCTCTATCTATCCTTAGATAAGCCTTCTCAAATCTCCCTCCAACCATCATGTGGTCTTGCAGCGCTCACGGCCTGGCCGCCTCTCAAACCTCTCACGTTCGTGCTCGAGTGTGTGTGTATGTATGTCACAGCATGTGTTTGCCCCTGTGTTCAAGAGACTGTGCAAGTGTAGAGAATGCTTGAGAACAAATGTGGGTTTGAGAGAGTGTTAGTGTGAGAGTGAGTGTGTGATTATGTGTGATTATGGGGCGGAACTAGTGCTTTCTAATCTCCTGCAAGCTGATAAAGAATCATTTGCGCTTTCTCTCTTAGCATTAGCAGCTGAGGTGAGGACAGTTTTTCTGACCAGAATGACATTTAAAATCTCTGTTAAGACATTATCTATAAAATTAAACCTGCTTTGACAGCCTAACTTTTAGTACAACATCTTGAATCTTTATAGTTTTTTACAGGTCTTGGTTGATATGTTTATAGAGTAATTGCAGAGAATGCATCAGCATCACTACAAAGTTCAACAAGGGAGAAAAGACAACATCGGCTTAGTGAGATAACTGTGCTGAACTACTGAATTTACAGTAAAACAATGAAAGACAAAAGCATGCAGCTCAAACAGGCTATGAGACTGAAGAAAGTGTTAAAAAAGAGGGGGAAAAAAGGAAGGAACTGGATGGTAGAGATCTGGTGAGAGAAGATGCGTGTTTGTGTGTGTGTGTTTTGGGGTGTGTGTGTGTGTATGTGTTTTGGGCGTGCACAGAGGCAACAGAGGCAGATGGAGTTTGGATTTAAGCTCCTGTAGACGGACCCGTCACATTTCATTCCTCACTACTCCTGAGTGGCTCTGTGGTGCAGTTCAGTAAAATCCATGTGCACTCATATGTACGTACAAAGTAAATTAGCAAACACACAAATTCATGCGTTGAGACTAAACTTTCCTACTATTCAAACTGACTAAGTGAATTATACAGAATATCAAAGAAGAGACATAATTGTATTTTGGTTACTTTCGATGAGAAAAAAATTTTTTGATAGCAACATTTGAGATACAAGAAAAGATGTCTTTGATGATGTCATGGCTTCTAATTGACTTATTTTAATTATTGGAAAATGTGTCACAGTTTCTTAATTGTGGCTTTTGCATTTTATAATAATGACATGAAGATTTTCCAATTGCGAATTTAATAATCATCTCAGGATAGGTATCTCAAAGTTGTGTTTTCTTTCAATAATGAAAGAATTTCTTTGTTGTCTTTTTTCAAAAAAAAAAGTGCTTGTACACCATAAAACATATTAAACAGAAGGAAGTGGTCAAATTATTGTAAGATTATCCTTTTCTACTGTTTGTAGATCAGCACTTTTAAAACCATTTTTACACAGCAAATTCTTTCTTCCTGCATTTTTCTTACGGCTCCAACCAAAGCTCACTGAGAGTAACACCACGGTAAGAACTAGTCAACATTATCTGGTGTGCAGACAGACACACACCCTCATAAACACATATAAAGCAAGCTGCCATATGCTTCTAGTTGAGGCTGCCTGGGTGAGAGCGAGTGGTTTTTGGATGAAGGCTTTTTGCACGCGCAATATAGCTCAATGAGGATACATTAGCCGTTACCTTCCCAGCAGAGAGTCCCAGATGAGCTTAGCAAAGCTCAGCACCTCTCGCTCACACAAACACACAAACCTCAAAACAATGTAGGTGCATAGCAACACTGATTGCAACATGTGTGTCCACACACATTAAGGAATGCCTGTGCACCTTAATGCAAGCACACACACCCACCCACCCACACACACACACACACACAAACACACACACTGCTTTGCTTCTGTGGTTTTCCAAGGCAGAGAGTGGAAACACGCTAAAGGCAGGGAAACAGATTCCACCCTCTTTTTTCTGGTAAAATATATCGATGTAATCCCTCATAATCTAATCATTTTATTGACAGCAGGGGATTCAGTAGATTCAGACTGTAACAACACCAGTAACTCAGTGAAGAACACCAGACACACAATGAATAAATAATAGGATGGAGTATGACAGGAGGCGATATATTGGTTTGAAGTCCAGAACTTTATAATTTTTTTCCTACAGTCTATAAGCATGAGAGAGGGCACCTGACTGTTTTAGAAGAACATTTCCATACAGATTATTAACTTTAAGAACACATAATTGTCTACTTCTATTCAAGTTGAGGATTAGATATTCTTGCTTTCAGTTACTGGCCAAATCTAAAAACACTACATACAACATTTCCCATAATGCACCTTTAAACTCATCTTTCGTTAGACCTTACCTGCCTGATTAATACCCATATATTAAACTTCATGCATATAGTTATAGTCTTAAAGCCCCGCCCTCACCACAGTTCATCACAAAACAGAGGCTCGATTTCTTATAGTGTGATCCCAAAAAAACACAGTGAACTTGGTGGGACATGTTTTATTCCCAAACCTCAGAAAACTGTCTCTCATCTTCATTTAATTCCTCTCAATGAATGATATTTAAGTTCTCATAATTTGACATCAAACAACACAAAACATGTCAGAGGCAGGGAATACCTCTGATCAGCACAAAGTCATAAGACTTATCGCCCCTCATATTTAACCACTGTGAGCTGCGAGGCTATTTTGTTCCTTCCCACAGGTGTTACCAGTTAATGCCGCCGGTCATGTGACAGTCGCAATGCTTTGGTCCCTCAGGATGCCGCAGAGGCTTCAACGCTGTGAACAACCAGACCTGTGGCCTTCATCTGGGTTAGGAATAACGGTGTTAACAACTTCTCACACAGCACAGCCATACAGCAGCACTGGCTGCGCACAACAAGGGAGACGGTGGAGCTGGAGGTATTTAAAAAAGAAACTTGAGACATACCATAGTGTACGAAGGCATGTAACATGAGTTTTGCGGTGTGTCGCTGAATAAATAACTGCATCAAGTTATTTTTAAGTCAGATAACAAAGTCAAAAGGATTTTTTTTCTGTCAAAACCAAAAAAGAGTTTTTTTTGTCCTTATTGCTTTCAGGAAAGTATCATTAATACAGAGTCAAGTTAATACATCTAAATTCAGTGAATTGTTGTGTGATAATAACCTCACAGATTCTAATGGTACATTGTGAAATATAAGGAATTGAAATGCAATGGGGATGATTTCTATCTTGCAAAGTCTTTGTATGACTGAGAATCATATCAACAGTGTAAAAAGATGGTTTTACTCAAATCATAAACTTTCCCAGTGCCTGCTCACACTGACCTGCAGCTGAAATTGTGTTAATTAGTAATTTATTCATGCAAGAAATCCTGAACTGATGACTGGTTGAGGACAAGTGGCCACACTTTATCAAAGACACAAGCAACTCCTGGTGCAGTGCACTGATCATTACAGATGTGTGAGTAGGATTTTATGTAGCTGAAGCACAGCTATAAGACAGAGGGGCAGGGCTTAGCAAAGGGTCAGCTGCTTGTTTCATGGCCTGTTGCACAACTTGCATCATTTTAATTTCCCTTGTTGTGGACAGACTAGAGTGAGAACTGGCCCCTTTTGTCTGAGGTCACAAATACTGTTTCTCTGACTTCATATTTTGAGTATAATCTCATGCAAAACCACCTCTGCCCTTTGTGTCAGACAGAACAAAGTCTGCACAAACGTAGTGTGTATTTGCAAAGAGGTGTATGTCAGTCACACTGGGACCTTCAGCTCGTACTGCTGTTACTTTGCTCTATTTGCATCTTACTGAGCATTGTATTTACACACACATACCTCAATTTGTCTGTGCAAGAAAACAGTATATAATGTTAACCGGTGTGGTTAAAACATCCATACAGCCATAAATATGTATTTTTTGAAACACTTCATAGAAGCAGTATCAGCAGTGCATGCATACACACATGGATAAACACACACACACTGGCATTAAGAGTTTGATCTTCTGCCAAGGTATCCAGTGCATCTCACTGGTGAAAGCCCTCTCTGTTGGGGGTTGTAATGGTGTTTCCAGGTTAAATCAAATAACATGTTCTCAGCAGACGCACAGACAAAAAGAGATAAGAAGAAAAGGAGGGAAAGAAGAAATTAAACACACACAACTATCATTATAAATCGTGGCTGCAGCACATTCAGAAATAAAAAGGTTAGAAAGTAAAATGGATAGAAGACAGATTTTAAAACAATCTCAAAATAAAAAACATAACAGCACCATTGTGTATTTGGTAAGATTTCAATAAAGAGGCTGAAGCTGCTCCACCCTTCAGTTGAACTTTTGTTGTGAATCCTATAATCCTGTATCACAGCATTATAAAATGTAGGGGGATCAACTTCTCAGTGAAATTCTTTGTATAAATTGTCTAAGAGTGAGACAGAAATCCCAGTGAAACCCTGGTGTGCCGAGGCCTTGAGATGAGGCCAAGCATTACAGAAATGTTGTACATCATATGGTCTGTTTGGGGATAAGCATGAGCGCAGCTTCTTAACCAAGGAACCACAGTATGACAGTGTCGGAGAGGAGAAGGCAAACTGTGTGACGAGCAAGAAAAAGTTGCTTAGTTTTGATTTAAATTTCAAATTAACTTAAATGTAGCTCTTTTAATTTTGTGTGTTTATTAATATATAGATAAATATATATCTATATCCACATGAATATACATATATTTACACACAAGATTAAAAGAACTGTCTGTCTTTAAATATAAGCCAATTAAATAAATATGCTAAATCAGATGAGTTCCAATAAAGGTATGCTATGTTAACAAACATCACTGCTGCATTTCCAGATATGCATCGTCTCTCAGTGTCTTTGGAGAGACAACCAGAGTTGTTTTTGTGTTGCGGTGAATAGATGCACAAACAGTTGCAGCCACTAGAGGGGGGATGTGGGTCTTCTTCTGCATATCTACTGCCTGCAGGATTGCAAAAAGCCTGATGCATTTGTCTCAGGATGAGGCTGCATGCCAGAAAAAAGTTGTGCTGTTCAGGTTTTGGGGTCAAAGTACGAAACTACAAACTCTCTTGTGTTTTTAGACAAGGCCTCACAATTCCCAGTGATGCACTGGTAAGGTTTTCCACCTCTGCTGGTAATAGCATCCTCAGCCAATTAACCACAGGTATTTAAGCTGAGCCATAGGAGACCTGAGCCCTCGCCCCTAAGTGTCCCAGGAGGAAACAGGGATGAGGGAAAAGGCACAGGGACCAATAAAAACGGGCAGGATTTAGGTTTGAGGGGCCAGGGCAAAGGTTTGGGCCTGAGCACCTGTCACACACAGCCTGGCAGCAATGAATGCTATTGATGAGCCAGGCAAGGTCAGTCCCAACCACACCGGGACCTCCACTCAGCCTCCTCAGGATTTCCGGTGCAAAGCCAGGGGGGATTGTTGGACACCTGTCAATCAGACTGGGGAGGGAAACAATCTGGACTTGGCTACTGTGCCTCAGCTGTAAGACAGTTAAGCCAACCGAAGGCGAGCTCATGACATTCTCACGGAAAACCCTGTAACAAGATAATGATCTTACAATATTACACCGTCATTGAGAAACATTTTGCACACTAGCACATTATGAAGGGTGAAGTGAGAAACACACTCCTCAGCACTAAACAAACGTGATTGTCTAGGTGGCTATTGAGGGGCAGTTCAACCATCCTGACAACTGTGTGTGTATGTGGGTGTGATTTAGGCTACTTCAGGGGACACGATTTAAAAGCTGTGTCCCCCTGATTTTTGGGTCAGTGGTAATGTGAGGGTCAGATTAGGTTCAGGTGAGGGTTGGGATATGGAAAGTAATGATCAGGGTTAGGGGGGCAGTATAAGTCTACATAAAATAGATGGAAGTCTGTGTAAACTACCCAAAACACACCTAATTAAAAGTTGGCATGTGTGTTTCTGTGTATGAGTGTGAAAAATTCATACAATATAACATAAAATACACAACCCAGATTACCTCCGTACAAACTGACCCCACCCAAAAATACATGTTCATATTACTAAAATTCAACTTGAAAAATATCAGATTGATTATTTATGTAATCATTCATCAATAACTTATGACCCTTCACCATTGATTACTAGGGTGCCCAAATTTAGTCGTTTGTCCCCCTTTAAATATAATATTAAGTAATACACAATTTGTATATTTTGACAATCAGAAATCTTGCAGTGGTGAGATAAAATTAATAAAATACACATAGTATTTGTCTTTTTCTTTAGATTCTTGGAGCTTCATTTGCTCCTGAGTCAACCTACAAACTTTCTGGACAGAAAAATTAAACGGTTCTTGTTTTACTTGCGCTGGGACAAAAGCAAGTCACAAGTCAATCACAAGTTTGACCTCCTCCCTAATGTTGCCCCAGTTGTTCCACTTATCATGTCCTTTACATTATGATGCATTTAACACAGTTGTTGTCTTGGTCCAAAATGTTTCCCTCGTGGATGATATTTTCCCTAACACTCCTCCTCCTCCACCCATTCTGAACGCCCCAGTGACCCAACAACCACTCCTCAATTAAACTTTAATGCATTAAACCACATACAATCACATTAACATTTTTACACAACATTTTTTTATATAATACAAGACATGACCCCCTTTAGGACTGTACTTTGGTCTCCAGCAGGAAGGCAGTAATAAATTTGGCACAGAAATAAAATCATATAAAGTTCATATTTGAGGCTAATCCAAGAAAGTGATTTATCGATGTAAGGTTTTCAAAAGTCATCAGTTGACTAAATCACGGTTAATTATTCAAAGAATTTGTAATTTATGACAAATCTACACCACAAACTAAGTATGTGGACCTAAGAAGCAGGAGCCACAGGGGAGTTGCCTGCTTTGCCCATTTGGTAATTAAGCCCTGAAAGATGCTCATAGTGATGGTGAGTATCAAGTATCTGTTTTAAAAAATACACATGAAAATCGAATGGACTAAATATTTAATTGTCAAAGAAAATACATGAGATGCTCATGAGATGATCCAACCCGTAAGTACAATGAAGTGTAAAATATTATAAAGCTGACAAACACAATATGCTATTCTGTTAATTTGAGTGTGTATGCACATGTGTGAGTATGTGTGTGATACGATAGTGGTTGATGATGTGACCACATTCACACCAGGGAGGTCTCAAAGTTCTTCTGTAGCTGCTAGCTAAGCTCCCCTTAGGAAATGGCATTAGTTCAGGGAAAAGATGGGACGTCCTGTGAAGTCCGGGGTATTCCCATCTGAGACTGACCCCTGACCTCTTGTCTGAGAGGACGAGGGAGGCAGAGGGGCTGTGTTGAGAGGGATAAGAGAGCGAGAAGGACACCAAGATGATTGAATTTTGTTTTTAGGCCGAAGGAGGGGGGTTTGAGGATTTAGCGAGAAATCAAAAACCCCCCTCCTCTCCCTTCTCTTCTTCCCTCCATCTTCCACAAGACCTTGCAGCTGTCCCTTTTCCCTCTAATTTTTCTCTGTCAGATTTCAGCCTATAATTAGCAGAAAGACCTCAGTGACTCTGCGCACACATGTGAGTGTGTGCCTGAGCAGCCCAGAACTAATGGTCTAAATCCACCCTCATACACACACCCCTCCACCCTCACAAAACCTCCAGATTGCAAGAGTGACAGGTTCACATGTAGAGACTTTAAGCTGAACTTCGTTCTCACTGGCCGTGCAGACTTAAAGGGCAACCCCGCAGAGGTCTCCTCCACAGTGCCAAGGGGCATCTTTAAGCCCCCACAGAGTCCTTCCCCTTGCCCGGCATTCCTGCCGTGACATGGAGCCCCCACCTGCTGCCCGCGTCACATTTAAAGACCGGTTTAATAGAACCGGCTAAGATTCGGGGTCTGTGAAGTTACAAAGGGAAAGCAGTGGTTGCCGAGTGTGCAGCGGCCGTGCCTTCAGTGGGAAAAAGAGAGGCAGGAAACACTGAGAACTTTTCCATTACATCCCGGCCTGAGCCCATCCGTGTCAGGTTGTGGTGGTATAATTAAAGAGCAAGGTCGTGTTGTCACAGGTCAGCAGTCTGTCCGTGATGGGTTTTGGTTCGTGTCCTGCTGGTGTGACTGGGCAGTTCTCGGGCCTTCGCAGAAATCCAACAATTTCACTGTTATTAAACCACCTGTTACTGTTCTGCCTCGATAAGCCCGAGAGCACATCAAGACAAAAAATACATCCTCGCTGCTGAAATTTATCTGATTTAGAAGATTATGATCATGTGACCCACCTTCATGCTCCTACTGACCAGACAAACTGAGCCAATTTTTTCCTTATGAATTCTTTATGAAAACCCACTAGTATTAAGATATTTAGATTCTTTACTTGAGTGAAAGGAGCTTTACAACATTGTGACCATTTTTTGAAATTGAAATAAAAATTCAAAATTTATAAAGTCCTGCATTAAAATTCTGGTAAATTGCTACTAGAAAAAAATAAATATTTAATAATGTAAAAAAAAAGAAAATTAATTTTTGTAAATAATGCCTCCTTTTCATCTCTTAAAGTCTTAAAGGAAATTTTCAAAAACTTTCTAGAATAAATATACTGTCTTAATTTCCAACTCTGAATGCCAAATATAATTTATACCAAAAAAAAATCTCAAAGAATTTTCTCAAATCAGAAAATGTTTCACGATGTGATGATATTTTACTTAACATGTATTACTGAATGTAGCTACTCTATAGATTTTGGACATTTTTCTCTCTCAAATTTTTTTCATAAGTTTGTCATGTTTGTATGTCTTAAGCATCAGCTTCTGAAATTTAACATGATAAATAGTGACTTAAATATAAATACTCAATATAAGTTTGAATAACTGATGATATCAGATTAGCAGTTAAAAATGTTTCTGATAAAACTAGTAACTGTATCGCACAAATCCTCCTTTGCCAATAAACACATACAATGGGGCTGCAGTATATTTTTAATGGAAGTGGAGGAAGGTCATTGCAATAGCGCAACAGCCTGAAATCCAAGCATAACTATTTCCAGTATAATACCAAAGCGTAAGTCAGCATGCAAAATGAAACAAATGCCGCCCCACATTTCGGACGTGGCAATATTTTCGAGGAAACACGATACTCATCCTAGTGTAAACCGTGTCGTTAAAGGTATTACAAAGTCATTCTTTTCCCCCTTTTTCTCACACTTCATTTGGGAATTACTCTCGTTTACCGAGGCTTTCTGTGGTTATGGTGGATTTGTGTGGTTTATCAAGTTTTCCTGGCTTAAACCCACAACACTAAATCACACATTTGTCTAAACAGATGTGGCTTTCACCCACCATGACATACAATTTGCACAAAGCACCTTTGAGTTTTTTTGTTAGTTTTGATCGATTTACTACTGTGACACTATTCTCCAGCACATATCTGTCCTCGTATTTTTTGAACCGAAGCTATTATTCATTCAGAAACTCTGAATTACACTTGGCTTTTGGTCTCGGTAGCGTTGAGTTCTTCCTCTTTGCTTTGATTCACTCAGGTCTGACTCACAGCCATGTTTTAATGACAGCCGAGGCATCTAAAGTTAGCCGAGGAGGGCTGTAAACAGATAAACACTGCTGACCTGATGAGAGAGCGAAACCACAATGTGGGAATAAACAAAAATTCAAATGGGATTCGCAAGACAAGGGAGGTGGTGGTGGGGGGGGACACAAAGAATAAAAACATTAAGTTGCTGCAGTTTGACTGACACGTTCATGTGGGCAGATCTTTACCATAGCAACATAACTTTGGTTGCTAGGAATAACACAAGCAGATGGATGTAGTGTCTGATTTTCCGCACTGACCGACAGAGAGAGACGGCATCTGCTAGTGTGTGTGTGTGTGTGTGTGTGTGTCTGAGTGCGTCAGTACGGGTGCACCCACATCTGACTTTGTGTGTATGTGAATGTCTATCAGTACGAGCGTGTGTATGTGTGGGGATCTTGATTCTCCATGCCCGGAGGTTTGGCACGGGGGGAAAACGTATTAGTTTCAGGGGACAAATAATTAACTGACATCAGCTGGTGAGGTCCGGCAAAAGGTTGCAACTACAAATATAGTCACTTTTCTTCCCAATAAATCGTTGTCGGTGTAGGCAGAGGCCTCCAGAATGACAGAACACACTGCCTGGCATTCGCTGCAACCCTGATTAATGTGACAGAGAGCTCTTTTAGGTGTGCGCTGAAATAGAACATCAAACGGTTCGGACAACAGCAAAACAACGTCGTCTCGACCAGCCGGCCTATCTGGTCTAACACGAGAATTTGTCTGGTGTCCTGCCACGCTGGAGGACAGATGAAGTCCCACAATCCACTGCTTTTTCAGTGGACTTCAAAAATCAGAAGTTTTAAATTTGTAAATAAATTCACAATGAGGTCTTT
Source organism: Ctenochaetus hawaiiensis (assembly GCA_029783645.1). Taxonomy (NCBI): domain Eukaryota; kingdom Metazoa; phylum Chordata; class Actinopteri; order Acanthuriformes; family Acanthuridae; genus Ctenochaetus; species Ctenochaetus hawaiiensis. The sequence continues at coordinate 1,160,554 of JAPZDY010000005.1, read as the reverse complement.
TTTAACAAAAAGCATCTACTGCCGGGTTTAAAGTAGATTCTTGTCTAAACCCAATTAGCTTGTAAACACTTCAGTAACATTTGGAAAATGTGAATTTGTCATTTAAATATGAGAATTTTAGGTTAAACAAATAGTTTTATGATTTAATGATAGTGTTCTCTATATCATAAAGTGATAGTTTTACTCTCCCAGTAAAACTTTCAACAATTAAATACTTCTTGTTTTATCAAGATCTTAAAAAACCTCAAATCAGCACAGTTTCAAATATTTTTTCTTATAAAAAGAGAAAAAAAAATGGGTTTGAAATGAAAATGAACAAAAATCAATAGAATATACACTCTTAAATCAAGTTACCTTTCTTAACAAAAATAAAATTTTTACCAAAAACATTTTCATTTTGATATTACAGATTTTATCTCTGGTTGTTTACCCTAATTATTTTAATAAGACAGAATCTTTTGCAGTGCAGTCAAAAGGTCAAAAATCCGTCGCCTACATTGGCCTCCGGCTCCTTTGATGTTACGGGACAGAAAAATAAAAGTTGGGTGCATACACGTTTGAAGATTATCAGCAGTAAAAGTTAGTGTGTGTGCTCATAGTAAGAGTGCTGCTAGAGTGGGCTGCCACAGCAGTGTGACCTACTGTAATACACGTGTGAAGACTGTCAGTAAACACCTCAATGTATTAGGGTGTTGAGAGACAGTACTGTGGTGGTCTGGGCACTCGGTTATTAGTAAGTAACAGGGTGATATGTGGGAAGCTGCTCAGGCACCCATATTGGCATCTTTAGCACCAGAATCACACCAAGCTGGGATAAGACAAGAAAACCCGGCTTTCCATTCAAGTGTTTTGGCGCAGAACAGTTGAGCGTATCTGTGTTCTGGTGTCATAAAATTAGCACCTTTCTTTAAAGACAGGCGGTGATGTTTGGGGAGGAGCTGGGCAACGTGAAGAGGGATATTTTGGCAGCTGCCAGGACCATGGTTAGCTGATGATATTTTTGCTTTTATTGACCTGTCAGTTCTTATCAGAGACTTTCTGTAGAAGTGCGGCAGGGTCGAGTCCAATAAAAGAGGCCCGTGGTGGTGACAGTTTCTAACTGCAGGTGTGGAAAAAGCTTTTTCACCTCTGCAAATGGCAAAAAAATACTATGGAGTAATATTTTTTTAATGCTGTAACTGTGAGATAAATCAACCAGAATAAATTTAGATTATAGTTTGATATTTTGGACAAGTCTTGGCAACTCACTTGCTTATTGGCTAAATATTCAAAACCTCTGAAATCGCTGCTGAATTACTCATCATTCAGGCAGCATCTTGCCAGAATCAGCATTGAAAATTATATCACAGGATCCACTAAATCATAAAAAAATTTCCTTTACAATTTAGAAATAAAACTTGTACTTATACGTCCAAATGCTGACAGGCCAGCTACATGCAAACACACACGTATGCACACACATAATCACACACACACAAGTTCACAAACGGGTTATGCTCTGTAAACAACGTACAAACCTGACAACTTTGCACACAAAGTTGAGTTCAATTTTAGCCTCCAAAGTAAACTATCATTTCTGGGCCAGCACTTGGCCTTCACAAAGGCCCACTGTAGTTATCACCTAAAGTGTGAACGGACTGCTCTCTCTGCTTTTTTATAAACAATGTGGACAGCCAAGAAAAACATCATAATTCCATTTATTTACTTTGAGAAAGATGTAATCTCTGGCACTGGATATCTCTCGGTGTATCTTTGGCCAAAACAGGGTGAACTTTGGTGCTGCACATTTTTTAACACACCTCCTCCCAAAACCCAGAGCTCCTCTGATTCCCCTGCACTTGTATTTGACTTTCACATTCCTATGCTGTGGCTCGCTGGGACTGAAGAGTTGGGGGGCCGTGATGGAGGCCTAAAGGTCGGAGAAGCAGACTTGTGACCAAAAGGGCCAATAGTTCAGATCCCCAGAAATGTTGATGGATAAGAACAGGATGAGAAAATTAATCAACCTGTCTCAGATGCTGAGAGAAGAAGAGAGCAGCTGTACTGGGCAGATCTGTGGTGTAAATGTGTATAATTGTGTGAATGTGCTGTTTTTAAATGATATTTTTATCCATCTGTGTGAACTGATTCCTTGGCTGGACAATGGATGTTGTGTGGAAATGGCTCACACCAGTTGAAAATTGAGTAAAAAAAAACACAGACAAGCAAATTAAACTTTTGCTGACTCTCATTTAGACAAATCTAGAAAATCTCAGCTGGTCAAGACAGGAAGTTATTCTTTTTTAAAGCACTACTTGGCAGTTTATTCTGAATTAACCTTTTTTTTTTAGATATACTTTTTATATATTTTTTTTAGGATAGGAAAAAAAATACACAGCACTGAAAAGTCACAAAAGTTGTGTCATACCTCAAAACTTCAGTGAAAAAAGCATTGTGTTAATACATCTAATAACACTCATCTGCAGAATACAACTTTTGATCATGACAAAACATGAAAGTCATTTGTCAAAATGACACATTTGCATAACTACAACTGACTTGTGCTGTACCGTGCAGGAGGAGCACAGTCTGGTGGACTCCGGGTTACAGTGCGTTGTCCTGGTGAAAGATTGATGTGTGCCGTGAGGAATCTTCATGTGATGTGACGATATCTGGAACATGAAACTGCTGCCCAGCCGCATGCCAGGCGCTTGCTCTCTGTCCTGCTTTTAGATTTCCACTGGCCTTTAATGTGAAAAGCCCACCATGCTGTAATTTGCACTGTGCTAAAACCGAGAAGTGACTTAGTGACGGAAAAGGTTGCAGTGACCCTGTGAACTGCCCCAACTTTGCAGTATTAAAATGCAAGTGGGAATGTGGAAATATAAACTTTACTGCATCTGCAAGTGTTCTCATCCAGGAATACGCCAAGTCAGAACAGTTAATCTGTCAATATATGACATGTTGCCTCGGGGAAAATTGTAATAGAAATATACAGAGATAATGGATTTGTTTTTAGCATTAACATGAAAAAGGATAAGAATTGACTGAACTGAACACTTGCCTGCCCATGTCTGAAGAGAGACCATTAACTGATCATATCATGGTATATATGAATCATATTTCGAGAGTATTTATGATAAATTAAATTTAGACTGAATAAGAGTACCATGAAGCTGAAAACTGATGGTTTAAAAAGTGTATTTACTGCATTTTAATTGCATGGAAAACAGTGGTCAATGGACTGCATTTATGTTGCTCTTTTAGCGTCTTTAGGAAACTCAAAGCACTGCAACCCAAGACAGCAAATCATCCATTCACACACATATTCGTACACCGGTGGCAGACACTACCATGCAAGGAGTCACCTGTTCATCAGGAGCAACACGCATTCCCACAGCTATGACACAGCCATCAAAAGCAATTCTGGATCTAGTATCTTGTCCAAGGACACTTTGACATGTAAACTGAGGGGTGATAAGTGGACACCCCGTATTATCTCATGAACTACAGCTGTCTCAATGTCTTAGACTGGTCATACAGTATATGAAAAGAGTTTTTATTTCAACTGTAAGCTCTATCAAGCCTTCTATTTAAATATTATGTGTGTATACATATATATACATCTCCATCTGGCTGAACAGGTGCAACCTTGCACACAGCCGAAGCACTCTGGAAATGTATCCCCGTAAATCAATTTAGATATAATTACAGACAACACTACTCATCAGTCAACATTGGCTCATATTATGTCTTCTGAAATGATTAGCATAGCAAGCTATTTTCACTGATGGAGTGATCAAATCGTGTACCACTTCACCCTTCTTCTCTTTCATCTACATTCAAACACTTGTTAAAACTGAGCCAACCTTTTATTCACATTTAGAATTATTATTAGGTAGGATATTATATGTTCATACATATAGCTCTCTGTTTACAGTAGAGTAGAGACATTTGTAAGATACTGATACAAGCAGAATTAGAAATTAGAGCCAAAAAAGCTTAGATAAAATGCTGTATTTTGCTGCAAGATTCTTTATAGATTAAAAGGTCAACCAATAAGCTCATGTTATCAACAGTGTTGGGACTAACGCGTTACATAGTAACACGTTACTGTAACGGCGTTATTTTTGGCAGTAACGAGTACTCTAACGCGTTATTTTTTAAATTCAGTAACTCCGTTAC
>JAPZDY010000005.1:1120638-1155825 GCA_029783645.1 Ctenochaetus hawaiiensis | reverse complement strand
AACAGTTGTAGTTCCCCAAACGACCACTGGAGACTGGTACCGAAAGTGAGACAATCCTGAGAGAGCCCCATATTAAACTGTTGAACTTTACAGCAGAAATAAACATTTTTACAGCCTGGCATAACAATAAGGTTTAGTCTGTAAAACTAATTTCCCTGTTCATGACAACTTAATGTGGGGGAAAATTTTATAGGTTATAGGCAGGCCCTGTTTAGTTCATGGTTTCTGCCATGTCTGTTCAATGGCTTTTATCTCTTAAACATGAAGGGCTCGTCAAGGGGTCTGTATTGGTGTAATGGTAATCTTTGTTGAAAGGCAATATACACCTGCACTTTCTCTACTGCTCCAAAATGACCCAGTGATTGAGGTCTGGATCGGTGTGCCCATTCTAACCACATGATCACAGAGCTTACACTATTTAGCTCTGAGTGCTATACCCACCAAGTCCAGTTTGGGGAGGTTACAAGTATCGTAACCCTTGTTCTATAAACAAAAGCAGAGCCTTCTACTAGAGACTTTCTAATTTTCCCAACCACTGATAATACCAATGCTGTCTTGATAGAAGAACAGCTTCTTACATTTCAGTAAGTGTAATAAAAGCTTGCTGAAAAAGGCAAAGTAACTGTTGTAATCTGCCCAGAAGCAGTATCTGCAATTTTAAACACAGTCAACCTAAATCCAGGAATGCAGGAAAGAAATTTATGGATACTTGAACACCCTCAAAAAGTCTACAACAGCTGATACTGCATGTGCTTACAGAGCTAGGGTTACAACATTATAACCTCTATTTTGTTTGCTATGTTCCTCATCATTAATTGAACCATGATGGATTTAACTTGTGTGACATGTGGAATCAGGTAAAGTGCTGATTAATTAAAAGCCAGCTAATTGTGGTCCTCTGACATAAACTTAACGACCTGGTGACATACAGTATGAGCAGCGTAAACGATCAGGCACATGGCACCATGACAGACGGGTGAGGAAGGGGAGAAGTGTAGAGAGAGGAATAGTGTATAACATTACATTATATGACTGGTTTAACAGCACTGACAGGCATACAATCCACTTTAAATGGATCAAAGGAGTAGTCTGATTTTGGATTGAACATGCCACACAAACTGAGTCCCATTCTGACTTATTTAGCTCTTTATATGGTAAATCAGATTTCAGAATAAATGTATAGTCTCAGTGCTCATTAATAATGAAAAACTATTTTCTTGATCATTTGATTTCACACTTAAAACCTATGTTTAATTTCCCCTGAAAAGGACATCTTGTAGCTGAGTGTGCTTGTGACTTTGACACAAGAAACTAAGGTGTACATCCCATCACCTTCCCCCTTTTGGTTTTGTTATTAACGTGACCATCTAATTACTTAACCAAAACTTTATGCTACAGGCCATATTATCAACCTTCAGCACATTGTTTTGTTTTTTAGCTTGTTGTTATCATACTCTTACTGCTCTTTTCTTTTTCTTGCTGCAGCAGGAAAAAGTTTTAAATTTAATATCTGAAATAAACTCACTTTACACTACCCAGCACCAAATGGCTGACAGTCAGAGTTGGTGACTAGTTTGTGAATATAATAGAGCACTTAGCATGTAGAGAGCCATTTATCTCAAGAGTTAGTGGATAACAACACAGTCCTAAAAGACCAGTGAAAATTGGACTTATATTTGTATAGTGTTTCTGAAATGCAATGCTTCCAGTGTTTAAATCTCTTTATTTGCAGATTTCAACGATAATGTTATTTTTTCTGTGTTTGCTGGATATATAGCCGCTCTTTACAAACACATCAACCTCTTAGAGTTAAAATAAGTTACTTTTGTGTTTAAGTTAGGTAAAAAAAAAAAGTCTGTTAATACTAATTTTAAACAGTGTTGATGACGCACTGAGAAACAATTTTGCCCTAATGATTGGTGTGCCCTACTAAAAAAAAAAGGTCAGTTTAAAGACATGGAAAGAAAAAACAACCCATTTTGTCATTAAGTTTGGTGGAGTTCTTTTAGCAGTTGTCTTCTTCTTCTTCTTCTTTATTCTTCATAAAATCCTCACTTGGAAAAAAATATAGACATCACCGAAAATTTGACAGGAATTTCCAAAACAGTTTTTTCAGTGCCAATTCATGCGAACATGGTCTGACCCTGTGAAACCTTGCTTGGCTCAGTGATGGAAAAGTAATTCTGGGGTCCCTCTCTCTCTCTCTCTCTCTCTCTTTTCCCTGGTAGTGTAACTCTATATCTACAGCTCAGCCATTGCTGAGGTGATTAAAGCAGATCTGAGCCAACCAAGTGAAATGCAGCCTGAAGGAATGTTCCACTTGACCATCCAGAGCATACCAAGTGAGAACGAGAGGTGATGTTTGGGAGGAGGTTTGAGTTTCACTAGACCTTCTAACGCTGTAGCAGTCAACCAAATATTTAAGCTAATAAAAAAATAAGATGAGCGATGCGTCTGCCAATATTGCCAGTTGATGTGTGAAATGTCATTATAACATTAATGGAACGTTACTGGCATTAAAGCATGAACATATAATACCTGAATATTATGAAAATAAAATGCCCGAAAATTAGCTTTATTTCTTGTATTGGCCTAAAAGCAGCAAAGTGGGAGCCAACTCAATAAATGTGCAAGTCTGTGACTTACTGAGTGACTGAGTGAGTGAATGACTGCAGACATTACACCATTGATCTGTAATTGATCTGTCTGGTGTTGGAGTTTCCTCAGCGGTCATTGCCCTTTCAACATAAATAAGCATTAGTTACCATTACTCCAGATTTTATAAGTGAAGGTGCAGTCTAAAAATAATTTTTGCTTTTCTGCATCCCCCAAATGTGGACATAGGAGCAAATTCTACCATTTTTAAGACGAATATCTATAAGAACATTATTAATTCTGATCTGTTGGGCTCAGCAAGAGACACCAAGTGTACAGAAAACTTCTTAGACATAATTTTTTTTCATACCTAACATTTATCTAACTCTGCATGTTCTGTGGCTGTCATTTAAAACAAAAAGCAATGACAGAAGTGTAACTATTAGGTCACATGTGGTCTAAATTTAGCCAGACACCGATGCCTTTTAACGTGTATACCTGTCACTAAACCCAGAGCATTCAACATAATGTCAAAGGAATTTGTAAGACAATCTTTGTGCTGTTAATTATTGAATTTAGATTTTTTTTAAGAGTGCTATACTGAGAGATATCCGTCCTTTAAACCAAAACATTCCTATATATTTGAATGCATTACAGCACCAATGACTTGCAGTGTTTTCTAAACCAAAGACAGGAACAACATCTGCAACATAATATTATGTCACCAAGCCTCCATCATCGCTATTCATGCTTCCAAATATGGTTCAGTCTCAACACTGCATTAAACAACTGCCTCTAAACAGACTGGAGTTACAGTCTGTCATTATTTTGAACAATAACTGAGCACCTGCTTCTGTACACAGAGAGCACTGACACACACACCAACACATTCACCTTCACCACGGGGTCACTGTCACATTCTTTAGACAGAGACAGATTGCCTATCGCACAGGTGGTCATCCCAACCCCCCCACCTCCACCCCACTCCACCCCACCTCCAACCCACACTCACACACTCATAACTGGCCTTTTGCACTCCTAGCTATAGATGAGCATTTATCATTGAAAAATGAGAAACTCTGCAGACAACTGCAGCATAATCCACATCTCCTCTGTACAGCTGTTCACTTAGTATGCTCAAGGAAGTATATTTTTCTTTTTTTATTTCCAAAAATGCAGCTAAATACACTGGTTTGATGTCATGCTGTCACCCTCCCTCAAGCGCAAAGATATTTCATTCTGAAGTGTTTGATACTCAAATGATCCCTGAGACAAAAAGTGATTTGGGAGTGGATTTAAAACTGCATATTACAAAGGCTACAAATGTGGTTAGGGCACATGCATGCATGCACTAGCATTTAATTGCTGTCATGTAATAATTATATATTTTCTAGAGGAATTTTGCTGAACGAGAATCTTAAAACTTTCACTCAAGTCAGTGCTCACTTTCTGCACCCACACCTAAACAGTTAATTAGCAAAGAAGACATCACGCTCCATGGCACCCTTCGGTGTAGAGAATCAAGGTGTTAAAACGCAGAACTGATTTATTAAGTTCTAATTGTTGGTGTAGATGTCTCTCCGTCAGACGAGGGCTGAGGTTACTGACAGACTCCGCTGAGTGCTAACTTTTGTCAGCTGGTAGATTCATGGAGGACTGAAACCTCCCGCTGAGGAAAAAAATACTTTTGAAAAGTTGCAAAGTTGTTGCCACCACTCGAAAATTTCCCCATGTGTCCTAGAGAGGGTGGTGTTTGTTTTTTTTAACCTCTGGTAGGCAGATGATTAATGACGAGAGATGACAAAGGAGGGAGGGAGGGAGATAGCATGAGCAGTGAGAAATAGGAGAAGAGAGAGGAGGACAGACAGAGGAAGAGCAAGGGGTTGTGAGTCTAAAATATCCTGGTGTTGGGGGGGTCGGTAAGGGCAGCAACTGGGGTGCCCGTGCCCGCCTGCAGACTGAGTGCGTTCACAGAGCAGCACACATAACGCATGACTTACTGTAGATAGCAGGAGATTGCAGAGGCTCAAAAAAAAGTTAGGCTTGTCTGGCTGGTCTATTTGTGGACCAGAAATTCAGCTATGGACACATACTGTCATCCGATGATGGATCAGTGGACGAGGAGCAGATCGGATGGAGGTGGGGGTCAGGGGGAGGCAGGGCATCTTGTTTCAACACAGGTTTTGAGAAAAACAAACCTCAGCCATGTGCATGACTGTCAAGCCTTAGACAACCCCAACTTCTGCAGGGGTCTGATCACGACTTGTCTTCTACGGTCTGAAACATGGATGGAACTTGGCTTACTTTGTGTATTTGGATCCTCACGGACTCGCAAGCAACTTGTTCGTTGGGCAGAGTTGTCCTTAACTGTCATCCTTGGGTACAGATTCAAAACAAACCTGAAGCAAGACCTGTAACATAATCTATGCGTGAACATGTGAAGTGTTGACCATATGTGGTGTTCATCACATATTATCACATAAAACTGCATCATGTCAGTTTTTATTTCACTTTTTTTTCCTTTTTCTTTTACTTTAGTTAAGTCCGCCATTTCATTTATTCATTGATACACAATATATACAACATATTTACAGTGTCCTTGCACTGCCCTCTGCTCTGACACACACTTCCTGAGTTTAGGTGTTATCTTACATACAAACCACACAAGTCTCATCCAACCATTCTTGACTTACCTGCTTTGTACTTTTTGTTGTCTTGTCTCATTAAGTTTACTTCGATAAAGTTTCATTGATTCCAGGGCCGAAAAATACATTGCAATATCTTAAATGATGAAGTGTAACCTCTACAAAATGGTGTGGGTTTCTACACGACAGAAGTGATTCTGATTAGTGAATCTTTTGTTGAAGGGAAGCTTATTTATTTTAAAAGCCTGAGTTGAACAGAAAGGTTTTACTTGGGTGTATGTGTGATATGTAAGTCCTTTACACACTCCTCAGGGGTTATGGAAAGTTCATATTATTCACTCTCTGTCTCAGTTGCAGTAAAAATCTCATTAACTATTGAAGTATCAGGAAGGGCTACATGTCCTGAAGATCATAGACAGAGATAAAGTCCACACAGGCTTTCATACCAGGTTCTCCTCCAATATCTGACTAAACAATTAAGTATAAGAAAGAAAGTCTAGTCACTGGTCAGTAGTCGGCCTCCTAGTCATTGGTATCCTCAAGAGCAAATGTCTGAAGAACGTTTTTTTTTATCTTTTGGCTTCACTGTTTTGGTATTGTGGCATATTTTTGGGTCTTGCAGCTCTCTCTCAACAGGAAGCAGCCATACATGACCTTCTGAGCATCAAACTGAAAAAGTCAACAAGTTATGGAAGAACATGTGAAACATACCAAGTAAAAGCCTTATATTTTTCTTAGGATTGATACAGTACAAAAATGAGCAAAAAGGTGAGAAAAAAATGTAATTTCATTCATCAGATTGTTAAAAAGCAAGTTACACTTATTCATGTAAATGTTGCTCTGTCAGCTGGATGTGAGAATAAAAGGATGGTGAGGTATAATACAGCTTCTCTGATGATGTTTTTATAGGCTTGACACTGATATCTTTTAGAAATCATTGCTGCTTTCTTGTAGAAGCAGAGGATAAATCAACTGCGCTTGAATCTAGAAAATTAGGTTTGAGGTGCTGCACCAAAACACTTGTTGGAGTATTTTTTTTCTCCAGCTGTGATGAACCTGTCTGATCCCCCCAAAGTACAGTAACACTTTTCTCCTCTTCCTCCTTCCTCCTTGTCTTCCCATCAGTAGTTGAACAGCTCGAGTGGGTTTGGAATAGCACCAGTGACCTCTGGGGCAAAAGTCTGCACGTCCCATCACCCCCCCCAGCTGAGCCCTCTGTGATTTATATATGTGCTCTGAATTTACAGCTTGTGAAATACTCTCTGTTAACAGCGGGATGAGAGAATGGAGAACGAGGTTGGTGGGACCTGAAGAAACAATGGGCTTATCCTCTGAGACACAAAGTGATGCACACAGCCTGTATGTCTTTGCAGGTGTGTATGTGTGTTTGTGTTTGTTTGTGTGTTTGTGTGTGTTTTGTTGTTTGCTCGTCTTCAGCTCTTCTTGTCTCGTAAGGCTTTGCATATGTGTTTTGATTTGAAGATTTACATAAATAACATATGTCAGCACTGTATCTGTGTGTGTGTGCACATGTGAGTGCGTGTGTGTGCACATGTGTGCGTGTATGTATGAGTGTTTGTGTGGATTGGCCAGTTTGACCACCTGGCATGGAGGAAAGCTTATAAATTCCAATGATAAGGAGAGAGAAAGTGACACATAGTTTGGTGTCTTTTTTAAAATGTGAGAAAATGCCATTTAGTTGAATTTCCTTTAAAATCCAAACCTTACTTCCTTGTTTTTGACAGATCTGTTTGTTTAGTTTTTTGCTCATCATCAAAGTCACAGAACACACATGAATAAAAAATGGATGGTAAAAGGATGGTAAGAACAATCCAGCAATGGCTTCTTAAAAAAAAAAGATAGTGAAATCAATACATTATTACCTGCATCTGTTTTATCATAAAGCCAACAGAAGCTTTCCAGGACTCTTACTTTATTTCACAGACAAGAACAACAACAAAAAACAAACAAACAAAAAAGAAACCTGAAAATGTTCTTGGAGAACTGATGCGTCTGTTGACAAGGATGGTAAGTTAATCAGACCAATGACGAGAGTGGATTTGTGGGGCATTAAACAAACATCATCCAATAAATGCTTTCTACCTGCTTGTTGGTTGTGATTGGATCCTGCTAACATGATCCCAGCCTTCAGTTTTATTTTGTGAAACCAAAAATTTCACAGTTATTTCCCAAACACTGCTTCCTAAAATAACCCCCCGACCCTCCTCTTGATGATGATCTGCTTGGGTGCCCTCTGTAAACCCCCCCTCCCCCATCACATAACTGTGCTGACACACAGCTCTTCTGGTATTGATGACACTATCCTATTAAAAGAAATGTTTAACACTTAATCTCCTCATTAATTGGTTGTCAGGCGAGATATTCTACCATTTCATTGCCTGATCAAATGAGACTTTCTTCATATTACATCAAATCAGTCTTTTCATCGATGGAGGTTTTTCTGTAAATGATAGTTCAGATGGGTGGAGATGATTAAATCAGAGAGATCAAGAGCCACTGAACAGGAAACCTTGCTTATCTTAGGATAATTAGACTCAGCTGTTAATTACGGATTGACACGTGTAAAGGAATGCGCACAGCAAAAGGCAGGAAGTTAACTTGCCTTTGCTCTGTTCATGTCCATTTTAGCAAGGCATGGCATCATGCAGTTTTGCTTGCCATGCTGTTTTCAAGGGATAATATTAGTATCATACTATTATTACCCTTTTTGCTGTGGACCCCCTTAAGATCCTCATTTTAGGAACCGCTGTTCAAAGGGATTTAACTTTTAATTTAGCTGATCAGGTCAGACCATACTGGTTGGTTGGAAATTTACCTGAAGGTGGTGAATCTAAAAATAGAAGTAAGAGAAGCCTTTAAGGTAAGTGAGCAACGGCTTCACCAAAAAGCCTTGAGGAAACAAGACTAACAATGTTTTTATTTAACTTCATTAAGTGATCATCAATTGACAGTGTTTACCAAGCAAATTAGCATAAAGCAGCGCAATGTGGTGCAGTAGTTATAGCGTGGTGGATGTTAGTGTGGGCAGGAAATTGATCCTTTGTGGTGAAAGTAGGAGGTAAACAAACAAACAATTTTGCCGAATGTCATCATCTCCCTGCTGGGCGTTTGTCGGTGGGGGTCAAAGGGGTAGGAGGGAAAACAGGAGTGGAAATGTCATAAATCAGAAGGATTTTAGAATCTGATGACAAACCTAATTCCTGTCTGAAAAGAGCCGAGCCGTGCCCCCCCCAACGACTGTCATCGAAGCTGGCCTATAAACATCGCAGCTGTCACCCAAGCTCGCCCGGACCGCGAAGGACATGCCATCGTGCCTCTCACATGCTCTTTCTGTGGGCCAATTCTGGACTGGAGGGGCTGGCGAATTCCGCTTTGCATTTTGTCACATTCGGCCGCAGTGGGGGCTGGACAAGGACCCCGCCATAAACCTCCCCCCCAACACCAGCATCACCACCTCCACCCATTTACCCCTTACCATACCTGATCAACTTCTAAAGGGCATTTATTTCTGCAAACTCTCATTTTTCTTCAATCACTCTTAAAACAGACTGTGAGTCCTAAAAAGTGAAATTTAAAAAGCAGGGGAGGGGTTCAGGGGTGGGGGACTCAGGGCTGGGAGGCAGGGGTAAGAAGCACGGGGTGCTGATGGCTGAGAGAGGGGAGTCAGGGGTCGACACACCGTGCTAAATGTTGTCACTGCGAAAGGTGAGTAGAGGAGCTTTAGTGGCCATTTTCCACTCAACAAATGCCCCGCCAGCCCCCCCACCAACACACACACATAGCACACACACACACACAGGCAGGCAGTGGTAACTAGATAGCTTGCAGCGTGCCCGCTTTGTAACCTATACATCTAAAGCTGGCAGCTCACTCACTAGAGATAAAAAAGAGAAATATAAAATTACACCGGGGCATCCAGGCATCTGAGGAGCAGGTCTCACTGTTCCAAAACTGTTGCATTAACTTTAACCAAGAGCCTTTAGTGCTTTATAGCTCAGGGAGATGCAGGACTTATTGAGACTTTAAAAGTCTTTGCTAAGTCCTGTTGATATGTTCATGAATAAAAGTTTAATATAAATTTAGTTCCTCCTGATTTTCACCTATGTTCAAATGTACATTCTGAGGATTTGGCAAAGACCTGATGCCACAGGCAGAGCAATGCTACTACTCAAACAAATAACAATTAAGAATTAACACCTGATTCGGAATTTATATGAACTATATTAGCAGCTGTTAGCTTATATTTTGGTATTTAACACTTTGTAAGAAGTGCATCACACCGCTGAACTGCATCTTTAGAAACCTTTGCCTTTCAAAATGACTTATCATATCAATAATACACATAAATGAATTGTACATACGATCATGACTAAAAATGACTCTCACTGCATTTGTTTTTGTTTTTATTGTTAGCCTTCACTCAGCAGTGTTTTTCTGACACATGTGGTTTAAATTCCTGGCTCACTGCTGCCCTGGGTTTCCCCTCTAGGTTGGTTTAGATGTAAATGGCTGCAACACATCATAAATATGAAGAAGAATGTCACAGGGCCTACTTCCTGTGTAATTAAATCAACGTGTTGTACTGTATGTCATATTGGAGAGCTCCTTTGTGTGTGCTCACCATACGTATATGATGATACTCAAACACTCCCATAGTCTGATCTCTGTAATTCGCACACATATACACCTACGAGTCGTTTGAGAAAACATTAAAGAGATTCATATCTCTTAATAAAGACTGCTGAAGGTTTAATTGACTTACATTGAGGCCCTGCTGTTGATTGCAGCATGACAGTTTTCCAAAGTGACAAAAATTGTTTATTTTAAACAGTAGGTTTTACTTAGCTGAGCATCTTTCACTCAGTAATACTGATGATTCACTATAATCAGCTGAACAGAATGAGTTTTAATCATTAATCAAATGTTATTGTCTAAATAATACATTACTGGCCTCAATATAAGATGCTTTATTTACATAAGAAAGTGAAGGTTGTGTTTTGTGTTATCATATCTACAAACTATATGATGTATATGATGTATGATCGTTATGTTAAACATAAATTGAGTTTTAATCAAAAAGAGTTTGAGTTTGTCTTTTACATCGAAAACTCCATCTGTTTATTAAAGACAATGAAATGCAATTGACATTAGGTTCAGATGGGTTTTTCTCACTTTGTCATGTTTTATGGTTGTTTGTTTGTTTATCTGTTTACTGTATTTTAGTTCAATACACAATATATTGTAAAGATTTAAAATATTTATATATTCCAAATGTCTTAAACAAAAGTGTGACAAAAAAGTGGAGTGGTCTTATTGTCGTTGTGGCTGTGTGAGTGTTATAGTGGACTGATCACCATTTTTTAACCAGTCTCTCAATGCTTTGCTGCCACATGGTAGCTTTTTGCTGTGATGTAAATGTGTGAAAGAGATCCAATCTGTAAAATCCATTTCATTCACTGTGATATTTAGGTCAATACAAGAATCAATCACCAAATATCATTTAACCCCATTTTACACTGTAGATCACTAAAATATTAATGTTTACAATCTTTACTGTACATATAAGATGTAATGAAAGTAAAACTGAGACAAATTATGAGAATTTCACAGATTTCTCAATGCTTTGTTTCAATAAGTTGTGCTTTGCGTAACACTGAGTCAGTCAGTCAGTCAGTCTGTGTTTATTATGTTAAAATCTATTCTTAATTAACAGCAGCCGAACGTAAACACATCACAATCTGACATCACAGCATCACAGTGTGGCAGAGGTTGATGTATCTGGCCATCTGCGCTTTGACCTCAAAGAAACCCATCAAAATTTTTTCAAAATCACATTTTGCCAAAGTAGGAAATTGTCCGTCAACAGCTTTCAGCTCTCTGTAGCCATAACAGTGATTATATCAATCGCCTGCAACTAATGAAGATAATCATACTGCAGTAGAGAGATTAAACACAGAGCTGCTGGAGAGGGATAGAGAGAGAACTGGAGCTGATGGCCTGCTCTGCTCTCTGGCTCCCTCCAACACTGGCTTGACTGTCATTTTCAGGAAGGCGCTCACAGTAATAATCTTGTAATTGGCTTTAAGTGGATTAAGTGCCAGGCAGGGCAGAGCAGCTCTGGCCAGAAATGTGCAGTCCAAACACAACCTGTTGCCTGGGCCGTGGCTGAGTGTGAGGTCTCAATCTGGACAACAGACATGGCTGCCTGCAGCCGCGTCCAAGTCACTGTTTATTATAAAACATACCATCCAGTCTGCATGACCGACTCACATCTGAAGACTTCCTTAAAAACCTAATAAGCACACACCTGGAAGCATACTACGGCAACCCTTGCCTCTGATTGGCTGAGTGACGTTGAAGACTTAGTTAAAAATCCAATAAGCACACACCTGTGACCACAAAGTTTTAATTTACTCATAACAGTGCTGAGGTGTCACATAGCAACCACTTTGTTTAGCTGTTATTAAGGAAACACACTGAATAATAACAAAATGGAAGCATTCACAGTGTTTGACGGTAAATAACTTGATGCCATGTCGTTCAGTGACTTAAACTCAGATACAAGGATACAGGACTGCAATGCTGCATTTAACAGAATAAACACATCTGGGGTATCTGTTTTTAGAGTTTTAGCTAAGCTAAATGTTAAAGGTTATTAGGTTTTTCTCTTTGTCAAAAGTTGCACATATTAGTTTACAAAATATAACTCCTGTGAAAACTGTTAAAGGTGAGCTGAGTAATCAGGATTGTTGTTTTTTCTTAAAGTTTCTTAAATTTAGCTTAAATTAGCCAACTTGCTTTCAAAATAAAGTTGTAGTGTATGAGGTTCAAGAGGATGATTGGCAGAAATTGATCATAATATTCAGAATTATGTTTTCATTAGTATATAATATCATGAAAGTAAGAACTGTTGTTTTTTTCTTTTTTTTTGTACTTTCAAATAACATCTTGTTAGCAGTGATGATCCTTGACTTTAAATTTGGTTCATGTGGTTGATAGTTGATGGAAATACTTGCAGACTCAGCAGACACAGCTCTGATGTTGTTTTGGACTCCAGAAGTAGTCAATGCATACGCACCAGTGGCCACAAAAAGTCAGATATGATTATGGATCAGATGCAGATGATGTTCAAGCAATGTAACCTAAAATGGTAGCAAAAGTGACTGCTTGCACCTGCTACGTCCACGTTACTGCACAGCTCCCCTGTTGTTCGAAACACGAACAGTCTCGGATCCCTTTAATCCTTCCTCATAAAAATGTTACACAGCCACAGAACATTTACAGTATTCTGACACTTAATGAGGATTTACGGCTCTTTTGAATCTGGCTCCTAATTAAGACTTGATTAGAAATGGACGAGTAAATAATTGCAATAAACTGGACGCATATCTGCGTTGCACAGTCCAAACGTCACCGAGCCATCCCCAATTAAAATCTTCTTTCCACTGGGTCTTTGCTCGTGGTTGTAAATTTAACTTGGCATTCCTTTATGGAGCAGGTGTGAGGGATTAGGCTCAGATGTCTCACAAACTGTACATGTTGTGAGACATCTGAACTTGAACTCTTTCACATACAGATTGATTCACACACTGATTTGTGCGAGCAGCAGAAGAAGCTTTACTTAAATTACATTATACTCGGTAGATACTTAAAGAGAAATTGACAACTTGGCTGAACAGTGACAACAAGCGTTGGTTTGACTCAAAGAAATGGAGTAAAACAGACAATAGAGGCGAAAGAATTGTGTCAAAATCCACAGTCAGTCAGCTGCCGGCTCTCTCAACACCTGTCATCATTACTGAGAAGAGGTGCTGCTGTTAAAGACCTTCTGCCTGTTGAAACCTTTACAGTTTCCTTCAGGATCTTTTGCCATAAAGTGAAAGCTGCAGGCGGATGCTTGGTATCAGCTTGTCTGAAGAGTTAAATGTAATACAATACTTGGTCTTGTAATGGTGACATTAGTGTTGGTTATCTACTTTAGTAATTGAGTAAAGATGAAATAGAGAATTATTTGGATTGTGCTCCCTTTCATTGTCCATAATCTCCTCTTATCTCCAAAAAATGCATGACTGTAGTATGATTTATAGGGACACAAGGAGAAATTGTGAAAGCAATGGCAGCAGAGGACAAAAGATGACAGTCACGACCCTTTTTACTTTAAAATAATGACTTAATTCGGAATTGTGATGCTGTTTTTTCGTAGAAGATGGTTTACCTTTTTGATCCCTGCATTGCGGATGTAGCCATTTTCCTTCAAACTTAATAAGCTCACACACTTATGACTTGTGAGTATATTAATTCAAATGAATTTAAGACAACAACTGCTGCCGTAAATAATGTTGACCCCCAGAACACACCCATTAAAACATTTTCAAGCTATGAATTCTGATTAAGTAACAAGATCGTCCTGGGGTTGTGTCTACGCATCTATGTGTGTATTCATGCACAAATGATCTTCCGTGACACCATGTCGTCCCCTTGCTTCAATGTGTTCATGTATGTGTATTATAACTAAACATGGCAGCCATTTACACGCAGCACATCCACAGTCAGCCTTTGTCCCTCCAGCTGTGCATTTCAGGGACTTAAAAGAGTGTTAGGCAGAGTTCAAGCAGTTGGTCAGTGTGTGTTTTTTTTTGACAAACAGGTTTCAGGAGCTCACCGAACATGTGCGGCCACTCCAAATTCCACCAGGGAAAAGGGAAAGAACCCCGGCTTCCTGTTTTCCCATCTCAGCGCACGTCGCAATGTGACCCCGGCCGAGCTGCTGGGCAGCACAATGAGTGCGCGTGTGATTCAGCTTTCAACAGGCCTGTTACCAGGGATTATCCCAGCGTTGTTCAATAGTGTTATCCGGACCACAATAGAATGTTGTTTTATCAGAGTAATAAGTCAGACACTTAGCTCACTGACGGCTTCAGAAATGTCACTGTGAAATTTCTGTGAATCTGTCCTTGGCGTCTGCCCAGCCAGTGCAGGTGAGGTCCATGAGAGAGCACAGCTGCCACTCTCAAACTTGCATTCAGACACGCACCAGCAGGCATGTATGGCCCCCATAGATAGATTGATGGTGGTGGAGGGGATGGGGGGGAACCGAGGGCTGCGTGGCTGTCCTGAAATCAGGCCAGTTTTACCACAGCGGACACGCTCTCAGGCCCACAGTCATAGTAACATTTTATGTGACAAGCATTATAAAGGTGATTTATAGAACGCATGTGTGTTGGGCTGAATATTTTCCAGAATATTTAGCCAGGGATATTAGGTCTGCATTTTCAAATCTGCCTGGTTGTTCGCATCCTCCCAACTCTGACCGTTAAACAAACTTCCTGTGAAAATAATGAGCGTGGCGAATGGAAAAACTCTGAATGCCCTTTCAGAGGGCCTGACAAGGACACGGGAGACACACTGCTGCAAGCACAAACTTAAACAATAGTTGTTGCTTTTCTTTTTATAGGATGGCCTTTTATGTATGGCACTGACCTCTGTCTTGTTCTCCTCTGCGTGCTCTCATTCAGAGCAGACCTCAGGTCAGCTCAGTGTCAGTAATGTCTGCAAACGATTCATAGCTTTGATGTGAAATTCCTGCAGGAACAGTGAGTGAAGTTCAGTGGAGGAAGCTCAAGATGTCATTCACACAACGGTTTGTTCAAGTGACTTTTCACTTTTTTTCAACCACATTTGACTTTGACTTTCAGACTCAGACTATTATTTAAAGCTGTTTTACATCGGTGGCTTATTAAAGGGTGAGAACTTTTTATACATTAAGACAGCACACGTTTCCTACTTTCCTACGCAAAATGATACAAAAAAGGTTGGCCTTAACCAGATTTATCTGTTGATGCAGTGTAACAGGATATCTTTCTACTGCATTCACCACTATATGAATCAACAGTATTAATTTAATTAAGTGTGTCCCCCAAAGACAGTATCCAATCCATCAGTTGTCAGTAGGATCTTTACTAAATCTGTAAGTCAAGATGGTTTCATGGCGTCAGCAATAACCAGTCTGTTAGTTAAAGCAATTTATCATATTCCATTATTCCCAACTGTACCCGCTCATGCTAACAAGTTGGTGTGCAGACACAGGACTTCCTGTGAACTAGATGACTAAACAGTTACTAACAAAAGACGCTTTGAATTTATAATGTAAAATCTTTAATGAACTGGCTGTTGGATGAAATACTGTTGGAAGTGAAATAAGGAAAAAAAAGACAATTTCTGTTATTACTATTACTATTACTAAGTAGTATACTCTTACTAAAATCTGAAATGTTTTCACAAAACAATTTGCAAAGTACAATACAGGATGGCTCATTAAAAAAGGGGGAAATCCAGAGTTCTCATATCTATTTACTGCTGGCTGACAGAGTTAGATAATGTCGACCTAACCAGCTCTTTGTCTCTATGCACTGTCTGTCCTCTAATCATCTCACCACAGTCACTCACTCCACCAGCATCTGCTGCACATCCGCCTCACAAGCCCTTTCATAACTGTGTGAAGGCACCTTCAGTGTGAGATACAAATTAAAATGTGTACATTTATTTCTTAAACAGTGGAAGATAACACAGTTTACTGGTAGTCACTGCTGTCGAAAAGGAAGAGCAGGGAAACGTGTTTGTTTGCATGAAAAAGTCTCACAGTGTGTCTGCACAGCCTGTGTGCTGACAGCAGCACTGTTAGCAGAGCTGCTTCAGTCCACCATGTGTGTGTATTAACGGTGCATTCAGGCACAGCACAGAGTGTAGGTCATCCCCCTTTAGACTGCACTCGGAGCCCAACACACAATCACTGTGATGATGTTCACAAAATAGTAAAAGGATCTGAAGCATAAAATTACACTTTGGGTCACTATTATGTGCATGAGGCATGAGTGAAACACAAGCCATTATGACGTCTAGACAGCTGGTTTTCTGAAGATCCAAGTGTGTCTGCTCATGAGATGGGTGTGTGGCGAACGAGTGAAAAACATGGCTGAAACATCTCCCATTTTGCTCCATTTATGCTAACACATACAGTCCATGGTTGCCTTCACTTATGAGTTACAACTAATGATTCTTAATATTATTCAGAAATCTATTGATTTATAATTTTTTATGTAAAAAAGCAAAAATTGCACATAGATCCCAGAATTTATTTGTTTTTACAGTGCAAAGTAATTTGTCGAGGTGTTTGGGTTTAAACTCAGATAAGTTCAGTTTTAGGCTAAAACTATTACAGGTGTCAATTTTACATTTAAAAGCATTAAAATGACTATATTTTATTTTGTAGTCAGGACTTGCTTTATATTAAAATACAGTGATTGAAAAGCTTTTGAAATAAGAATTGATTTATCAGCTTTGTTTCAGCACAACTCCACCTCACTTACCTTTTGACACCGCACACCCTTCTCACGCTCCACCACTCCAGTTCTCACACCCTAAAATCAACTCTCCGTGGGGGTTTCAATATCCGGGTCACCTGCCCAGCCGGTCACACTATCTGCTGGATCTCTGAGGACCTGACTGCAAACCTCCACGCAGCACCGGACCTCTCTCATTTAGACACGGGGGCTTCCCAGTGGGGCGTCTTTGTGCTCAGCAGGCACAGCACTGTGGGACAGACCCGGGCTGGGGGTTTTATCAGAACCACCTGCCTGTGTGGGTCGACCATATCGCAAACATCTCTTTTTCCTCCTGAGGAAGAAGAAAATGATTTAGACTGTTTCCTGTTGACCTGCATGCCATCGATGAAGCTTTTTTTTCTGCCAGAGTGTGTGTCTTTTATTTCTTCTCTTCATGTGTCTATAAATGTGAGCGAATGAGCAAACATGCCACTAAAACTATAAAAACTGCAGGCTATTTAACCAGTCCTCTGGTCTGAAATAAGCTTTGGTTTTGTGTTGCATAAACTAAGGATTAGAGTTAGCTTAAAGTTTGGCGTTAGGATTAAGGTTAGATTACGAGTTGACTTTCATAAAAGATTTAGATTTAGATTTAGATTAGGAATGTGCAGAGAAGATTTATGGGTTCAGTGGAAGTTAAAACAATAAAATTAAAAAATAAAACAAGCATTTTGAGTACAGAAACTGCAATTTCCAAATTGATAAATATTTTTTAACTAAAAAAAAGGTGCAAAAGCGATGCAAAAGGAATTCAGATCATTTACATGTTAGGTTATTTGTGGCCATCAAAAACAATGAGACACAGACTACAATTACTTTATGTCAGCCATTTAAAACTTACTTGAAGTTTAAAAAGGACATACAATATTCTGTATTTTGTTGCTGTATGGAATTATTTTTATTTTAATTATATTTTTTAATTTGTTTTGTGTTGTTATATTTTTAAAAGTGTACATATTTTAAAAATTTAAAGGTGAAATCATGGTTTCAACATTTAACTATGAGTTACAACTGTCATAAATGTTAAGCTGATACAACAAACATCAATTTTCTCTTTTGTTATTTCTGACTTTTGTTTGTGTAATAGTATAGATGCATAATTTTTATAGAAAATGTAAATATTTTTGTTTGAAGATTTGTATGTTTCTTCAAATATGTTGCTTATTCAGAGACTAGAGAGCACACAAGATTTCTTGCTTCTGGGAAGCTATGAAACTTTTTACAATCTTCTTTCATGATCTTGCACTCATCTGTTAATTTCAACCCTTCTCTAAATTTACTTCCTTTGACTGTCCATCTTTTCTCCATCGAGGTAGAAAAAAGAAAATGTGACCGACTTTATGGAGAAACTAACAGAAGCTTACAAAGGCCTGATTTTCTTCTCTGGTCTAAAAGGTTTAGTCTGTAATGACAAAAGCTAACCAGGGTAAAAAAATGTTTTTTCCTTGTTTCTGTATGAATTAAGTTTGTCTCAGTGTGTCACTGATCCTGTTAGCCAAAGTTTTCAGTCCAAAGAGGAAAAAAGTTGAAATCAGCATTGATACGATGATGAAATTATTCTAATCATTCTGTAATCTTAAAATTGCATCAAACTTTATATATTGACATGATTTGAAGTTTGTAATTTGGTCTGTAATAACCAAAGGAAGGCAATCTGCCAGCGCCTTCCTCTCAGATCTAAAGTTTTTTGCTTTCTGAGGATTTCTGTCGTGTTAAGGTTTTGTTTTCTCTAACCAGCTTTTATTTAATAATAACATAAGAGGAAAATATTGGGAATAATTATAGCTTGTCATGCACATGCGGCACATTATAAGATTTATTGTATTTTCAATCAGATTGAGTCATGAACTCTGTTTTCTACTTTCCGAGTCATCGTGTGTGTACAACTCCTGCCTTCAGAGATCTGTACTTCTGTGACTGTAAAAACCTTGGACACATCACCAGAGACTCGATGTTTCTTTCCTTAAGCTTGACATCTGTATCATGACTTTATCAATCCGAAAATAGTTTCAAGATGTTCCTCGAGGAAGAAAAAACACGGGCGTAAGGCGACTGAAGGTATGCGAGAGCCCTTTGTAAAAACGCAATGATTAAGTGCTTCAATACTCGTGTCAGGCTCCATGTAACACCTCAGAAAAGTGAATCTACGTCCCCTGTCAGCAATAATTTACTTTGAGGATGAGTCAAGCCAAAGAATCTGAAGCTTAAGAGAAGAATAAACACAAGAGGGCAATAGTTTACCAGGATTCTGATTGGACTTTCTGATATAAACCCACACTGTGTCGTATCACATCCAGATCTTCAAATCCAATGTATGAAAGTTTTTCTCATCTTTAACATATGGTCACTGACCTCCCTCGACCAGACTTGCATCTAGTAAAGTTTCTCAAAGAGTGGATCTGAGTCTGTTTAAATGTCTAAGATGTGTTTCGGAGAGAAAGATCAATGGCCGAGAGAGGGGGATTATGGGACATCCTCCACTCAGCGTGCTGTCACTCAAAACGGGCTCAAAGCGGCAGATTTAGGCATCAGATCCCTCTCGTCTCCACCAGAGAATCTCGTTAAAACACTCGACTGTGACTCCAATTGTTTCAGGTTCATGTTTTACAGCGAGCTGGCTGCACTCTGCCATTAATCAATCAATGGGATTGTTTGCATACTTTGTTTTAACAAAAAGACGCCACGATGAAAGAGAATGGCTGTTACTCATGGTCAGCCATTCTTTTCCACTTAAGGACCTGATGGATGGTTTACAGTATAAAAACAGACCTGCTGTGCAAAATGTCATACTGCTCCTCTTTACAAATACATCTAATTTAACAGGCTCTGAGGTAAATTTTGTGGTGAAAGCGGCGGGAGGGAACGGGGTGGGGGGTGATTTGATTGCTGCTGGAAGAAGAGAGTGCACATCAGACAATAACGTGAATAATTATTGGAAATAATGTCCAGATATATGGAGTGGAGCCAAATTATGAAATCATGCGCTTCTCTTCGGTACATCACCCTGCTCATTATTTGAAGTCATGCTTGGAAAAACAGGTGTTTCCAATACTGAGCTGCTGTCTCCACGGTACTGCACCCCCTTCCTTTTTCTGATGACGGTTCAGATATGATATTTCATGGCTGAAGCTGTGCGCATGATAGAAAGTGATTGGCGAGAGCCGTTCAGAAGACATCCGTGTAATGGACGCTGATTGGCCCTGGCTGAATCCCCCCAATGTAAAAGGAGGGGAGCCGCAAAGTTGGAACAGTAATGATCCTAAATGCTGCATGTTTTCCCTCTCTTGGAGGTTCAAATGATTACGAGTCGGATCTCTTTGTCTTTTTAAACAGGTGCCATATTTATGTGCATCGGGCAAACAGCAGTGCAGCCGAGTGCAGCTGGCACAAGAGCTTTATTCTTCATTGTCATAATAAACAGAACCAGCAGGGAAAAAATTTGTCTTTTTCGGGGTCGTTTTCTTCCAGTTTGGTTTATGATCGATGCATTGCGTCAGTGTTTGAAGCTCATGCCTGTGATGTGGTGCGGAGCAGATGTGTGCATTTTAAAAGTGGAGAAAACTCTTTTGTGTGATTAATAATCATGTCATTTGTTCGTATTGTGGTCTTTAGGCTCAAATTGACAACAGTGTGTATCAAACTCTCTTCCAGAGGTCACATTTTTAGAATAATTCATCAGTCATTTGCAAAAGTTAATTGCTGCAGAATAGAAAACACCCAGCATCTAAAACTATCATTATTTTGTGGATAAACTTACAGTAAACACCTAAGTTTTTTTCGTTTACATGTTAAAAATGAAGTTTTATGATAAAATGTGGGTTCTGGGAAAAAAGGTTTAGAGTAAAAGGTCATCATAGTGCTTTAGTTGAGTTGGAAAACAGATTGAGAAAAAAAATCAAAACAATGTACATCAATTAAAATGTTTATTGAACTTTTTTCGTGCTTGGCACCTGTATTTACATTTTTTCAAAATGCCTCGACAAAGAATTTGATATTCCCCTTTTTTTCACACTTTTTTTTTAATAACAGATTGGCCTGTAAAATTGTTATATTGCTCAGCACTTAAATACACATCTCTACAACACACCAAAACATACTTTAATTACTCTGTTTCGCTACTGATTCTTTTATAACTTTTCACACAACAACTTTTAAGCTTATGTTATTGATTGCAATCGCCATCTTATATATACGCTTGAAAACATAATCCACTCAAAAATAGTGAAGCCGTTCCAGTCTCAAAGGGTGACGGGGTGACAGAGTTTTGTCTTGGAGGCCTGAATTCTTACATATTACATACACACCTGAATTTTTTAAAGATAAAGACAAAGTGTGCTGTTTTCAACCTGTTAAGCAAATCAACTGACCACAACAGCACCCAGATACGTCCTCTCCTGCAGGTAAGTGGAGCAATGAGTCAATCAAAGTCCCTTTCTGACCGTCAAAACACCGGACCATGACGGCAAACCACTCACCTCATGACATTTATGAAATGACGCAGCACAGGTGCTGCATTAAGAAGAACTAGGTCACAGTGAAGGCACTTTAGTTACATGATGTTGTGACCGGATGGCTTAAGTCCCAAAAAAAAATCAAGGATGAGTCACTTGAAAAGAGTGTTGCTACTATTGCACCATAACAGATTCACAACTGATAATCTGAGCCGAAGCATGTGGGCTCCCGCCTCTCCTCATGACAGTCAGAGTTGGTTGTTCCTTTTCCTTTCAGAAACAGTAATCAAGTCCGGTTGCTGTCCAAACTTTTGCTTTATTAAAACAAAGAAAATTAAATAAGAGTTTTGACTCCCTCTATAATGCTTTGTAAGTAGTGGAGTGTCTTTAAAAACAAAAAACATGAGATGATACCCTTTTCTGAAAGGTTTGTTTTGTACCTCAGTACATTGACGCTTCATGTAAAATCACTGGTTCAGCATCAACACCAAACCAGGTTCATAGATTATAAATCTGCTTTTCAGCTGGAAGACTTTAGAAACATGGAGGGCTGTGAGGTTCGATCCCAGTTTCTACACCATGTGCATGGACATCTGAGAGGAGGAGCCATACTGACGTCCATCACAGGAGCTGCTGCCCTGCTGGCCACTGGTGGTGTTGCTGATCATGTGCATAGTGTCCATGCTTCCATTGGACAGGTACTGGCGTTCGGCGAAGGCCCCGGCAGGAGACGAGGAGCAGAGTAAACCTCCCTGGGGCTTCTCAGGACTGGCGGCCAAGCGAGGAGAGGTGGGGAAGTTGTATCCATACAGGTTGTAAGGGTTGTGCAGGGAGAAAGCATTGTAAGAGCCCTGCTGCACGTGATGGTGGCTCCCGCTGAACATGTGGGCGGAGGAAGGGGAGGATCCGGATGTAGAGGATGAGGTAGAGCTGGAGCCACCTCCAGCCTGCATCACATACTGAAGCTGCGAGGCTGGGAAGGAGCCAAGTTGACTGCTGTAGGCATCCATCTTTCCTCCAGTGCTGCTTCCACCACCGCCGCCGGTCAGGGAGGCATGAGCGCCGCCCTGCATGCCAGCAGCAATCAAAGAGGAAGTCCTCTGTGGTAGAAAGGATTCGGAGGGCTGAGCAGAGGCCACAGCACCCCCTGCAGCCTGGAGGCGTCCGTAGGAACTGTCGGCAAGGCCGCCGTAGCCCTGCAAGGCTGCCATGTTGCTGCGAGCGCAGGCTGGGTACTCGGACAGGCCCAGGTTGCACAGCTGACTTTCCCTGCAGCCCACATTGAAGGTGTTTGGGGCAAGGTGAAAGGTCGGAGGGGAGCAGGAGGGAGACAGGAGGTGTGCTGCACCAGAGGGGGAGGGGGTTCCCGTGCTGGAGGTGGTGGGTGAAGTGCCTGTGCTTCCACCTGGAAAACACACAAATACACGGAGAATGAAATACAGTGCCACCTAAAAAGTGTTTTTACACACACACCTGTTACCATGATGTGTAGTCTAATCCAAGGTTTGATAACACTGATAAAATCATTAAATGTAAGATTTACTGATGCACAGCAATGATTTATTCTTCCATGCTAAAGTAGTGATGAGAAGGGAAGTGGTTCTGCATTAAGGGCATAATTCGGGTGTTTGTGATGGATGGTCACACTGGAATTTATACTTACTATTTTAAAATTAACCATAAACAAACTAAAACAAGAGTGAACCTTTATTAGAGAGAATATAAGTGATATGATCTCCTTTTCTTGTACTTATTTATTTTAAATTAAATGGCTAAAAAAGGTGGTTTGGCAGCCGTATTTAACATATGTCAACAAACCTTTTTCCTTTTCCTCCTCAGAAAATTTGATATGATGGGAAAGTGACATTGATCCCTGCCTGCCTACCTCATACCCCCTCCCTGCGGAGGATGGCAAGACACAGAAAGCTTTTTCCTGTGGGGAGGTTTTTGTATTAGTCTCTCATTGCCAGAACCTCCATATCCTCTCAATCCTGCAGCAATGCAGGAGAAATGTCTTCAACAACAAGTTTAAACGTATAAATCTTTCATCCAAACTTGTTTTTTTTCTTGATCCATTCTCAAGTGTCCACAGAATGAGCCGAGGAATCTCCTGTTATGCATAACCAAAGTTTCTGTCCAAATTCCTCATCATCAGAGTTTATCTTTTAAGTTCGAGCATGTGTTGTCCTTGTCTCTTCCTTCATAAAGAGCAGATGGAAGCGAAATGCAGTAGTAATCATCAATGGGAGCTCTTCCCAGTGGTCCACATGCACTGAGTCAGACTAATAAAGAAAGCAGTAAGTAACATCATGAATTCACCTGTCGCCAATTTAATATATGACTGTGTTGATCCGCGTGGACTTTTTCAAGCTCCTACCCTCTGGCTAATTGAAGGACTTCGCTCTTTCTACTGGATACCAGATTGTGGACGCATCGTAAAACACATTGCTGGTATGTGGAAATAAATATGGATTTAGTTTTGACCGTGTCTGGTCAACAGAGCCGCCCCACATCCCCAGTCCTTTCCTCAATAAAAAGCCACAGGCCCTGAGTTTAGACATCCACTAAGTCAAAGTCTTTCAAAGTGAAATGATAGCTGTGGGATATCAATTGCGTATTTCTCTATTAATGAGAATTTGGCCGGGGTTCATCTCAGCATTGGAGAAATTTCGGTTTGAACCAAGAACAAGGAGGAGGCATAACTAAATAATCCAGGACTTGCTTGGCTGGGGTTCTGATTTTGCGCCATATGACTTTGATAATATCGCTGCAGCGCTCTGCTAGGCTCGAGAAAAACGAGGGGGGGGGGGCTTGTGGGGAGGGAGACAATAAAGCAAAGGAGAAAGAGAAAGAGAGAGAGAGAGCAAGGTAGACATATATGAGGGGAAAAAGGAGAGAGAGACGACAGTTTGATGATGTCATGTTTTCCTCTGGTTAAAAGGGCTCGAGGTGCTTCAGTGCAGAGGGAGAATAAGTTGATTACTTGAAGACAAAAGGGTGTCTGGGGCTTTAAGGGCAAAGTCACACACACACACACACACACATATATTGTCAATACACATGCACATCATTGTCCTTTCAGGGTGACACAGGGTTCACTGGCAGTGCGACGACTTTGATTAAATCCTAATCACTTTGGAGGAGTTTAATGATAACAAACACATGTCCGCCTGCAAAAAACGGCGCGTCACGTCATGCTGACCTCCAGAGGTAACAAAGGTAGGGCCGGTGATGAAACTGCATTGCTCTGAAGCGGTCTGGCCCTTGATATGAGCCAAGACTAAGACCTTGTGCCGGCGTTGGAGCCGAGACAAAGGGAGGTGGCCTGAATGACTCGTGTCGTGGAGGCATCCAAAAGCCACAGGATTTGTTAAACGATTTTATATTCGAGGGCTGCGCTTGATGTGAAAAGTTCAGCAGACACTTGCTGACCTGCCAGAGGAGCAGCATATGGCCAAGCTCAAATGAAGGACAACCATAGCTGATGTAGTCTGTGGTGATTTATGCAGAGGCAGAGTTCAGGTTGGGACAGCAGTTGTGCTAATTACCACTGTGTTTTACTCTCAGTTATGGAGAAAGTTGGCGATGCGGTTAATTGATTTATCATGTCATTAACCTCAAAAAGCACATTATGTTGCTTAATCAGCAGCATGTTTTACTGTGTTTATGATCATTTGTGGAAGTGTTTCCTGCTAAAATGAATCACAAGATTACTATCAGTTTGTTTTGTGCCAAAAAGTTGACACATTTACATCCAAGTGAGGGGTGTAATGACTGATATTATGAGATTCTCCTGCAGTTGTCACAGTGGAGACTAAAGATTCAGATTACAGGCAATATCAGGACCAGTTTATTTTCATCATTATCTACTACACTGAAAAAGATCCTTATTAGCAACTTTTCTAATAATTAAATTTGTGTTACATTCATGCTTTTATGTCAACAGTAGAAGCTGCTGCAACCCAAGAGTGACACTTAGTCCATATGAGGATTTTTCTTTTTTGGGGGGGGGATTTAATGGGCCCTAAAATTTCTGTTTGAGGGGAAAAGGTCAGAACAATCTTGTTCTGTCAGGTGTTGAAAGTAAAAAAGGCCATAGTGAGGTCTTTTTAACACTGAAACAAATGCTGTTATCAGTGCTTCTCACATATCTGGGATCACAGATTGCTATATTGCATGCATGTCATCGGTTTTAGGTCAAATAGTCACCTTTAAATGTCAGTTCTTCACAATAAGCATGCAATTCTGTCCAGAGTTGCCAATTTGGGCCTTTCTTTAACAAGTAATACTTTGTAAAAGTCCATTAAAGAGGAGATACCAAAATCAGTTTCTACTGCAGCTACAAAGTCTGACCCTGACTTTTTATGCTTGCTAAAATATGTCTATAAATTTATTCAGGTTTGCAAAAGAGCAGTTGAAGCAGTTTGAAAAATCAGGATGATTTCAAACAAGTATCTTTTTAGGTGTTCATTTACACACCTTGCTGTTTCTGCATATTGGTGAAGTCTTCAAAGGTGAGGGTCCTCACAGGAGGTCTCCAGAAGGCGTAGGTCTCCATGATGGCCTCCAGGCCAGTCCTGACAAAATCAACATACAGAGAGAGAGAAAGAGAGAGAGAGAGATTTCAAAACATCATAACAGAGCAGGATAATGAAAAAAAGAAATGAAAAATGGGACAATACGGAGCTTTGCATGTGTGTGCTGACCAGATGACATAAAAACAGAGAATTTAGTGGGAGATGATATATGATGTTGATAACATTGGTCTTAGAATGGATTCGATTTAAGGGTTTAATCACTTGTTTTTAAGCAGTCAAGTCAGAGAGCTTCAAGAGAAGCTGAAGTAGGAGATCACTGAGTCGAAGAAGGTCTCGCACACAGAGGACCACAACCAGTTTCTACACAGCTACCCCTCACTGTCAGCACTCAGTGAACCTACATGAAACCTTGTTTTTTAAAGTTTATATGAATTATTTTAGATGTAAAATTGCACACAAAAAAGCCAAAATATGCAGCTGGTTTGATACCAACCCCCTTCTGCATACTTTCGATGGTTTGACAGATTTTGGAGATCTAAGTAACTGACTGCCTGCCATGTTTTCCTTATTCTTTCTACTGTTAGTGTTCAAAGTTTCTTCAGTTTAGACAAAGTGTCATTCTCTGCCCTGCATCTTTATGACAAAAAGCACCTACGTTTAAATAATGTTTTCTTCACTCCTGTATGAAGCAACCCTTTATCAGAAGATGACAAATAAAAATAATTGGTTATAAGTTCAGTTTGCACCCAATCCCCTACTGGAGGATAGAAATTTGCTGACCCGGCTGTACAGTTATCCCTGCAGACATGGTCACTCCTTCAGCCTTAACTTTTAGACTGAGTGGCTGCTGCAGGATTGATACAGCAGGGATGCACAACACTGGCAGGCACTTGCAAATACCAGTGACAAGAACAGACAGAAAACAAAGCCTTGCACATGTTGGTGGGTAAAACAACACTTTTAAGTTTTAAGAGCTTTTGTCATTAAAATCCAATCTTTGCCTTGGAGTCTTGCAGACAGATGATGGTGGGTGGTTGATAAACAGCTGCTGTCGAGCCTCTTTCTGCTTTTAATCCTCCCTCCATCACCGGAAACACTAATCAGACTCAATGATTCGCTCCCAGTTCGCGCCACCATTCAATTTACCTGAAGTACTGACAAACTTACGCCATGAGTACAGTTCATTTTCATTTTCCCTTTGTTTTGTTTTTAGAGATTTTTTTTGTCTAAAGACACTTCAGTGTCTTTTTGTTGTTTCACAGTAGCAACCCATAATGATAAAACCAAAACTGAAGGTATTCTGTATCAGTTTTATTCATTTATTTATTCCGTGTCAAAGTTAGCGCAGTTGTCCGTGGGCGGTTCTTTCCCCCCTATCATGCATTGTGTCTACTATTTCGCTGTCTTCCGACAAAAATAGAATATTATTATGAGGGTTAGTGTTTTGAAATGATTGTCTTTGCGTTATTCTTGGTATGGGGTCATTCAATATGCAGGTTTCTGTTACAACTGTACATCCTTTGAATGGTTTGGTTTAAAACTATTAACTATTAAGACTCACTAGTTTCAGTATTAGGAAGTGACATGCCTGCCCCCTGCCCAACCCCCATGTCCCCCCTGTCTGGACCCTCTGCCCCACAACCATTGACTGTATGCCCAACAACTCAAACTAAGTGAAGTGCTCCTCTTGTTCTAATTGGATGCAATCTTGAAGTCAGACTGGTTCTTGAAAGGGAAATCTTGTGGAGCCTCCTGTTTCACTCCTGGTTTCAGTACTTTTTTTTCTGGTAGAGGAATCTTGATCATTCAACCGTCTATCTTGATCATCATGTTTGGACGTGTCAATTATTAGTGTTGAACCATCCCTTCTCTAGTGGAAACAACGACGACGGGATTTCTGCAAAACGCGTTCTGATTGGCCGAAAGGATTTTTTGCAAAACGCGTTCGTGTGTGTGTGTTTGTGTGTGTGTGGAGAGTGAGAGAGTGGCTGGTGGTAAATGAGCCGAACTGAATGATTGTGTATGAGAAGGGGAGAGAGAGGGAGGAGAAACTGGAGTCCTGCTCAGAGGAAACTGGAGCCATTAAAAAGGAGCAGGTTTTTACTGTGCACATAAATCTGGGTGACGTTTCATCCTGAATCTGTACACGGTTCTCCTTCCTGCCTGATTTACTTCCCTGCACGCCGCTCGGCTCTGCCAGGGGAAACCAGCGCCCGTCAATGCTACCCATGTTATTTTAGGGCCACTAACTCCCTGGCCCTGGCAGCTCGTTAGTGCACCATGCTAATCGGCCGAACCCCTTGGTATCACTGTGCTCATTCATACAGTCGCACTGCTGCGGGACCAAAAAAACCCAACAAATGAGCTGTATCCCTCCGCTCAGCCATAAAGCCAGTCACCAGACGTCACTGACGACACCACCATAACTCCGAGCTTAGGAGGGTGCTATATTAAATCGCTATTAAGAAAGTCAAGGAAAGGAAAACAAGTCGGTGCTTAATTTGAGAATTAGCAGAGCAGGTTTGCCCTTTTCTATCATTTTTGAATGTTCCTCTTAATGTGGAATTAGTTAGCAATGTTTCACAGCACACAGACTGCATTCACACAGCAGTCACTAACAGCCCAAAACCAAAGCAAAGCATTTTGGTTTCTTTGATGATTAGAAAATATCCGTTACTCATGTAAACTGACTCATGTTTCAAGACATATGTGGCTGAGAAAAAAAACGAGAGAGGCCAGACCTGTTTTCTTGTTTGCAGCTTCTTGTTTGTAATCCTTTTAGTTGCAGCTGTTGCATTTTACTTTTGCAACATTACTGAATTTACTTTAAAAAAAAAGGCAACTCAAAAATCTTACGCTTCTATTATAGTGTGATAAGTCGTACATTTTCTTTATTAAGATAAACGGAAGTCTAGCAACAGTTACATTTTTTTCAAGGTAAATGGTCATTATTTTTCTCTTAAAATGCAAAGCAGTGGGTTTTTTTTACTTTTGTCGAAATGATTTGTCACAGTAGATTTAAAACTTTTTGTCATCAGGGTAGATTATTACACAAGTACCGATTCCTATGATTCATTCATTATTTCACAACATTTTGCTATTTTAAGGTCACTTTTAGCAGTGTTGAGGTTAAATCAAGTTAATTCGGCCCACTGTGACTGAACAAATATTCAAAGTTGATGAATGAATGGATGTGTTTGTCGAGGCACTAAGACATTTTTATTCTACTGAAGCTCCAGTCTGGTTCTCTGTGCTCACTATTTAATCAGAAAATTATTTTTTTTGCTACTTTTTGACATATATAGTATTAAATTTTACTTTCAGTCACAGTCAGCACGTCCTTACTTACAATGATGCTGCACAACAAGCATTTCAAAATTTAAGTCAAGATAAAAACGTTTCAGACATGTTAGTCATACAGGAAAATATGTAAAAAATGATGCACACAGCCTCCATATAGTCCTTATGATCATACTGAGCAGCAAAAAAGTCATAAATATTTTACTGTGTATGAATGTGATACTTAACAAGAGACACAGATGGACAGGAAGAGACTTACATTTACATTTCTCATTCATTTTTCTCTTTTCGTATTTTGCTCCTAACTGCTCTCAGCTCTCAGTTACCTAATCAGTTTATAATTGGTCAACTTGGAATAAATAAACATGAGATAAAAATGATTTCTTCATTTCTCGATTTATGTGAACTGGCAGCTGAAACCAGTAATGGCAAAAAAGAAACAAAGCAATAGTCCAGAAGAAAAGTGAAATATGAGACCAGCGGCAGTGAGCATTCCAGAGTGACAGGTAAATCCCAGACTTTTTCAAAGTTTTCTGGCCACAGAGACTTTTAGCTTTTTCACAGATTTAATCAGATTGAAGAAACGTGTGTGAGTTTCAGGAGGCAGGTTTAGATTAATACAGGAAGCGTACATGAGTCGACCTTTTCTTTCATCAAATTAAAAAGCTGACAGCTTTTTACTTACTGCACACAGGAGCCAATCACTGATCAGATTATGTTTAATTAACCAAACAACCTGGACTCAATACTAATGCCAACATTCAGCCACCACCGTTGTGGCCTAATCAACCCGAATGGACTCAAAATACTCCTGTTCACAAAACCACTGTTTAAAATAAATTTCCATATCAAGAAAGATGTAAAAACGCGGCTGAAGTGCTGTCAAGAGGGTGCCAAACCAACAGTTGGTGCTGTGAACCTAACACTTGAGCCATACTGACCAATCAGAAGCTTGAACAAAAGCTTCGGCAGGTAGGTTACCTGCAACAAGACATCTGACCAGCTCTCATTTAAAGTCTGCAGCGGTGGTGATTGTGACTGTATTATGGGAGTTTTGGGTTGTGTTGTGACCTCTGTAGTGCATTTAGATGCCACTGTTCTTCAAGGTAGTGGAAGAGTAACTCTAGCCAATAATTTTTACATTTAAACATGGAAAATGTCCTGATACTAAGGTTAACATCAGCCCTGTGTCTCCTCATCTAAACAGATGAAAATATGATGTGCACTCTGATGTGTGTTCACTCTTGTGAAGCAGTGACTGTGTGCAGTCTGTGGTCACAAACCCAAAAGCTGTCTATACAAGAACTCTTCAACATGAGTGTCTGAATATTTTCCCTCTGGCTAGAGTTGTCTAAAGATTTGTTTTCAGTGTTTGTTTGTTTGTGGACTAAAGCCAAATACGCATTCAAAAAAATCTGTGTACATGTCAACAAGGCATTGACTTTCAGACTCAACCAGTGATGATAGTCAGTGGGAGTGTTGCTGCTTTTATTTCTTGTAAACTTTTAAAATGTTTTTGTCTTTGTGTATTTTATCTCCTGTGAACTATTGATCCTTTATCCTCACACAGTGTTTGTGCCAAAATGTTATTGTAATCAACGTGCTTTATGCTAATAAAAGTCTACTAATGGAACTGAAAATATGCAGGTTTTTGTATATTAAAAATCTATTGTTGTGAATCTTTGGTGTGAAATCTAATGTCATTTATCGGTGCACTGAATTAAAAATAAAACACCTACAGTTACATTTTATGTTCAGCAGACAACCTCATCCAGAGTTATTTACAGTAATTGATCAATTAAACTCCTAAATAATCATAACTATGCAAAAGCAGCAGTATGCAGGTCAAGAGTCAGAGACTCAGCTGTCTAATATCCATTTGTGATCAAAGATAAAAAGCAGCTTTATACACAAAGTGTGAAATTAAAAATGACTTGACAGAAGCTGAGTTCTCACTCTGAAATATCTGAGGCTCCTGCTTGAATCTGGAGAGTAAAACAAACTCCAACAGAGCTGAAAGGGCGAAATGATGAGCAGAACGTGAGGATTAATTCATTTTCTCTCTCTGCGGACAAATATCTCACTCTCCGTTATCTTTTCATCTGTAGCTTTTCTGCAATAAAATTCTAATGCTAGTTCATAAATCAAACGGTCTATTGTTTGAAAAGCGAAAAAAGATGTCTCAAATATCTGTGTGCCAATAATGCAGACCAGATGAGGGGGCTGCTTTCATGTGCTGAGGCGTCTAGTGGTTCAGTACACCCCCCCCCCCTCCTTTCTCCTCTCCTCCGCAAATGTTATATATGATAATTTAGAGACTGAGAGAAACAGAGACAAATCAGGAGGAAAAAAAGAGATGGAAAGAAAAGAAAGCATCAAGAAATAGAAGAAAGTAAGGAAGAAGCTTCAGAGAGGCGACGACTTAAAAGAGACGGAGACGTTTTGTCTTTGCTGACAAAATAAAACACATTATTAGCTTGCACAAAAGGTGTGTGATGGTAAGTGGCACTATTTTTGATTCTTGAGTGTCAACAGCCAATGGGAGTGCTCCCTCTGGCTGACATCATCACAGCAGCAACGTAGGTAATGCATGCAGCTGACAGAGTGATGAAAGAGTCTGACCAGTCAGACTGTGTGTTTTTGTTGCTGGTGTCGCACATTTTCACACATTTTGATGGACATAGACAATAAATAAACGCCCTGTCGGTCCTTGTCAACATAATGTATGTGTGTATGTGCGTGTGGTGTGTTGCCATGGTTGTATGCTTGTTTGTTTTTTCCTGAGGACGGCTGAGATTTGACATAACTTAAAGAATCCTGTCTGAGTCTTAAAATAATTTGGCTGTATGGTGTGTTTGAGTGTTTAAACCCCTGTAAGCACAGATTTGGTGATTGGCGGGTCAGAAGATGTCTGCATGTTGAGGCTGAAGAGCTAAATATGAAAGAGAAGCATGTTCTTTGGACAGCTGCAGCTTTTTAATGGCTATATTTTTGTCTCTAGAAAATCCTAAATATATGTTGAAACCATTTCTATATATTTTACGTAAGTAGACATCTAAAAAACAAAATTTACCATTTCCAACTGAGAAGTGAGGAAAGATGGAGCCACAATGTAAACTCAGTAACACTCACACTGACAAAATGAACACAAAATCAAAGATGATTAACAGCTCACTGAGGATGTTGGAACACTTAAAATGTAAAGATTGTTTTTTAGCCATGAAAGGGTGTGTCATCAAAGTGTGAAAAAGTTGGCTTATGGTTCAAAACTAACGATAAAGGAGGTCGGATGTAAACTTGTGTGTTAGAGGTTACTGACTGTCCATATTGCTAAAACTGCAAATTGGAGAAACGCTGCTGCTGTCATTGTTCATCATGTAAATGTTTAGTGCTGGTCAAATATTGCTGATAGACAAAGAACGACAAGAAAGTTTACTGCAAACCTTCAGTTGGCTGCACAATCGTTTTGGGTGCATAATTAGAGCATAGCAAGGCCTGCTATTGTGCAATACTTCAGTCTATGTGATGTGATGTGTCGTAATACAACTACTATTCTGTAAAATCTGAAGCTGATCTAATATGTCAGCTCTCATTCCAGTTTCATACATGAAAGTTGTTATTTGTATTTCAAACCTTCATGCTCATTATTTGAGATACAATGAGACAATGATAGTAATGATAAAGAGGGAAGAAATGTGCACAAGTGACTCCATCTATATTTGACTGTCTTTTGTCTGTGCTGCAGATCTGAGAGGCTCCTCGTGGCCAACAACAAAGCAGCTGTTTTTATGTGGAGCAGCATATGGTACTAAGTGCTATCTTCAGCGGATTATTTCCATATTAAAGGACACGGAACAAAAAAAAAAGGTTTCTGTGGGGCAGCATGAAAAAACATTGTAACAGGCTGTATTGTGCAGATGCTTTGTCAATAAACAGATGCTCTGGTAACGTACCTGTTTCTGCCAGAATCCCGAAACCCTTTGGCGAACGGGTTGCGGTCGATCTTTAGTCTGGTGATCTGCAGACAAGAAGAACATGGGAAGGTTTTTGTGATTACTGAAGCTTAAAATTGACTCTTCTGCTTTTCCAAATCATTTAAATGTACAAACATGTCTTTGCTGTTTCACAAATAAACAAAATATTCATACTGAAAGAAATCCAGCCTTTTTTTCTTTAGTTTGATCTTTCTCCAGACCATACAGAGAGAAGCATTTTTGGTTCCTAACATGCCATGTAGTTTTGCCAATTAGTCAATAATCCAAATTGTCAGTTTTGGGAGTTTAAGAAAAAATTGTTGCATCTTTTTAAGTTTAATAATGGGCAGTTTGTCAAGTACCATCTAAGAGGACAAGCCACTGCAATGCCCTCACCACTGTATTTGAAGGACAACTTTCCTGAGTTTAGGCTCCACATTTATTTGATTTTGATAAGTAAAAGTACATATGAAGGTGCTTCTGAGCTAGATAATATATACACCAAAATCCACAAGGGTTGGTAAAAAGCATTCTTCTAATAAAACCTCTTTTTTGCAGAAAAATTGCACCGATTTTAATTTGGAATATAATTTGTCTGGGAATATTCAATTAATCTGAATTCACTGTTGAAATTGGATCCTAAATTTGAGCTGATGAGTTTGTTCCTTTTCTTTGAGGAAATAAAATAAAAACTGTATACTTGTTGGTTCTGATAGGCTGTGACGGTGGTGAAGACGGTCTCGGGGAAGCTGAAGGTCTTGACTCCCTCCCCGCTGGGCACTGCCTTGTTTGGAGAGAGTTCGCTGCTGAAGTCCTTCCTGATGACATGAACACGGGGCTGATACTTGTGCATGGAGTGGAGAATGATCTGAAAACATGAAAGGAAAAAAAGATGAAATGCATTCAGTATTGTTAATTATACAAGTGCTGCTGGTGGTATGGCCTATGGAGCTACAACTAAAGTCTCCATGTGTGCGTCTGAAAGTGTGTGAGTAATTGCCTTTCCTAAATCGTGTGCCCACAGTTGAAAATATGCAAAAAATAAGCTGTCCATAATACCTATTTTTTGCTTGGCATACACTGCAATAACAAGAAAAAACTCAGATAATTCAGATTCTAATATTCCCTTAATGGCATATTGACAAGGGTTAGTATAATACAAGCTCAAACGTTTGAACAAAGACGACCCAAATAAGCTGAGTAGTTCATGACAAATCCCCAGTGCATGTGTAGTGTGAGCCTCCTAACTTTCCAGTTCAAGACACAAAACATAAAATCTCAGTTTTCTCCTCAGCAAACATGCATTACATGTCCATCTGTTGTAACATCAATTAGCCTGACTGACTGTATCAGGGCTTCGTGACATGAAGCGGAAACCGAGTTCACGCTGCAACGATGCTTGCAGGAGGGCCGAGGATTACTTCACAGCAGAGCGGAGGCGTCAGACGATGTCGGCCCAGCCTCGCCTCAGGGCCTCAGTCTGCTCTTGATTAATTTGGGAGTGAGAAAACTTACCCAGAGCCAAACACCCCCGACCACCCCCACTCTGCTACAACAGAGGGGGTCATTTTTTAAAACCAGAGCTCCGGGGTGAGAATCAGAAACATTACATTTACATTTTCAGACCTCAAATCCCACACTTACACACGATACACAATTTGTCTGGACTGCTGCATAGATACACGCTGTGGCATTTGGTCTGCACCTGAGCTAGTCGGTGTTCATTTCTGTGGAGCTTTCAGCACCATGCGCTCAGTAATCACCAGTTGATCAAACAGTGTGGGCAAAGTCCTGGTGTCTTTTTCCTCAGGTGTTCATTAAATGTTGTGCAAAGTTGTGTTTTCTCACAGAAACAAATGTCTCCTGACTGCACGTCTCACCAGCAGGTTTAATTTTGTGGTTTGTTTTCCTGCCACTATGCTTGCAATTGGTAAAAGAGCATTTGAATGCATATCAGGCTTGTTTGTGCTTTTTCTATTTTATTTTGCATGTAAGGGGACACACAGTTTTTAGAAGACTCAAGTTTTCATTGTTTGTCCAGAAACTGTAGCCATAATTGTTCAAACAGAGTCCACTTTTTTTCCATTTATCTAAATCTCTTGTGAAAGTTAAAAAAAAAATCATTCATGTTTTAGCAATAGGACTTTAGAGCTGACACATATACACACACACACACACACACACACACACCCACATTCACACACGTCTGCCTTATTGCCCAGAGGAGTTATACTTCCAGTCATCATTCGGCTCGAGGTGATGTAAAGTCAAAGTGGATCACA
>JAPZDY010000005.1:1101803-1120538 GCA_029783645.1 Ctenochaetus hawaiiensis | reverse complement strand
TCTGCCTTATTGCCCAGAGGAGTTATACTTCCAGTCATCATTCGGCTCGAGGTGATGTAAAGTCAAAGTGGATCACACATCGACACGGTGAACTCAGAACAAACAGATCAGAGGTCAGCCTGAGGACATCAGCTGACAGTTGTTCATGCTCAAATACAATTAGGCTAAATGAGTGATGTTTCCATGTTTCTGGTAGGTAATGAGGGTCTATCAGTCCCCTTTGAAAATCATCTGGACGTTCACACCCGAGAGACAGGAACACATTCCACACAACAGACGTCAACGTCCATGAAGTCAAATCACATTTAATTTTGTTTGTAAAGCTCATTTTAAACAACAGTGTGGCCTTAATGGATTTTCAAACAAAGTCAGAAACACTTTTTATGACAATATAGCAAGTTACAAAGACTGCAATTTCACCAGTTAAGTGACAGCCTGTTAGATTACATCCTGTTACAGCCAAAAAAGCTCTGAGGACTCTGACTTCAGGTCACTGACGGGACAGTACTGACTGTACATGAAGAGGCTGCTGTCATGTGAAAAACTTGCATCTCTGAAAGGCCAGATTGCTGATGGAAGAAAACCAGGCAAATGTTTTAAGCAGACTATGTAAAAAAAAAAAATTCTTTAGTGGAAATTTTAACAATCTCACAACAGCACTGATACATTACAATGCAATGGATCATTAACAACAAAGCAACTATGAAACAAAAGAGCAGAAACAAAAAAAAAAAAATCTTTTGGCTCGTCCAGCGTGGTTCAGAGTTTTATTAGGTTTTCCCATAGACAAGCGAGGACAGACAGGAAATAAACGACAGGCGAGAGAGTGACAGCATGAAACGGATATGAACCCAAGAGGACAAACCCTGAGGCTAACGAGTGCAGCCAGGCAACAAGGCATCTCAAAGACAGAAGCTTTCTAAGTGCTGTTAGCTTACAGTATGACAGCCTTAACAGAACTAATTGATCAGTTTTCTTATCGATGTTTGACACAAAATCATGATTCTATGCTTCATAAAGCCAAAAAGGAACATTTTAACTACTTTTAGCTTTATTACTTTTAAATTCTGAAACAGGTTTTTGTGTCAGTGTCCAAATGGTAAAAGGAGAATTCAGATCCAACGATAAAGTGCAAAAACACTCCGTATTTACACATTTCCAGAACTTTACTAATTTCAGAGCTCATCAGCTAACGCCTGAGAAGGATTTAGCCTGAGTGCAACAGCGAATGTTCACATGAATGCAGACTCATTTTTCATCTGATAGCTGATGGTTTTCAGATTGCACACACTGTGTATTCACTTGCCATTTGGACTTATAGCAATAGCCTTCTCTAACGTGATTAGTTGATGCTACTTGGACTACAGACTACAATTAGAAACCAGAAATATGATTTAATAAAAAGATTTTTGACAAGTTAAATTGTTGCTCTTGTCCTTTAAAAAGAGAAAGCATAAAAGAAGTTTTAAATAAAGTTTTTTCTGCTGAACAAGTGCGGTCAATAGTTGAACCCTGACAAAATCTCATAAAGTTACAAACTAGTGTAGGCACTGTTTATCAGTCTAGATGACAATGTGCTGTAATAAATATTGTTTTCCTTGCAGACTGCTTCTGTTGTAAGCCGTGATGTCCAATGATTCATGACATGTATGGTGTCTGTTTCTGATGAGGCAGACGTTCCACAACACCACAAGTCAGGAGGATGAGCGAGAAGTGCTGAGGTTTCCCACACAGGAAGCTCCAAAATTAATTTCCTTTGGCCTCTTTCCCCTCCAGGGAAACAAAGCCCTTAAACTGAGCAGCGGGAGAGGAAAGACAATCTCCTCTCACTCTGAAAGAGAGCACTGCCTGTGAATCCTCGCCCACTAACATCCATATGTTATTACATTTGTCACCGCTGAGCTGATGTGATCATCTGCAGAACTGTGACAGAAAGGGAGGCTGCCAGCCCCACACAGCTCGTTACGCTAAGCTGGACGCCGCCATTTTGTTATAGAACTGGATACATATCTTCACGTCGCACCACGGCTTTTCTAATCATCACCTCACCTGGCATTCACACTCTGATGGCGCA
Organism: Ctenochaetus hawaiiensis; assembly: GCA_029783645.1. NCBI lineage: Eukaryota > Metazoa > Chordata > Actinopteri > Acanthuriformes > Acanthuridae > Ctenochaetus > Ctenochaetus hawaiiensis. Next base: position 1,118,464 of record JAPZDY010000005.1, on the reverse strand, counting down.
GCTCTCAGTAGAAACTGATTTGTAGCAGCTCCTCGTGCTCTTTTCAACAGTATCTCAGACCACAGCGGTCGAAGCAGTTGCCCTAAAATAACTGGAGAGTCATGACAGGAGACATTGTGCCTTCTTCCACTGTTTCGACATTCAGATTATGTGATAAAAAAAGAAAGCAGATCATCTCCTGTTTGCTCCAGCTCCACATCAGCCAATAAAAGCACATGGAGCTCATAAAGAGTTGAGACACTCCTGGATTTGCTATTATTTCAACTTGCTTCAATTTCCACAAAAGACTAAATAAAACTAAAATTCATGCTCTGAGTAGCTTTACACATTTTGCGGAAAGAATCACATACAGTAGAGGGAGCTTTGAGTTATGAGGTTCGACTTCACTCAAAGTTGCCATTTTTCATATTTTTATGATCTTTAAAAATCTCCAGACACACTATAAGTTTCCATTTTTACGCTGATGACACACAGCTTTATTTCTCATTCGATCCCACCAGCTACAACCAATCAACCGCTCTCAGGACAAGTTTTAACGAAATTCAAATCAGGCTGGAGATTAACTTCTTTCTCCTAAATACAGAAAAATCCAAAGTTTGGTACCACTCATCATCACATTTTCAGAAGCATCATCTAAAGCTGCAGAAATCTTGGTATCAAATTTGATAATCATCTGTATTTCAATTGGGAAAATAATTATCTGGTCTTTTTTCTGCAAAATCTCTAAGATCTGCTTGTTTCTGTCTCCAAAACTGGAAATTTCCATTCATGCATTCATCTCATCCCGTCTGGACAACTGCAACTCACTCTACTTAAGCTTAAGCAAACACAGCCTTTTCCAAATTAAATTAATTTAAAATGCTGTGGCCAGGTGCCTCACTAATTCTAACCAAATAGTGCATTTAACCCCGATATTAGCTTAATTACACAGGTTACCTGTGTGCTTTGGAATTTTAATTTGAAGATTTCAGTTGCTACATTTAAAGCCTGGATGGATCGGAGCCTGAGTGTGTCAGTGAGTGTTAAATCCAAAATGATGGTTCCTCTCAAAGATTTCAAGATGTTGATTAAAAAAAGGGGTTCTATGTTTGTCTTATAATCACCTTTATTTTTTCATCTTGATCTTGTCTTAGTTTTTATATTTAAAATGGTTTACTTTGCACAAGTTTATTGTTTTCATCAGGGCCGTTTGAGACGAAATGTGTTGTGACACTTAAGTTCAACCCTGTGTGTCCTCATCATCCACACACTGTTACTCATAGTTTAAATCCAGTATAGTTGGAGTCAGTGATAATTAGGACTGTGAGCAAAAATGCAGCCTGGTTTTGGGGTTTGTAATGAAATAGTCTGTAATCAGTAGGATTTGTGTTAGAAATGTCCATTATTTTTTGTCACAGTCAGCATGACTTCCAAATTGACAATTCATGCTTGTTTGTATGAATCATATGGATCAAATTGCATGACTCTGTTACAAGAATATGATTTTCATTTTGACAGCCAGCCCAACAGTCTTTTACTGACCTTAACTAAAGCACGTTTGTTGCCTAAATTTTCACAGACACGTGGAAAACAAATGCAGTGCATCAGTCAGTCATTAAATGGGATGCAGGCAGGACACAGGGTCTTGTCATGAAAATGATGTGAACTTTTTGTTCCATGTTTGTGAACCTTATGGCTCAAATTTCCTCATTATTTAATGAAATGCTGTGAGACTGTGTAGTGAAATGTGATTTTCTATTGTTTTTAGATCTGCATTGAAAAATTTGCAACCCTTAGGGTGAGAAAAACATTAAAACAAACATGCACAGCCACAATCTCTTGGGGTTTTGTTGGGCTTGTTAGCATGATAGTGAATAATTTCCTTCTTAAACATTCCATCAGACATGAAGACACATGTCAGTGTTGATTTGGAGCTGCATTTTACCCCCATAACAAATTGAAGTCTAATATGCACTTTCTTTTTTAACTGTCATGTGGTCTCTGCAACTCCTGGAACAAGTAATTTGGTCTTTAGTTTGCTAATGCTACATTTCAGACAGTGTTTACCAGCCACTCAGTGACGTTTAGATCCTTAAAATGACTGTTTAAGTCCAGCTTTGTCCTTGTTTTAACACTAATTGTTATATTTTCAGATAATGTTTTCTTAGCGTTCATTGCAAGTTCAAACATAAGTGCCCAAACAAAAGCTAACACAGCTTTTTTTCCACTTTATATTGTCCCTTTCCCATGAAACCCATTCCTAAAGAAGTATAAAGTGAAAATAAGGGACTCACTTCAGCTTGCTGCCCACTTGCTGATTATACATCAGGAAGGCAGTAAATCAGACAAATTGTGGTCTAACTTGTTGCATTACAGTTAAATATTTCACCTTTGAAACCCACATTACACATTTTGGAGAGCCAAGAACCAATAAGAGACTTACTTTAGCTCACCACCTCTGTTACTGACTGGCTACAAGCAAGGCAGTAAATCAGACAGATTGTGGTCAGACTCGCATTTTAGCTCAGTAGTGTGGCTGCTGGAGCATACTACAAATCAAATTCAATCATTAAGTGCCTTTAACGAAACCGTTTCATTACAAAATGCTTTACAGAGCCATGGAGGAAATGAATATTATATATTAAAACAAGGGCAGGGGTTCAAATCCCAGACCTCTAATATCTCTCCACGCTAATCCTCAAACTTAATAATATTCAGTCAGGGCGGAACATCTTCAAAAAGAAAAGGCCCTGACTGTGGGAGGGCAGTATGTGGCACAGCAGACTGTCACGTATTGCAGGAACTGATTCTGAATAAGTCTCATGGCTCTGTGAGTCATGAAAGCATGAAGTCCATAAAGTATGGTGTCAACCTTCCTTTCAAGCATACTCATCAAAACCATTTCTGTCTGAAAAAAAAAAAAAAAAAAAAAAATGGCTCACGACTCCAAGAGAACACTCATTTCTGCAGCACCAACGAGTGTCATGTGGTGGAAAGCACAAAAATGAAACTAATGAAGTACAGACTGAACATTTAAACTCAAAGTGGCTCAATAGCATTGCAAATTATCTCTTTTACAGAATCAAATGCATATCTATTGGTCTTAAAAATAGTAACCTCTCATTGGCCTGTTAATGTAGAAGATTTAAGATGTTGAAAATGTTTTCAAGTTGAGTATTTTTTTTAGCAATAAACCCCACAATCACATTTTAAACATGAATGACTGTTAAGATGAGTTTTACAGCTCATGTTACATGTATGTAACATGCATGAACAAGCAGAACAAGAAAACTGAGCATTAATATGATATAATAACATGCATCTGTCACAGGTGTTTTGTATAATCACAACCTTTAATTTAAAGGAATAATATACATGGACAAGAATTTCGTTTTTTTCAAGACACTCAGCTTAAGTGTCTTTCCTGCCTACGTAACATTCAATTACTGAATAAAACTCTTGGAACTGTGCTGGAATAACAGGAAGGTGACTCCAGCATTTAACAGTAAAAACATGTCACATGCAAACATTCATAGTGGTGCAGACGAAGTGAAAAGTCCCTTACATGTCCCTGGTCGTCCAGCTCGTTGTTGGTGAGCTTGAGTTTGTCAAAACTGACCACCTGCCTCATCCAGGTGTCACCTGAGGCCAGAGAGTCCGGGTGGATGTAGGCCCGCGGAGGCACAGGGGAGTCTGCGTTTCCTGCCACCATCCACTTGGAGCTGTGGTACACATACCTGGAGGACAAGACGAGGAAAAGGCTTCAAACACCAACTCACCAGTCTCAACACAAATTCAACAACAGAAGAAGAAAAATGACTATTTTATCGGATAGTCTAAAGATCCTCAACTGAAAATGTAGATGTTCAGTATCTGTGACCTTCACACTGAAACTAGAGAGCTTAAAACCAAACAGTGCTCTTCAATTGTAATTTGACTTTATGATGTTTTTCCATTTTTAATTTCAATTTAAGATACAGGAAGTAAAAATCAAAAGTTTCAAATACAAAATTTGTAAAACTGTAAAAAACTTGTTGAACGCATCAACTTTATAGTTTTTGCAAATTGTTTTGGTAAATTTCATGTTAAAATTCTGCCTCCTATGCTAGTGTCCGATATTAGCACTGGATTCATGTGTCATCATGAGGATTTTCTTGAAATGTCAGACTCAAAGTGCAGACTCCTCTGCATCATCAGTGTGTTGAGTAACTGTCTTCTTTAAGTTTTAGTCATTTAAAATGTTAATACAAACTGTAAAAAACACAATGCTTTTCATTCCATAGAGGATTAAATCTCCAGGACTGATATTCCCTCCTCACTTCACTGTTTCAAAAAACTCCATTAAATCCGTGGGGTTACTTCAGGGTTGAATGAGATATTATAAAGGCTGCTTGGATATCAAAAAGGCTGGAGAGGCTCAGCATTTTTTCACTCGGCTGGAAAACAAACTCCAAACACTCGGCCACGTTGCCACAACACCGGCTTTTAAAAGTCATCTGTTGTTTCTTCATTGAGCTTGAAATTTCGAACAAGAGCAACATAAAATATGCCATATGCAATCACGCACTCAGTTTCAATTAAGGCCAGCCATAATATTTGATGATGTTGTGTGGGAGTTTGGGTACTCAGGGGCGTCCCACCCATTAAACAGCAGGGAGGAAGAAGAAAGAGAGAGAAAAAAGAGAGAGGGACAGAAAGAAAAAAGACAAAAAGAAAGAAAGAAGAAAGAGGGAAAGAAAATAACTTTAACTCTCTTTTTAAAAATAAGTTCACAAACCACAAGCCAACACTGTGTGCACTGTTTCAAAATAAAGAAACAAATAAAAGACAAAAGAAAAGGAAGAAAGAAAAAATTTCGAAAGAATGAAAAAGATAGACTCAAAAATGAAAGACAGGAAGATCAGAAAGAAATGCATGAGAACAGAAAGTGAAGCAAAACAAAGGGAGTCATCAGGCAAGATGAGGGAAGAGAGAATGACTGAGATAATGTCAATAGACGGAAAGAAAAAAGAGAAGGTAGAAAAAGAGAGAGAGAGACAGAGTGAGAGATCAAGGTTGAGAATGAGTGAGGGACAGCGAGTGTGAAGCACAGCTGTTTGCCTTTAGTTCTGGCCCTGTGCTCAGTTGAAAGTGTTTTTTATCTGCAGCGTCTCTGCCAAAGTCATCACTCACTCCTGAAACATGAACAAAACTCTCATTTGGTCCTTTTGTTATTGCCTGAAGGGCTGCACCACCCCATTACATATATACATATACTTAACACATACACACACGCACACATGCACACACACACAAACACACACACCATGCATTCAAATATGAGCAAAAAATAGATACTCAGCTTGTCTTTACCACAAAAAAACAGCCCACATGAAAACATACACATATTTTAAGATTTCTGGGGCTGTTGGCAAACACACCCTCTGGCGGCCATGGGGGTAAAGTCGACTACATTACTATGAACAGATGAGAATATTTTTAACATTACATGTATAAACAAATCTGACTTATTAACCCAGATAGTTTTAGTGAAAATGGTCTTAAAGAGGTCTTTAAATCCTTCCACCCAGAAGGATTAAACACATAATTAATGAGGTATCATGTGCGCACTTTCTGCTCTGTTTGCTTATTCTGACTTAAACTGAGAACAAATCTGACTTTGCAGTGTTAGTGATAGTGTTTGTCATTAGAAAAGAGTTGAAATTTGTCAAAGTCTACATCCAAAATCACTCCGTCATTCACTTAGTCACCGCTCTCAGTGCGTCAGACTGATTTTGAAAACTTATGAATCATGACTGTGTTAAGTCTATAATTTCTGTATCTATACAATTGTAGTATATTCCATTGTGGGACTAACTGACCTTCAGATTACTGTGACCTTTTTTCTCCTTTTTTTTTGCCACAGAAACCAGAAACACTGCTTATGAAGGAAAGTGATACTTCTAAGAAGTTTTGAAAGTTGTTCATTTGTTTAAAGGTGCAGTTTGTAGGATTTAGTGCCATGTGGTGGTAAAAATGCAGATTAAATATCTCACCACTCATGCTCCCCTTAAAAAGCATATATGAGAACCTACAGTGGCCTTAAACTTGCATAAATGCTAAAGGCCTACTTTGGAGTCAGTGTTTGGTTTGTCCATTCTGGACTCCTGTAGAAACACATCAGTGAAACATGGCCGACTCCATGGAGGAGAATCTGTCCCTCTGTAGATATAAAAGGCTCATTCCAAGCTCATGACAAAACATCAATTCTTTTTTTCAGAGATTATTCACTGATTAAAAATGCGTAAGTATTAAATTCTATATCTGTTATATTCTACACAGAAATGCACCTAAAATCCTGCACACTGGACTTTTAATTGACTTGGACTTGAGGAGTATAAAGAGACAAACACTGGAAACAAACTGTGGTCTGAACTTTTTGTTAACAGCCTAAATTTTAATACAGCGACACAATTAAAAGCTTTTTGTTGATGTTTTTTTTTTGTTTTGTTTTGTTTGTTGCTCTATGTACAACACAGTCATCCATAGAAACCTGTTTTCAACAGACTTCCATGATTAAACTACATGTTTGTACAAGATTTGCATCAACCACATGCTGGGATGTCTTATTGTGACCATTTGGGTATCTAATCTCACCAGTGCAATCACTTTTTGTCTGGTGATCTAATTTTTTTTTATTGTTTCATTATTTGTGCAAATAAGTGCACATGAAGACTTATAAACATACTTAAAGCACATAAAAATTCAGTAATTATCTGCTTACTCATCTAAGCCCTCACTGGTGTGATGTTTCTGTGTTTCCAACAAGTATTTGTTGAGTCAGAGAAGGTGGCTGTTGCTGCACAAGCTGAGTTTTTTTTCGATAATCCTGTAAATGAGAAACATACACTTCCTGTGTAGGCAGGAAAGAGCGACCACATAGCAAGTGTTCATTTACTGGAGCTGGATCACTGAGTTAATTCAAGTCAATTTTATTCATAAAGCCAAATATAATAAATCACAAAATTGCCTCAGGGTGTTTTGCAATCTGTAAAGAATACTCACCCTCTATAATTAGAAACCAAAATCAGGTAAGGAAAAACTCACAACCAAAACACACTTTATGCAGAAACTAAATTTGCATTTAATTTAAACAAAGAGATGTAAAAATAGATACTTATTGATATTAAAATGCATTTGTTTAGTATTATATTATGAAACACGGGGCAAAAAATGAACATTTAACTACCTGTTCCACATTTTTACAACTTCTAATACCAAGCGCACAACTCCACACGCAGCTCTGACTTTTGACCTTAAAATACACACACACTAACACATGCATATACGCCCACAAAGGGTGCCAGGCGTTTCTGTAATTTCCTGTTTGGATCGCTGTTTAGGGTTACGCTCGGTGAAGCAGGGAAAGTGTTAAGGAACGGGGGAAACTTTAGCCCCAAACAGGACTGGAAATCTGATTAGTCCCCCTGCTTTCATCTTCCATAAATCTGCCATCTGGCACCGGCACGATCAATAAAGACTGGACTTTATGTGACACTCTTGCTGGACAGATGGGGGTTTGAGGGGACTGAGGGGGGAGGTCTTTTCCCTTCTCAGCCAAAACCAAACCACACAGCTGACGAATCTGAACTGCAGTGCATACTGTAATTCTCTCTCTTTCTTCCTCTCAAACACACACAATTACAAATATGCACACACGTTTAGACATAAAACACACACACACTAACACGCAAATATACAACAATCAGAGGGCAAAAACAGGTTGTTGGTGTATGTGTGGATGTGTGTGTTCTCAGCTCATCACATATATACTGTAACACATTCAGGCATCCACATAAAAACACACACACACATTTTCACACTTGCCAAACCCAGGCTGTATATTAAGTTACTGTACTGACAGAGTAAATATTGCTATTGAATTACCATTCAGGGTTGACTAGTGTGTGTGTGTGTGTGTGCGTGTGTGTTCGGAGTTTGTAGGAAAAGATCAACAGCATTTTTAAGAGCTTGTGTGCTTCGAACTCTAATACTTAGGAGGACCAAATGTCTTCACACAATGAGAGATAACATAGATTTTTACTGGTTTCTGTAGAGATCAACTGTCAGACTAGGATGAGTGTTTATATAACTGAGGTTAGAATAATGTTGGTGTAAATTTGGTTTACGCTCAGGGTTAAAATCGGGTCTAGGTTAGGTCCGCAATTCAATGCTTGTCCTCACAACTACAGCAACATCAATGCCGTGGGTGTGTTTGCATATATTTTAGCTCTTTAAGAACATATATTTTATTGTAAGGGGATGCCTACAGTAAATACATGTTACTGTAAATGCATTTTACATGTATACATCTTCCTCTGTTTTCATGTTTACAAAGAAAAAACGTCTTCATAAAACAGTTACATAGAAAAAAGTAAATCGCTCTTCATGCACACTTAAAGGTCAGGGAACAAATGATTGTCCTCACAAGTTTAGCAAGGCCAAACAGTGTTTTATCCACTCTGATCGTGTCACTGTGTGCAAGTTTCCAGGTATGTATACTCTTCTCTCTCTAAATCTAATGGCAAAAGTTTCAAAAAGACAATAATTGGTCAGTTTTTGATTAAAGTAATCACTTGAGTTCACTCTATCAAGGTTAAAATTAAGTTTAGATTCACATAATGGGCATTTTGCAAGTCCTTATACCTACACAGAGTCAGTTTTCAGATTAAATTAATGTTAGATTTGAAATATGGTTTAGATTAACAAACTGGGTTTTATATCAGATTTAACAGGGTTAAGGTTATGTTAGAAACAGTGGGTTTGTGGACTGTCCTCAGATGTATAGCAACATTAGTGCCTGTGTATGTGTTGGTGTGTCCAGAACAAATGTCCTCACAAAGACATATAAATGAGAGAGAGCACTTCGGCTTGATGTATTTCTCCACGCCCAACTTCTATAAATGGCCAGTTCGAGTTTTACAAGTTGAGTTCATTGGATTAAGATTAGAAGAGCTGACATAATATAAATGCTTGTAAATGTGTTTTTTTTTTAATCCCCTTTTTTGAATATGTGTAGGTACCTGGAAGTGTGTGCATGTGCATGTGCGTGTGTGTGTGTGTATGTGTGTGCAACTCAGAGCTGCAACATGCTCTGTCACACAGTTGGAGAAATGAGGTATGTTTGAGAAGCCAGGCAGCTCCACGCTCGGCGGCTTGAGCTCAGGACAAACCGAGCGACTGTCCACATAAAAGGACCATAATATATGGAGATTTAATGAGCATGGTACCAATGAGACGTTCCTAAAGAGGGGCAAGGAGCCCAAGTAAAGCAAGTCGATTCCAATAAAGACCGTATTTCCAAACCCCAAACTCCCCGGGACTGTGAGACACACCAGTGACAGCTCCCAGCTCAGTTTGCAAAGGCCTGTGGTAAATTCCCCAGCCAGGAAGAAAATCCTATTTAATTTTACAAGACCTTCTGGCCTCTAAAATCCTCCATGATGTCTTGGTTCGCTGGTGGGAGTGCAGGGAGAGGTGGCAGGGCAGAATGTCTACTATGAACTGGTGGAAAACTTAATATTAATAAATGACGATATAAAAATTTAAGAATACGTGAGGCTCAACTCTAACACACACAAAGCAGAGGTCGCTTGATTTGTATTCATAGTTTATTTGAATGCAGATTTTAATGTTTTCATACAAACTCACTTTTTTGTTACAAATAAATCTGACTAGACTTCACAGAAGAGGGAAAAGCCTTTTTTCATTTTCCTGTTACGATGAGAGGGGCCGTATCTGTGGCATGTTCAGCCTTTGATCAAATATTCTGTCTTGCATAGCAATGCATGAAAACAAAAAAAATAACTTCCTGTAAACATGTTTTATATAACTGAACTTTAAAACTTTAAAATATGCTCACCAGCTGCCAAGAAAGGCCATTAAAAAACGCTGCTGATACACTTGATACACTATTGAAAACCAGCCACAGAAATCTCAACAGAAACTCATTACGCAATTGTGTTCAAAGACGTGCATCTATGTTACTGTTCGTACAGCGAATTCTTTTCTCGTTTTTTCATAAATTATATAATTTTTATGGACAGTTTGATAGGTCAGCTGCTCCCAAGCTTCATTGTTGGATACTGATATTTATTTGAACTTTTTATTTCAGAGATTGCATAAATTTATTCTTTATTCGACCGTTTTATGAACATCAGAGGAGGAACAACCCTAAGAGCTATTAAACTGATGAAAATATTGGTAAAAAAAAATTCTTTAAGAGAAATTATCACAATGACATAAATGTTACACTACATGTAGCATAAGACACCTGCAAGATGCTCTCAATATTTTTTATATCAAAAAATTCTCAGGTATTTTTACTAAAAACATTGACAATTTTAGTTAAATTTAGTTCAAGATATTGAATTTAAACTGGTATTACAGAGGTGTTTATCAACATTTGTACACATTCGTAGCAATGATTAAGTGATCTTTATTTAGTAAAACAGTTGTTAATTAAATGTGATAGCAGATTTCAATTCTCTATTTAGAACTTTAATTATGGGATTGAATTTGTTGGTATTTGCATTGTATTACTGTGTCACTTTAGGACCTAATAGATGCTGTTTTGCTACAAATAGAGGTCATAAGCTGAGTTCCTTATGAAAATGATAGTAAATATGTGTAAGCTGTTGCTGACTTGAGTCCCACAAACAGGCTGGGGAATGGAAACCTGCATGAACTGAAGCCTTAATCATACACACACACACTGAGCTGCACACAGACAGTGGACATGCTTCATGGGTCTGCGTATACAAACACATTACACAAACACAACAGCAGCTTCTGTATGTGTTGCATTTGATGACCAGTATGTAAAAAACACACAATGGTTGACTGCTTCACATGAACAGGATGGGAATAAAGCACAATGCACCAAACCAAGCACCAAGCATCCAGTTTACTGTGCAAGTGTGTGTGCTGTAATAGTGCGGAGAGTCCATTCAGTCATTCTGGGATGCATGCAAACATCTACACAGGGGTCACCTAAAAAAAAAGACCAAATTTCGGTCATACAGATGCTTGTGGCCACACGGCTGCAGAACCCATGAATTAGCCTCAACTCATTGTTGGTTTTGGTCCTTTAATGGGACTTTCATACAGTAAGAAAAATACAGTGCCGCCATACTGCTTCTGAAACTAGTTTTGCGAAATCTCCATAAAAAATTAATAGAAGAGTAATTGGTATTTTATCCCTCAGTTCTAAATATCAGCACACAAAAAAAATGTCCTGCTGGCAGCTTTAATACAAAAACAGCAGCGTCAACTTTTTAGAAGCCCTGACTCGTCAAACTCTATTTTAAATGTAATGAGGCAGGCTCTAGGATACTTGCCACATTATCACTTCATCACACACAGTAACAGCCTGCATCTGTATCAGTTTCTATAAAACCAGACGCAACCACTGAATGAGAAGGTAAACACATTTTTCTCATCATCTTCGTCTCACTTCCTTATTTCTGTCATAAGACATGAAAACGATTATATTGAGCCATAAAAGTGACCAAAGGAACGTCTGCGAACAACGACTGCAGCAGCAGCAGGTACATGTGCAGCATCGCAAATCTCCTTTCCATCTCTGCCTCGTTTTTTTCCCCCTTTTCCATCATTAGACCTGAATGTTGAGAGTTATCCTATTTGCAGGCAGCCTCTGGCTCAGCTACTCAGCCAATGGGATGATGAATACATTTCAATCTCCTCTCTCTGGCCCTGACTTCAGGGTGACTTTGGGCCAGGATATCAGTCTTATTGAATATCCAGAGAGATCCATCATACACAAGCCTTCCTCCAACACATGCACACTTTAATTACATTCACTTCACCGATGCAAATAAGACAAGTAACTACTTTTTCCGTAATGCCAAGAAGAAGACAGGAACGCCTCTCGTAGCACTTATGAGAAATCTGAAAAATGACAGAGGCTTGAATGTCTTTGCTCGATCCAAATCCTTTGTGCAACTCTAACATGAGAAAGATGAGAATAATCCAACAATGTCAATATGTTTGTGCTCTATAAAGCATTTTAAAACCTTTTGTGCAGTTTCGAGTCCAGCTGTTCAGCAGCAGAAGTGGGGACTTTCTCATACATTCGACTGTGCATGTGCATATTACGTACAGCTGTGCATTTATTAAAAGGATTTCTGAAGACTGTTATTGTCAGACTGAAGTGGCCGAAAGCTGTTCTTTTGTACTGGTGTGCAGCATCTGTTCATTTGAAATGTTTTTCATGCCTATAAAAAAACACAGTAACTCAGCATTTTCTCAGCAGTTTAATTCTTGCCATGGTCGAGAAGCATCTGAAACAGCATTCAGATCACCATGGGACATTAAACTCCCCACTGAAACCCAAAAGGAATGAAATCATTATGGTTTAGCAGAAGTTTGGTATAGAAACTCTGGGATGCATTTCTGCATTTGGAAGTGGAGTAGAACAGAGAGGAACATGTAAATAAATTTGCGAAGACAGTTACAGTTAATGTACAAGTTGCAGTCAGAGAGAAAACTCTGTTCTGGACACAATGACTGGCTGATGTTTCATATGTCAACGCAGGCTTTCGTTCCCATCATGCATTTGTGTGCAAGGAAGGTACCTATATCTCTTGTTGTCCACAGGCACGATGTCCATGGCGATGTAATACTGCTGATGAGGGTCCAGGCCTGCAATCTTTACTCGCATGGCAGGAAACATCCTCCTGAAGAGGAAAAGAAATACATATTGATGAATCTAATGGGACAATTTTAATTTATGATGCTTTTCTTTGATAAGACACATTAAGAAAAATATAACATTCATAAAATACCTATCAGAAAGCTAAAAATAAAAGGTAAAAATTAATTTAGATTAGCATTCAAACCATCCAAAGACAAGACTGAAACCAGCTGATGTCACCTGGCAGATTGAGAAATGATACATACTTAAAAGCAAAAATTTTACTTTATGGCACTTAAGTTTAAGTTATGTAGGAGAAAATATATATATGTACAGACAGCTCAAACAAGGTAAAACTTCAGATTTCAGATCAGTTTTCTGCAGTTTTGATCAAGAGGCAATTTAAAGCAGACAAACACTAGAACTTTGTGACATTACTGAAATGAAAAACTGTTTGCGCCTCAACAACAGGATTTATCAGTGGAGTGCTAAACCCAAAATGCTGTGAGAATATAAAAAATAAAAATAAAAAGGTACCACATCTCATATTTCTTAGTCAGGGAAGACATTTCACCTATTTTTTGGCTCAAATGGCATTAGAGAAAAGACGAAGGCGTCCTATTTTCACTGTAAGGGTTTTGATAATAACACAACAATGCTGAGAAAAAAATGAAAACACATTTTTAAAGGAAAAATCACAGGTGAAAAAATAGTAATTTAAACAAAGTGTTGATCTGAGAGGGAGAAAAAAACTGTACTGCCGTGTACGGTCAGATAAAAACAGCTCCCATGTTTATTCAATGGAGAAAGATCTACATGTTACAAAGGATCAACACAGAATAGGTTATGCACTTAAAAAAATCAAACTGAAGAGATGTTACGGGCAGTTTAAAACACTGTTGCACTTTTTATACTTGTGGTTTTTTTTTAGTCTTATGAGGTTAAAAGGAAGTCGGGTTCACTCATTTGAACAATCCCCCAACTGATGTGAACACTGATGTTTGTGCAGCGGGAATGATCCCATCAAACTCCATGTGGACGCAGTTTTACAGTGTTCATTAAATGGAAATATCACAGTGGAAAATATGAAAAAATTTAATGTAGACATATTTGAAACACTGTGCAACTTGGATTCACTGTTAGTGTCCCTAAGTTTATTTTTTAAATTCTTCTGTTTGTCTAACTTGTCTTTTGACTGAAGATTTACTGCGGTCAGTCCAGTCATGACAGTTCCCTGCTTATAAAGTGGAAAGTATCTTCAGTTAAATTAGAGGAGTGGCGGTTTTTGGTCAATCAAGGTTCAAATTTTACTGTAACACATATAGTCTTCAGTCACTTCACTTCATAAGCTTTTAAATCGTTATTATCTCGAACCCAAGCCTCTGTCAGATCAGTCATCCATCTGAATCCCTGGTTTAATAAAAATATAATTGGGCCTTTATGGTAAATTGCTCCTTTCATTGCACAATAACTCTGCTCCAGTCATTTTCGTCATTTAATTTATTTGATCATTTTCATCATTTGATGGAAGGAAATCAGACTATGGACACAGACACACCACCAGGCTGAAAGCTGTGAGACTTCTTGGGCTATTTTTCTTTTAACTCAAACATTTTTTAAATACATTTTTAATATTTGTACAATCACAAAGGATAAGGAGATGTTGACATCACTTCATTGCACAACCATGTGTTGTAAAATGTCAGTAAATTTTATCTTGAACCTTAAAATACTAACCCATATGGCTGTGACCTCTGACCTTTGCACTCCAAGAATTTGGGCTTCATTCTGTGGTTGTATGCCTTGTTTTATAATAACACTTTAAAATAGTCAATCTGGGAATTACAGCGATACAAACAGATTTTTTCCATTATTACTTAATATTTTAAGCAACCAGCTCCTCCCACTTTGAGGCTAAAGTCGAGAGTCTGAGTCCTTAAACTCATGAAAACCCAATGAAAATTTAAGGATAACAAACGGCATCTATATTAACGGTCCGTAAGCGGAGAGGGGGACATTTCAACTTAATTCCTTGTTTTGTACATCAAACGCTACATTTTTCCCTTTTCATTTAAAGGTCGTAAATCCGGTCCTGCCTAATGAGAAAAGAGGGCTGTTCTCTTGCTACACTTCTCTTCTGGATTTATGGGCTTATTATGAGTAGGCCGTGAAATACACACGGCGACGGTCGTGTCAGCCTTCACTCTGCTTCAGCGCAAACTGATTGTTGCTCAATTTATGAGCTGATTACCAATTTAAACCCAATTCATAAAAAAATAACCAAAAGTAGTCTATAATGAGTAGAGGAGAGCGACATTTGAGCCCATTTTAATCTGAAGTCAAACAACTTTGGTCTCGCTGCATAAAGAGCAAATTTAATAAAAACTAAAACTATTACCAGCAGAAGAAAATTTAATAAGCTGGTCTAACACGATCTGCCGCAGATACTTTTATTCAGGGCGCACGTACACAAATTAGGTCAAACAGAAAAAAAATACAGGGAAATTATTTTTTTTTTAGTATCGGCCCAGTCAAATTCTCAAATTCCCTGCAAGTCTGAAAAAGTCTCGAATTAATATATCCCTTCTTCATTAGATTGACTTGCTATTTTACTAGATCAACATAATTTTAGCCATTTTGCGGGAAGAAGAATTTTCCACACGTAAAACGCATCAGCGGCCTTGACAAAGCAGGATTTAAAGTTTGGAGGGAATCGGTTTTACATTTTATAAGGTGCTAAACTTATTTTTTCGTGTAGGAATTATGTGTAAAAAAACAGATAAGATAATTCATTAAATGTTTTTTTATTATTATTTTAAATAAAATATCAAAAACTTAAGAACGTCCCAACACTCCGCTATAGACCCATTAAAAACAATTCAGTAAACATGAGCGAACTTTGCTTGGGAATGTAAAGAAATGTTCGCACCGACCGCGTTTAATTACTTCAGGATTAGCCAAATGCATGAAAGACTAAAACGATCAATAAGATTATTTCACGTTAGATAGAGCTGAAGCAACATTAATTTCAATGCCAGTCATGTCAATTGATGAAAACAGAGAGGGGATGTACATGTGCGGCGCTGCGGACGCTGGGAGCGGAGCAGACTGCGGGGAAATTTAGTCCTTCCTGCGCGATCCACAGGTCAACTTCTGCGCTCTCTCTGGGTTTGGTCTGTGTGCCGAAGAAGGCGAGAAAAAAAAAACCCGAAACATGTCACAGAGAGATTAATAAGAACCAGCTCTCCTTATTCTTCGACATAGAAATAACCTGCCGCGTCATGAAGCCTGAACACAACAGCACAGCCTGCATGTGCAACACATTAACACCCTCAAAACAGAGCTGCGCTGTGTGTGTGTGTGTGTGTGTGTGTGTGTGTGTGAGTGTGCGCGTGTGTGAGTGTGTGTGTTTGTGTGGGTCGATGTGTCTGCAAATTTTAAGTATGCGCATTTGAAAACTCGGTTGGTCTGTGACGACTTCAGTCTGAGTAGTCATACTCTGACCTCATAAAAAGATTATTTTTAAAGGTACCTCAGAATAGAAAAAATGAAGAACAAATTTGCCTGATTTTCTTTGACAAATTAAAATGAAAACAAAAACAAAAAACAAAAAACCTAATTTTGGGCTTTAAAGTTTGTAAATTGCCTTTTACGCAGTGTTTGCACACAGTGCGTCTGTGCCATTAGCCTACACGTAGACCGGTTTGTGTGTGTGTGTGTTTCTGACCTACCTGCCCGCCTTGGTGATAATCATCTCCGTACCGATGTCATGGAAGCGCTTCCACAGATCTGCGCACTGCAACTCCACCTGGATCTCCTCCATGGAGGCCGGGGGCGACGGTTCGCAGGGGCCGGGTGCCAGGTCGTCAGGTGAGCCGAAGGAGCACGACGTCCTTTCGGCCATACCCTCTCCGTCCGAGCCGGGACTCGCCTCCGAGTCTGAGGGGAAAATGAGGAAGATGATGAGAAGGCAACAGTGGAATTAATA
>JAPZDY010000005.1:1074116-1084473 GCA_029783645.1 Ctenochaetus hawaiiensis | reverse complement strand
TGATGTGTTCACAAACCAAAATCCAACACTAAGATCAACATCAAACATTTGCAGCACATCTAAAACAGCTTGGGTTACTCAATTTTAAATGCATTAAGAGGAGCTGAACGGCAGCTTTAAAGCAAATTATATAAAAACATATTGTCTTACTGTTTAATATCTATCCATGGAAATAGTTTTGGTTTGATTTGGCCAGGTTTTGGATATCTGTCTCTTAGATTTCCGTCTCCATTTCTATTAAATGGATGAATTTTATTTTGCTCTTCTTTTTTTTGCGTAACAATGAAAATGATAAAATTTAACAACAACATCTTTTTCCAAAAGAATTTCATAAGTGCTTTGGATAAGCCACAGAGAAAACTGCTAATAGTTTTCATTGGAATTACTTCATACTGAAGAAAAAAGTCCACATGAGAACAGCAGATGTGTTGTGGATTTCTTATACTGTGACACAGACAGAATCTCAGAGACAGAAAACCTGGACAAATAAAAATCAGAAGTATCTGAAAGGTCAGATACCATCAGAGGAAAGTGAGAAAACACATTTGTTCTGTTTTTTTGTAATATGGGTGAACTGACCATTGAAAAAGACATCAGTGGGGAAAAAAGGAACGTACCACAGGAAATAATTGTCCGGTTTCTGGTCTGAGATGCTTTAGACAGATATTGTTGGTCAATGAACACTTTACTTCCACATAAAATGTTTTAGCCGCGATAGAAAAAATCAAACAGATTCTGAGGCTTCTCTTCTTCTGACCAAATTAGTTAGTGGATGAAAAACTAAAAAAAGTAGTCATACAATATATGGAATTTGCTTTATGAAACAGCCCCTCTGCTCTTTTTCCCTTATGGGTGATCTTATATTTCATATGCTGCAAGTGATTTCATGTTTTATAATGCTAACAGAGGTGGTCCTTGTTTCCAGGTAAGTTGAACCACCTCCATCATTAAACTGGATGGAAAACCCTGTTTTAATGTTTAACACATTATCAATACCAGCAGTAATAAAAAATGCTCATTGAGCTGAGCAGATCTAAAGCAGGAAACCAATATTAAAGGACAGATACTTTTTCTCCAATGGAAATTTCATTGGAAAAATAGTTTGTATCATCAGTTACAATCATGCGTTTCTAAGCCTCACCATCAGCTTCAGCTCACAAAAAGTGACGACCCTGCTCAAGCTTCTTACATCGACTTCCAGTCAGTTATTTTGTGTTTATACGCCAAACTTGATTTCCTTTTGATCACATCTATCGGCATATATTTATGAAAATACATTGATGCAGAACATACTGTCCACCCTGAGTTCAATAAATTAAGCACAAATAAATAGAAAGCACAGTGTACCACTAACTTCCAGAAGATGAATATATAGAAAAATTACATTTTAGTTCATTTGGGATGAAAACAATAAACTCTTCATTAATGGGATTTACACTTAGATTCTCCAATGAATGAAATATAATAGTAAAATGGGACAACAACAGTCAATAAACGTTTCTTGTGTAAAGACTTGGAGGTGAATAATTTAAAAACACTGATATACAATCTTGCATTGAATAATGCAATGATCTATCTAACAATGCACACACACACGCACACACACACACACACACACACACAAACACACACAAAAAAGCGATGTATGGAGATCTCACTTGTAGAGGAGAATATCAGCAGCCTGGAGGACAGGATACGTGTAGAGACCAACACTGCCCTCGTTCTTCTGTTGGCTCTTCATCTGAATAAACAGTGGAGGAGAGGAAAAAAATGTGCAAGTTTGGATTGAAGAAGAAAAATAAAAGAGGAAGAGCTGAAATCAAATCCAAACCAGATTTAAAAACTTGAGAAACTGTTTATAACAAAACAAAATGTGATAATTTGCTAATTATTTTTGACATATTTTCCACTAAAACAGCACAAAGACATTATATATTATGTTTTACCTCATAAATTTCATTTTTTTTGTAAAGATAAGCTTAATCTGAATATGAACCTGCGATACGTTTAAAACTGGTTGGGAAAAGGACAGAAAGATTGAGAAAGTTGTTTAGCGTTCAAAATAATTAAGTTTGAAACATTCCACAAGCAAACAGGTTCTTTAATAACAAGTGATGATATCAAGATTGGGTATGAAAGAGGCATCCCCTAAACTATGAATGGAACGAGGTTCACGACTTAACACATAATTCTTTAAAGACAATTATATTGGCCGGGCAACACTTTGTAAAACTGTTGCTGGTAAACACAGTTTGTTTGCAAATGATGGTATCATGTTTTTTATTCAGGTTTTACATAGCATTCTAGCTTATTTTAAATGAGAGCTGTACCAGCAACCACTTTTACGACCAATAAAATCTCAGGAAAACGAGCACGGATGAGTTTATGTGACATTTTCCACCACGTTTGAGATCAACTCATCTGTTGGGAAAACAAAGTGTTCCTATTTAGCAACAGAAAATGGGAACAGGGAACTGCCGGCGCTCAAACTTTGACTCAGCTTGTATTAAAACTGCATGTGGCCCATTTCTCTGAGAAAAATCTGGCAGGTGAAACAAAAGATTAAACAGACAACTGGGATGTTGGATAAATGCCAGGTATTCGAAGGTAGTGGAAAAAGGAATGACCCTAATTTGTATCTTTTAAACTAAACATGGCAACAATTAAATCAGCAAGATTCTGAACCAGTGAGAAAGTGTAAGGAGATTCCCGCCTTTGATAACATATAAAATCAATAATAACCACAACAATTTAGTCTTATCTTCATCTTCAGATTGCGGTTTCTTTGATAAAAGATTTGGTTGCACAATTTTAGTCAAGAATCCAAGCTGGATTTTTAGATGAGTCTTTGTTTTCAGCTGTGAAACTGAATACGTTTCATCTTCAGTTTAGTCAGAAACCGATCTGACAGCAGCAAGTAACAAAATATTAGGGTTGGACTCCTATTTGATTTCCCATTAGTCAGTTCCATAATGACAGTCTGTACATTTTTGGATAGAGTAATCTATTTGGTCAGAGAAGGATTTTAAATACATGCACAAATTAAGTCAGTGTGAACTTGTTGCACCACGACAACAGAAAAGAAGGAGGCAAGATTATTGAGACGGATGATAGCAAGTTATCAATAAATAAACTCTGAAGTTTCACACATTATCATAACTTTTGAATATTAATCAAACAATTGAGGAATCACAGCACCCTTAACTTAGGAACTTTTGCAGCTGCTCAAACTGGTTTTTCAATCATTTGTATATTAATCAAAAGTCAGCCTCTGCTGCAGGAAATCTGAAAAGTCTCACCTTCCACTGTGGCAGGTATCGGAGGCGAGGCATGCTGGTCAGACAGCCAATGATCCAGGAGAGCTCAGCGTGCTCGGACACCTGCAGGGTCGAGGGAAAGGCGGGGACACATCCAGTGTCACTTTTTGCATAAAATTATGTTATAATCATTTAAAAAACACACACAGAAACACGTGTGTCAACAGTGAACGGCTGCAAGTCACATTTCTTACATCTGGCAGCAAATAATATAGTTCAAGATCTGACAATATGAATATATTAGTCTCTAACACCATGTTGGCCACAGTTTATCTTGAAATGAATCCTTTGTCTTGAACTTAATTGCACTGGATTTAAGTTATGTTTGGATATTTTATAATTAACGAGGTAACTAGTCAATTTTTGACATGGCCTATTTAAATTACTGCTATTCGAGCTCACTGTAATTAATTCAAGCATCCACAAATCTTTTGGCTCATCAATTAGGACCTCGAGTCAGACAAATCCTGGAAACAGGAAGTTATCTCTCTGCTACAACTTGAGAACAGCAGGCAAACATAAAACTGTTTGTTGCTCTTGTTCGGAAGAAAAACTGACACAGTGGCTCAAAAAATTATCATTGCAGATAAAGATTCAAATTTGCTGTTTATTTTTTTCCTTCTTCTATTTGTTTGTCGTCACCCCCACCCAAAAGAAGCGTTTTTAAAAGTGTTTTTAAAAGTATAGACAGTAACAATGTAGGTACATACAGACACATGTGTTCTCTGTGTGTCTGTGTGATGAACGTGATTTATTCCGGACGTTAAAAAAAAAAAAAAAAAAAAAAAGCTCAAAACCACAGAGAAGCACTGGAGATAAATCGAAAAGATCAATTAAGCAGACAGATTAAACAAACACAGATGAATGGATGAGAGGCCTGGTGTAGGACAGCTGTGGTGGGATAAAAGGGTGACTCCCTAGCGCCTCCAAGTGGTAAAGATGAGTACTGCAAGCCTTTACTTCCCTCCATCTGTCCTCAGCTCCTTACACAGAGCGGTGTACTTGGACACATCTGTGTTTACTGTAAATTTAAACAAGTTTCAGCTGAAAAATTATCAATTATGGCAGAACCTGATATTAACTGGAAAGATTCATTATGTGGGTTCACAATAAGCATTTTCTGTGCTGATTACAGTTTTTTGCCACGTGTTTAGAATTTTCATTTTGCCTATTATAAAGAAATAATAGGTAATGTGGATGAAGATGTGTTTAAAAATGTTAACCACTGCCGACTCTGGCACTTTAACAGAAAAAAATCAAATTAATTTATCAAAAAGCTCAACATCTCTCTTTACACATAAGCATGAATTTTGGAGGCGTGAATGACATCAACATGAAACACTCTCAGATTCTGACCAGCTGATGTCACATTGAGGATTATTATTAAAAGTTATTGATGGCTTTTATTTGGACAAAGTTTAACAACAGCTAATAAAATTGGTTCACTAAAAATGAATCAATAATCCATTCAATTCAAACATCACACATCATCGTCTGCTGTTGTTGATTTGAACTCCAAGTTTGTGTTTTATTTGCATGGCTTTTTTTTTTGGATGATGGTGAGAATTAATTAAAAACTGATTTCACTGAAACAAAGTTTTGCATGTAGCAAATAAATGTGACAAATAAATAATAATAACAATAATGATAATGATAGCATGTTGTTGTAAAGCAATGAATGAGAAAATGTTAGCAAAGTGTGTCTTTTGCATCTGGCAGTGGTAAATTAACTCCAACATATCCGCTTTCATGGAGGCCGCCGTGAATGCGTGTGTGTTTGAGTGAGAGTGTGCGGAGATGCAGGAAATATCGTTCTGCTACAGCGAATTAAAGTTTATGGACACTTGGCTGTGTTTCCAACTCGTCTTTCTCCTGTTGCTTAAAAAGCATTCTGGGGAGTGTGACATCAACACCAGACAGAAGGGACATAAACCAGGATTTCAGGCTAACGTAGGGGGCCAGTATTCATTACACACTGCAGACAGACAAGAGATAGGACAGATGTCGATGACAACGCAGAAAGGGATTGATACGGTTTGAAGTGTAATAAAACTCTGATATTTTAAAGCTTGGGGGAGAACAAGGTCTCCATTCATGCTGCATAACAAGAATACAATGCAACAACAGATTTGCTAATGTTACGGATCATTGAGTGATAGTGAGTTATCATTCAGCCATTGGAACGACTCCTTAAAACTCTGAGGACGAGATTTAAGACAACAACTAACTGTTGGCCCTGCACCGTAAATCCACTTTTTTCCTTGATACGTCCATAAAACCCAGAGGATTTGTGGATCTGCTAATTCATTCACTTCATTTTTGATTTGACTGGCCTCAGATCTGTTCTTTTTTTTTCAATGGAGTCGAACATTTTCTTTGGGCAGTCCTTGTATTTTTACATGTGGAGCAGGCGTGTTCGACAGGAGGGCTGCTTCGCTGCCAAGTTATGTGGCATAAAACTAAACCGGGGGGGAAAAAAAGGACTGCGAGTGTGTGTGTAGGGGAGGAGGGGAGGAGGACAAACAGAGATGGACTGAACTTAACTCTCACACACTCTTTTAGACACACACACACACACACACACACACACATTTGCAGAGTGTTGGGAGGAGATAAGAACTACCAGCGATCAAATAAGCATTTGAGGCTAGCCAACATGTCGGCACATAAACATTGAAGATTTGACAGCAGTTAAATAAACATGATGATGGCTGACTGTTTAGATGTATATATTAACTACATTAGCCGACACTGCAGCATTGATTATGTTAAATTCTGAATTTTTGTTCAGTAACCACACTAAACGTGTGAAATCAAAGTGGAGACATGAGCTAAATATGTGTGCACAGGCATGTTGTGTGATCATGAATGAGTAGTACTTTTCTGCTCCTCTCCATTTATAGCAATAAGGACAAAGCAGCATACATTCATGACACACTACTGATGCACTCAAAAAGAACTGCAAAGTAAGAAAATTGAAACTTTCCTCTGAGAAAAATAAGTTAAAACACCCACAAAACCCACTTGATTTTCAGCAACACTGTCATTACATCTGTCACAGCACCTTTGCAGTAGAAAAAAAAAGCAAGAAAACATTTATTCAACACATACAGAATAAAAAGCACACATGTTTGTGGTTATATAATGCTAGAATTTAGTGGTGTTATCTTGGTAGTAATAGAAACTATTACAGGGAGAACACAGATTTATGCCGTTAAGGGTCATGTTGCTTTTGTTTGTTTTTTCAAAAACTGGACCAGCTGGGAAGTTCTGGATTCTGTTCAGGATCTTGTAGTATCCATCCACCCTTCCTCTCCAGCTCACCTGAGATTGCTGGAAGAGTATCGCCCTCTCTGGGTCGATGCCGCAGGCCAGCAGGGTGGCTGCCATGTCCAGTATGCTTTGTCTGAGCTGTGCCGGCTCCTGAGGCAGCGTGATGGAGTGCAAGTCTACGATGCTGTACAGCACTGAAGGATACTGGTTCTGCAGGGCCACCCAGTTCTCCAAGGCACCCAGGTAGTTGCCCAGGTGGGGCACCCCAGTTGGCTGGATCCCCGAGAACACTCGCCCAACTCCTGGAGGCTCCTGGGAAAGTAGTGAAATATGTTTATTTCTAATTCTAATGGCACTTCGTAAGTTCAACATGTTCTGTGTATATTTACATAGAATTACCCTAAAAAAGATGTTTCAATATATATATAATATACAATAGCCTTTATATCACACCTTTAAAATACTAGTGTGTTTGTGTTTATATAATGTCTTAATAAAACAGGACCAAACTTAATGTCTCAAAATTTATTCACTAATGATCTATTAATTCAAAATTCTAGTCTGCTGACAAGAGAAAAACTAAACAGTAGACAAAAACAAAAAGAGCATAGATAAGGAGAAACTAGTGTTCGGACAGAGTGGATAAAGGCTAAAAGGTAAGAGAGTCATATCTAAAAAGAGGCCTGCAGAGACTGAGGAGTCAGTGTTAAACTATTGACAAGTTTGAGGCCAGTAGCGGTCATGCTTGAATTACCAATATGCTAACTCCATGGCTAGCACCTCTGTTCTCTCCCAAACACATCCAGCACAAAGAATGCATCACCTCACCGGCCAACAATAATTATTACCATTCATCCGGCCAAACTCAAAGCCCCTGTTGCCAAATCTGCGGAAGGATACTGAGAGAGGAGGTCAGAAAAATAAAACAAAATATACAACGTGTAGTCCACCATATCACCAACGTTATTATAACAAGGACCTTATTTTACAGAGCTGGAGTTAGGACAGCAGTGGGCTCTTCACCACCTCTGGCAGAATGAGGGAGATCATTTGTTGTGCTTGCATCATTGGGCAAACTTTATGTTTCTCTTTCTGCACAGCTTGCCCAGGCCAGACCGCCTCATTTCTTCTGGCATCAGCCCACTCCACTGAACCTTGGCCCTGCTGGAGGAGTTTAAACCACCGCTTGTGGCACCGAGCACCACATGATACAATTAGAGAGCAAGCAGAGCGGCACCTGTCATGAGACATGAAACCACGATGGCAACCAGAACTGAGGGCTTCTTTACCAAAGCCGTTACACAGTAGATTAGTGCTTCGACGGAGCAGAAAAACACACAGATGCAGACTGGAACATGGAGTTTCGTTGAGCAGTTACAAAGACAAAGTGACTGGCGCCTCGGTGACACACAATTTTTTTTTTTTTTGCCCACTGTGGAGGCCACAGTTCCCGGCAGAAGCATGGTGGTGTGGTTTGGCCGTGTGCTTCAACTCACAGGTGAGAAGGTGGTGAGAGATCGTGTCATTGTGGAAAGGAGGAATATGTTGAAGATATTCCATGAAACTCCACATACACAGGGGTTATAATTACTCAAAGTCTACTACATCCAGGATCACACAGGCGCCAGCAATGCCAGGGACTTTTGTATGGAATAAGAATTTATTCCATTGAAAGTAGCAACGTATTTAAAACCATGAAGGTCTAATCGACACAATGTCCAATTTAGGCTTTATGAAATGGCACTAAATAAATTGTCAACGAAAAAAAGTTGGGGTTGACAAAACATTTTAATCACAAGATTCATTTAAAAGCTGTTTTGGGGCTTTTGATGCATCACCAGCTCTTCAACAGGCTTAGCTGTCATAAATCTGTAAATGTGCAAATTTTCAATTTCTAAGCTTTTTGAGGACAACTTATTCATATTGTCTGTATTTAATTAGTATTATTTTAATAGTGATTTCAACAAATTTTGTGATTTATATTGCCAATTAAAGAAAAACCCAATAAAAACGTCAAACATGTATATTGAAGAGCCAAGTCTTCACATTAAACCCATAAATACTGTTTTGATTTTAAAAACCATATTAGTGGATTTTATTTGGATGAAAAAGAACATAAATTTATAAACATAAAAAAAATATTTTTATTCTCTGATTGGATCTTACCTTATTCTAAACATATTTAAAAAGAAATAGTACATCTGGATACAGGTAATTTTCATTTTATGACATTGAACTAAAATGTCCCACAATTTGGATGAGGTTGAGTTTGTTTTAGCTTGGCGTGAGATGTGCTCATGGGTTGGAAACAGCAACAGCTGGACAGAGGAGCCCGTTTTAAAACGTTTCCTCACAAAACCCATGGGATCTGCGTGTTATCACCTCAAATCTGGCTGGCGATCATATGTTTCCCGGCTGCACTTTTCAAGGTTATAACAACTAATCATTAAAACCTGAAGCTTTCAGAGGATATCCTCTTCAGTTACTGCTGAGAAATCAGTTATCTTGACAGCTAGCTGCGTTACATCACATTCAATCTCACTGAGGGACAGGTTCACCGTACCCTCTGTGATCAGATAACAGCAGCTCTCTCACCAGTGTGGCCCCAAAGCTTGTCCATCTCTCAGCCCTGAGGAGTCCCATATCAACTGCTCTGAGGCCAGCGTGGTCCACTAAGTCCCCATCCACCGGCCTGAGGGAGCTGGTTGCTGCCCGGCAAGAGAGCAGGCAGGAAGGAACTGGGTGCTTATGTCATTACCGACAGGGTAATTGCACTGGAGTGCCATTGATGCTGAGAGCCTCTTAAGAGGTGTCAGGATTGATTTGGGTGCAGACGAGGCCCCGAGTCTGGCTCATGTGTGTTCTCACCTCCATCTGACACGCCAAAAGCATGTTCCCTCTCCGCTCCATCCCCCAGGGGAAGCCATTAACCATGCAGACATGGTAATGGTGTCATTTGAGCCAATCGAGTGTCAAATGAGAGTCAACGCCACGGCTAACTAGCCACTGGGCAATCGCACCATCATGCATGCCGCTTCTTGCCACATACTTCCTTGTTACTTTTGGTCGGAGTAAAGTGTCTTTAAACATGTGTTGTTGGAAGTGAAAGTAGGTTACACAACCAAGTAAATCAACTACTGCATGATGACAGTGGAGACAGCAAATGCTGTAAAGCAATTAATGTTTGTAATGAATACTGCACTGCAGAGCCAAAGGTAATAAAATATTATCATCTAGCGTAAATTTGGCCTTAGACTATATTAAACCAGTGCAAGTTTGATATTCAAATACTTGTAGACTGCTTGAATTAAAATCTTGGAAATAAAGTGAAACCTTGCGGCTTGTTTTAAGTTCCAATGAAGTAAATCAAACTCACTATGAGCAAATTTAATGACTGGAAATTTGTTTAAACAAAAAGAAACAGTGGAAATAAAGAGTATATTCATTTAATTATTTTGATTGTCACTTTTCATTCTAATTTATTTTGTTTTTTTCTGTTTGTATTGATTAAAACACTCTTGGCCATCTGTATGTGTCTGAACTGCTATATAAGCAAATTTAAGTTGTTTATTTTAAGCAGAAAACTGTTGATGCAGTTCTCTGTGCGTCAAAAGTCATAAAGAAAGCTTTAAAAGTATATTAAATAAAGGCCTGGAGGGCGATAGTGGATAAACCAGTGTAATGAGTACATCAGTGGCGGGCCGTGCATTTTACACCTAGGCCTTCAGTTGATCTCTGTCTAAATCAATCCACCCCTCAATAACTAT
>JAPZDY010000005.1:1044832-1059571 GCA_029783645.1 Ctenochaetus hawaiiensis | reverse complement strand
CCCCCCCCCCCCCCCCCCCCCCCCCCCCCCCCCCCCCCGTCCTGGTCTCTAGATTCTTACGCTGAAAGGCAGAATCTCACCTCTGACACTTTGAGGCATTTTGAGTCCACAGGACGTCCACCACCCAAGCGGATGGGATGGATGGATGGATGGATGGATGGACAGACAGATGGGTGGATGGACTCTGATAATGTGTTACTTGCTTAATAAACAGACAAATGAATACTGAAAAAACCATATAAACTAAAGAGCAGACAGACAAAAGAACAAATGCCTAAATGCCTGGACAGATGAACAAACAGTTGAATTAATCAGTGGAAACATAGAATTTGGCCAAAATTTGGGATGAAAAGTGATGAAGTCTGACACTGTGAAGTGCAGACAATGTGTAAGTGATTGAATTGTTGGGCCGACCGCACACAGCCTGAAGCATCATTCCCTCACTGGCCTGCTGTGAGAAGCCTTGTCAAGCATAATAAACAGTCAGGACAAAGCATTTTTGTGTATTTCTGTTTTATATTTTCATTTTTTAATCAAGTTTTGAATAAAAAAATACTGAAAATTCAGTTTGATCGTTCATTTTTTGTCAACACAGTATGAGTCAACAGCACATCTAGATTCTTCATAGCACAGGTGTAAGCATCGATAATCAATTAAGTATCACTATAATCCACTGAAGTTTCCACACAATGTAAGTCAAAGGTCTATGAGATGCTAATTTTTAAATTATTCATTTATGACTCCCTATTCTTTTTGTTCAACTAGTAGTATTTAATGTAGTATTTAAATATTGTGACCAGCACTAACCAAACTCTGTTGACCCTCATAGCATAACGGTGGAGCCAATGTCTTGGCAGCAGAAATCTCAAAATTACAGCCACATTTCTCATGTTACCTTCTGTTGCAAGGATGATGTGTCTCCCTCTAAAGAGTTCTTGGTTACGTAAAACAAAAAATAAAAAAACATAACAATAGCATCCAAATCTACATCATCTACATCTGCATGAAGTAATGTGAGTGTTTTGAGGTACAGGATATACATGCTTTATGTAATTAGAGTGTGCTCTGGAGTCATTATAAGCCTTTAAGCATGACGAAAAATGTTAAAGTGAGAGGTTTGTTTGTAGTTTTCTGGGAATCATACATGCTGTGTGTTCCAGGGTTTCCAGCAGGCAACCTCTGTCTGAGCTGAGATCTCAGTAAAGTGTCAAAACTGATGAAGACTGCAGAGCCAGTGCGCGCATGTGTGTGTGCGTGTGTGTGTGTTTGAATGCATGCATGTCTACTGTGTGTGTGTTTATTACCCGCTTCCAAAATAACAAAAGGATCTGGGGATGAGTGGATGCCAGTGTAGCATGTAATCAAAGCCAGATCCTACAATCTATCAGCCCCGTGGTCCATCAGAAAATTTCTGACATCAGTGGATGGAGACTTTCTCCTGATTCCACCGCAGTAGAGACCCAGTCATTAGTCAGCCTGACAACCCTCATTTATTCCCTGTGATGTGAAAAATAATGACTGTCTCTTTGTGAACCCCCTCTCTCCCCCATCTCCTGCTGTCTTCCCCTCAACAGCCCACCAAAGAAACTAAAAGTCACACAGGCAAACTCAGTTTGGATTACATTTTTTCCTGGTTTCCCTTTGGTGTAATTCTTAGAGACTGTGCTATTTCTAAAAGTGATGTGCATCTGGATTTGGTCTTCTTTTCCTTATTTCTTTAACATGAAGTAAATCTAATGTAAAACTTACTAAAGTAAAACTCACTGAATTACCACACAATAAAAATCTAATTGTGATCAAACATTTTGATCTTCTTTTGATGTGTCTGTTAAACTCCTCATATGCAACCCCAGTATGTTTCTTTTTTTCATAATTATCAATAAAATGAGAGGTATTTTAAAGAGGTACACACACACACACACACACACACACACCTACATACAGTATGCTAAAGTGCAGACTCAGAACAGAAGACTTTGAACATAAAGTTTGAGTCTGTATGATGAGGCACACTGGGCTTTAAACAATCATCAGTGTAAACATCAATGTCAGACACTGACTTTTATTCAAATGACTGAAGTTCAAGACCCATGTGAAACCAAAAGTGAAACCTTAAACTCTCAAACCAACCAACTTTCCAAAACCCACCTAAACAAGTTGTTATGGTGTGTAAATCAAACAGATACTGTTTCATAACTTAAACCACGTGTTTAGAAAGGCTTTGGGCAGGAAGACTGACATTGTATCAGATGGGGAAAAGTTGCAAATTACCCTCCAAAACATGGTCAAATTTAATGCCATGTTAAACATTAATTTAAAAAAATAATTAAAAAATAAAAAAAATAAATAAGAGAGACATACACATTTTACTAAAATAAAATTTTAACAACTAAGCAGAGGCATCTCGCAAATTTATCGGTTAATTTAAAGCAAATAAACTGAAGAAAAAGCTAACACATACACTTTTGATATCAAACCTCAAGTAGTATTACAGGTTTGTAACAGGAGAAACAGTTGACTTGAAAATGGTGCGAAGATAATATGGACCATGATTACTTGTGCCATTCCACAGATGAGGTCCACTCATCATTATTATTGTATCATATTGATAATTAATTCTCATGATTGGATCCAATCAAGAGGATCAATAAAATGCTTAAAAGCTTATCAAGTTGCATCACCTACTGGCAGGCGAAGCAAATGCATTACATTTATTAAATCTTACAACACATAGAAATAACACTTATACCCTCACCATGGGTAAACATGAATGCCCCCCCTCCTCAACACACACACACACACACACATTCACACAGCTTTTACTAAATATACTCAACACAGGTCTCCACATGTGCACTTTGCCAAAGCTGGCATCACTCCCTCACCTTCAGACATGTGCTAACACAAAGTAACGAAAACCTGAACCAATAAATGATTTAATTATTGAAGACTGGCGACACGGTCCAAAGTAAACCCTGATCTCTAAATGTGACCTTGTTATGCAGCCTGCTTGTCTGTGTGTGTTTGCGTATATCGCCTTCTTCCCCTTTCGCCCTCTTCCCCTTGAACTTGATGACTGATTAAGAGCTAGAACACTGAATAAACTGTCTGCCCAAATATCAGCAGCCTGACGGGTGTGTACAAATATATGTGTTTGTCCGTGAGTGTGTGAGTGTGTGTGTGTGTGTGTGTATAGGTAAATGTGTGTGTGTTCTCAGCAGCCACTAAAAACAGCTGCAACATTATAACACCTAATTTACTCTCATTTAAAAGCAGGAACGAGTGAAGGAGAGGTCGATGGCATTTGCCCTGTACATACAGATGTGAAACACTCTGTATTCTGTTTCAGAAAGCCGCTTCAGATGAACACATCTGTGAAAACTACACCTGGGCAGCTGCAGCTGGCAAAAAAAATGAATCCAATATTATGAATGAAGGAGACATTTTATATTGTTTGACAATTGATGTTTGTGAGGGAATGTAACAGGCAGAAAAGTGAGGAACGGTCTAATATGATGGGTGGATGTTGATGGTTATGAAACAGGCTTTTTGCTTTATTTTCCCAGAGCGGTCACTGAGGTTTTACTGGTTTTTATAATCACAATGCCAGCACCCACATCTCAAAGATGTCCTTTTTTAAGTGAAGAAAAAAGGCAAAGTATCATGATTTACATTGATGGCTATATAGAGACTTTGAACACTATATGGCAGTTAATGATTTTATTTCACTGCAGTGGATCTGCTCATGTTTGCCACACCATGTGGGCTTCAGGCTCCCATCTGTTTCTGAGTATGATCAGGACTTAAAGGATGGGTTTTGTGTTGTTTGTGACCCAATCAAAAGCACAGAGAAAGCCACAAATAAAAGTCCATATTGGCTGTTAAATAAAATGGCCTAAATGGTTTTGAAACATTAAGATTTAAATCATGGGGGTATTGAAGGACAAAAGGTGTGAAGGAAGGTCTCCATGTAGATGAAATCTCCAAGATAACACGACTTGTCTGCATGAGTCTGACACCAAAACAGCTTGGATGCTTTGTCAGAATAACTAAGACAGATTGTGAAAATTTGCTAATCCCATATGACATGTACTCTTTTAAAAGTTTAAGTAATACTCTCCAGCTGTGAAAATGCTGTCATTATATAAGAATCTTCGCCTCATTTAAAAACACATTAACAGGTTTTTTAATATCAACCATATATGTCAGGAAAAAATAAAAAAACTTTGTCATTTTATATTGAGCAAAAGAACTGGTACACATTGTTAACACATACATTTTAAATTCTGTGAACTTCTTTTGTTGGGGGTAAAGAATGTTGCTTGTTTGTTTGTTTGTTTGCTTTACAGTTTTTTTTTTGTCAGGCTTCTGTCAACAAAACACACTTCCTACAGATGTTAACACTAAAGCACTACCTGTTGACTGCGGATGTGAAGCATCTGTGCAGGAAGTGAACGTGTACTCGACGGTGGCTTAACACTGGACATAAAAACTGCAAAGCTGAATCAACTGCAACTGATTAGTGAGTGACAGAACAGAATTTCTGTCTGAAAGAGAAACTCAGTGCAGCAGAGTTGATATTTTTCCTGTTTTACTCTTGTTGCAAGGCAGTAGGTTAACAGCATCAACAGCAATGTAAGCAGGAGCACATTAGAAAATAGTGAGACATTCAATTAAAATACTGTGTCCCTAAAAATTGCAGTTTGAAATAGAGATTCTTTCTGCACAGAGAAAAATAAAGGTTATGTTCAAAATTTCAGCCTCGAGAGTTAAGATTAGTCATGACAGAAAAAGTTTACACTGTCAGAAATGTGCGCTGTTTTCTGTTTGGTTGGTGTTTACCTAATCTAATCAGATGCACTAACACTGGCTGTGCTCTCAGTAAACCATTTTTCTCTTTGACTTCAAATTTTGGTCGTCCCTGTAAATTTCTTTTCTTCTTTGCTTTTCCTATACGTGTGTACATGTGACTGAGGCACGGTGAAAGCACATATGTAAGTGTTTTCACGCGCGTGTGTATAGGTCTCCTCACATGTGTAATAGATGTGTAATGTCTGTTTCAATGCCTCATCATTGCTGTCAACACGTCAGATCTTCAGAGTGTGTGACAGAGGATTGTTTTACCAAAGTCACACAGCTGGAACCGCCCACCTTCTTTCCACCAAACCCACTCATTTTCATTTACATTTTAGTGAAACAGCACATGCATTCACTGTGGGAAACAAAAAGACTGCAGTTCATTTGTTCATCCACGAGTGTGTTTGTGGATGAGAGCAGTACCTGTCTCATTGTCTGCTGGAGTGTGTTTCTGTGTATAAATGAGTGTGAAAACATGTAATACTGAGTGATTGAGGAATATTTGATTGTGTCTAATTGGAAAACCCAGATGTCCTGTTGGATTCCCATGGGACCAGTGCTTCATTACTCAGTAACTGGGTCTGAAAAACCCAAACGGTTAAGGGCTAAAAAAGTTAATAAATAAATAAAATGAGGTAATCAGTTACAAATTCATTACTTAGCAAAATTGAGCCACATCAGCAGTGTGCAGATTACGGAGGTGCAGTAAAGAAGTCTTTATTACAGTTATGTTAAAGAGGGACGCCACAGACCTAATAATCAAACATCAGTTCACTGTCTTAAAGCTCAATGAGGAGGTTTAGCTTTGGTGGCACAAGGCAAAAATCCATATACTTTCAATTCAAGTGCTCTGAGAGAAAAATCCTGACTTCTGCATCTCTTTTTGGCTCTTTTTTCAGGTTTTAGAATATCTGGCCCGAGTGTCAGGCTAATCACACGGTAATTCAGAGTGAGGGGTTTTTTTTATTATTGGCTGCTCTACAAACACATTTACCTCTTAATCATGAAAGCTTGATTTAATGGCAGAAAAATTATATAACATTATCAAAACCCCTTTATATCCATGTGTAGCACAACATTTGTGTAAACTCGTCCTGGCTCCACATAGAGCCTCAGGCTCGTTATGTTTGATGTCAAAAGAGTTACGATGAAGGGGGGTGGAGGGAAACACCTTGTGTCTGATATTGTTTTATCAATACAAAAGTTTAAAGTCCTGAACATCACAATCCATCTTCCTACATCAGTGTCAGAGAAAGACATTTATTGGTATGCAAAAAAAAATATTTCTGAAGTTCAACTTTTATGTATTTTTGCAATGTGGATCCACATGGATCCTAATTTGTGACTGTTTTTTTAAAAAAAATCTCTTCTCAAAAATGTTTAAATTTAGTCGTGCATGTCTGAAGTGCTTGGTCTGTTTATGTTCTCTGAAAAGGAAACAGGGAAATCACAAAAATACAATCAAAACAATTCTTGAGTTGTTGTTTAAATTGTTGCACTGCTCAGGTCCAAACACTTTAAAGGATGTATCAGGATGAGCCACTTGCTCTCTGCTGCCACCTGTTGTTTGGGTGCATCAGAAGATCCTAACTCTTGTTTTAACAAAGGGCAGACTGTGAATATACATCCTACAGTGAGAGTCACTGAACAAAAATTCTCTCAACAGTTTATCCCCAATTTTACTGCATATTTTACATTTTTCTCACTGACTATACAACCTTTAAAGAAAGCATATACATATTTGTGGTGGCGCCGTCCACCAGCCATCGCTGAAGGACAGTCTTTCGGTGTGTAGACCAGCAGGACTGACATCTTGTTGTTTAAGATGTAACAATATAAAACAATATTCGAGTTCAACAATGAGCCATTTTCCTTGTGGTTCCATCTGGTAACAACATCTGAGGAAATAAAAAGAACTGAGTACTGATTTGTTGCCATGAGATGAGACACGCGAGTCTTCCAGCAGACATCTTTATGAGCAGATGCAAGATTAAGAAGAGATGGTGTGACACAGAGTTGTTCCTCATTATTGAAGTTATAGGTCATCCACCATTAACTTCCTCTCTTTTTTCTTTTTTTGTCTCTTAAGTGGAATTTACACTATAGATTATGCTGTACACAAAATCGGTGTCAAAGTCAAGACCTAATGATTAAATAACAAATTTTATAATAAATGTCCTGAAGGAATCTCACTCACATTTCCACCAAGTCTGATTTTATTACAGTCATTATGAAGTTATATTTGACACAATGGCAAGACTTATTAAGAGTATTGGTAAAAAAAATTAAGAAATTCTTATGAACACAAAAAGTAGAATTTTCAAACTCATTTATGGATAATAATTCACAAATCATACACTTCAAGCTGCAGTGTGATCACAGGCTTTCTGTTCGATTTTTCTCAATCCCACCTGACTTTTCCATAACACTGGGCCAAACCTACAGCTGCTCTCAGGATTGATTCCTTGGACTCTAAAGCCAAATTATAGGCTCATCTACTCATAAAACTCCACCTCTGAAACTCCATTCTGGGTCTGTACACAACTAATATTAAACTTGTGTTTTTCTCTTTTCTTTCACAGTCATTTGTTAAAAAAATATTTGTATGCAGAAGATAATCTTCCCTTTTAGATTTGCAAAATGATGCATTTTAAATTGGACAATGCACTGAATGCACTTCACTCGAGTTTTTATGGTCTCACTGATGTATACAAATTTATGACAAATCATTTTTTGTATTAAATGCATTTGACATAAAATTTAATTTTAACTTTAGTTAAATTTATTGTTAACTGCTAAAAATAATCTCTTCAATAATTCTAGAATAATAGATTTTTTTCATGTACTTTGATTGCAGACTATGTTTAAATATATATAAATAATAATAATTTATATATTTATACATACCTTTAAATGTTATCCATGGTGTTTTGCAAATGCAATTGTGACAAATGTGTATCTAAAAAGTTTTATATATGATTAATGGGCGCTGTGCATAAAGGCAGAGCAGCAGGTGTTCAATCCCTTGTATCTGTCCAACCATCTACAATGCCTGTCCTACATAATCCCACATCCTTATAATTACAAAACTTTCCTTATATGAGTTTTTTTGTGGCCTCTCTGCAGCCTCTACATTCCTCTGCTGGGTTTATTCAGCTGCCTTCACTGGCCTCAACAAGGGATTTGCACCCGCAACCATCCGGGGCAGACTGTCGAGCCTCTGCTTACCGTCCCATCTCACCAGCCTCCCACCCAGCCACATTAATTATAATTACATTTCCAGCTTCCGCCTTCTCTTCTTCTTCAGCTTACATCTGTTCAAAACAACTCTCTGTCACCTCATATATTTGCCTGAATCTTGCAGCAATCTGTCATTTTACCAAATGATTTATCCCTGTCAGGCAGCTACAGAGTAAATAATGTGCAGTAACTGCTCATTGTTTTGTTTTAATTGAGTTTTTTGGAAGGGGGACGGTGGGCAGACACTTCTCGGCAGTGTTTTATTAGTTTTTATCACCACAAAGACAAGAACGTGTGGAGTGAGAGAAATATGACAGCGCACATGGAGCCAGAATTGAACACACGTAGTCAGGGTAATTTTTCCAAGCGTGAGCGAGATGAACGATTCTTGTGAGGTCAAATTTGAGCCGTTTGAGTGACCAGAGAGCTTAACGCTGACTTACAAGTGTCTTCTTTGTTTAAAGTTGCACAGTTGCCAGTGATGCACAATTTCTTTTGCACCAGTGTGTAAATTTGTGTATCTTATAATGGTCAACACATGTTCTTTGGTAAAACTGACAATTTTTCGATTACTGAGTTTAATGGTGGTCCGTATGTATATTTGCATGACAAGAACGAATTACCTGCAATTATTTTTTTTCTCTTAAAGAATCAACCTTTTCAATCTGAACTCATTCTGCTTGTGAGCATATCCCATTACTGACTTCTAATTAAATTATGATTTTTTTTAACCTGCCCTTTCCTTGTGATTCATTCATAACTTCTTCGTGTTAATCTTGTTGACTTCTTTCAACTCAGCCTCTTTCATTAACCTTATTGTATGTCTTTTTATGTCATTTTGTAAACAGCATTTTTAAAAATTGTGGTTTTTTCATTCTTAAAATATTATGTTTTACAGCTTTTGGACAATTAAAACAATGACATATTATCATGTTTTATGTTGATATGATGTGTCAACAGTTGTCTATTTACACATCCAGCAAATACAGGACAAGTGTAGTCATTTATTTGGATTCCTGTCTCTGATTTCCTGGAAAAATGTTTTGCTCTCTACCAACGTCTTTCTTAAGAAAATACCTGGCTCTTAAGCTGCTAAATGCTCCCATATAAACTGTCTAATTACTAACTTTGTTTCCAGTTTGGTGCTAAGCAGGTATCTAACTGTCTTTTTACTGAATACAGCTGCAACAACTCTAACAAATGCAATTGACTCAGTCAGAGAAATCCTCATTAGGCTATTTTCAGTGCCACAAATAGATTTAAATTTCATAGGAATTTACAGGCACAAGGAAAATGTAGATTCATCAAATTGAGTACTTCTACAAAAAAATTGCTTATTTGTGCCAAAGTCGGAAAGCACTGCCCCCCCTCGCCTTCACAAACCCATCAAATCCTGCTTCATACATCAAAATCAGAATATATTCTGAATGTTTGAAGCATTGACTCTCACCCAGAAAGAAGCAGAGAACGAAGATATTTTGGCAGAAGAAGAGAAATCTCCACAACTGTGGCATCGACTACTGCAGCACTGTATCTTTCCAGTTCTGCTGGAGGAAAAAAGCATGACAGCTTTGAACCGTCCTCATGAGGTCGAACAACCTTCATGCTGTTTTTTAAAGGTATCAGAGGATGCTGCGTCCAGACTCCACAGCTGACTTATCTTTGATAAACAAGCAAGAAATGTTTCTGGCAGCTGAACTTCTCAGAGGAATTCCCTTCTGGCTACCAGCAATGAAAACTTTGACCTCCTGTACTCACTGAGATCCTTCTCTCCCTGATTGATTTGTTGGTGTCTTTCTACTGTATGTCACCTCTGGTTGGCTGCATGACCAGACTCAATGTTATTGTGATTAAAACACCACAGTCAAGAAAAGAATAGATGGATTTTAACTCAAAAAACACAAAACAACCAGCAGCCTCCGCCTGTGCAAAACCAAACCCATCCGGGCGGTTCATCTCTGAGCAGAAGAGACGAGGAGAAACAATTAAGCCTCATGAACAAAGTTAACCATCTGTAACCACACTGAGAGCAGAGGGGTAATGATGGTAGAGATCACGCCGCAGTTCATGGGTGAACGAAAGGGAGGCAAGCCTCGCCTAATGAAAACGATGCGCGCTGATCAGTGCACGATGTACTCCCAGCTTGAGGATTGAATATCATAAGGAGACCCATATGGGGGAAGGTGGGAGTTGGAAGGTTTATCCCTCTTGTGAAGGTGCGTTGGAGTGACACCACATCTGTGCATCAGTAGCGTGCTCTTTCACGAAGGAGATCCATCTTCTTCGGACCCTATGCTAATCAAGCCCCGGGTAAGAAAAAAAAAACAGAAGAGATTCGGGTCATTGAACCAACGATTGTGAAACAGAGCAGCGTTGCCTTGGGAACCCGAACACAGCCGATGTAAATAAAGTGATCTATCGGTGCCATCTGGAAAAGATTGGGCCGAAGGGTGCCTCTCTCTTTGCTTCTTCTCTTTGCTATACGTGAGGGGATCCATTACCGTGTTTATTTGTGCAGCTAAGCCTTGGTCAGCGAATAGGATTATATAGTGGGGGATTGAGAGTAGAGCCTACACAAACAGTGCTATTAAAGCTGGATTTCTGATATATCCTGAACAATAATGGATTTACAAGGCAGGAGTTTTTTCCTCTCTCCTTCTCACAACCTCTTCATTTTCCAGAAATTGAAACCAGACCCACAGAGAGGAGAGCAGCTCTTCTGCTGTGTGTGTGCAGTGAGAGCGAGTGAGGAAGCAGCACAGATCAGTATTTATCATAGGCTTAAACACTTATACACTGGATGTTGAGAGGAAGAGGGAGAAAGAGAGGGAACCTGCACTGCTCGATGCTTGATGGCTCTTTAATGTCTTACGCAGCAAGAGATGGAGTGAGAAAGCTTTGACAGATAGGTGTTGTTGTGTTTTGTCTGGACATATCCAGTGTTTTCCTGTCTCTCAGTATTTTCCATCTTCCCCACTCTGTCTGTGGCTCTCAGCCTCAAGCACATTAAATCCTACCCAAAAAAAATCTTAAAACTGGTCACAAATGTTAAGTTTCATTTTAAAAAGATTCAAAACCTCTCCTGACTGTTATTTTTTATTGAAAATGTCATTCAAACTCATGGTCACTGGTCTGATTCCAGTCAGACAGCTTCACTGAACACATAGCAGATTTGTCGTTGGCCAAAGTGCAGATAACTCAATATAAAAGCTTCATTATATTTTGTTCAGAGAAACAGAAACTAGTCAGAACAACTATAACAGAATAATACCTATCACCTTTAAGTTTGCCAGTTAGTTTGGTTGTGGTAGCTTAAAATATAAATTAAAGACACTCTAAATTTTCAACTAATAAAATTAACAAAAGACGACTGACATGAATTATAGGAATATTAAGTCTTTTATTGACTGATCCAAATAAATTCAGGCTAAATGTTAGTTAGTTAGATTAGATTAGAATCGAGATTATTTTTAAAAAAAAAATTATGTTTTCTTTATTCTCTGATCTATTTGAGATTTTCAGGTTATTTTTAGTTCAGTCTTTATTTCTGTTTTTCTTGATTTGACTCAATTTGATATCAGTTGCTGATGAGACTCCATCCACAGTGATGTCTCAGTGGCCCCTTTTTTAAGCGCTGGGTTATTTAATCAAACTCAAAGTGTCATCATACCACAATTTTTTTTTATCCAAAGAAACACGGACTTCTTAGCTGTTTGACACTGACTCTAACAAGCTTTAAATGTTAATAGAAGAGGGAAAACTGGAGATTTTTTAAGTTTATTGTAAAAGTATTTTAGAATTTGATTAGATAATTTTAATGTCAAGTTAAACTTAGTTTCTAAAAATATTATTTGATTTATTGTAAAGAAATTAGGCAAATCTCAGTTCATTATTATGTAAAGGAGACCAACTTGAGCTTCCATTTGACAAAGAAAGACAGTTTTTAATAAATCTAAACTAAATCTAATCAAGATTGATATTTTAATTTTGTCTTTTTTTAATACTTTGCTTCTAATTTGTTTGAAGCTGTCTTGTTTATTTTCCTATTTTGTACATTTTTGGTACTACTGTAAAAGTTTTCATGATGTCCATCATCAACACAATAACAAAAAACATAAAATGAACAGCAGTGAGACATTTGTTGTGGTCAGCAACCTGTTTAGCACCAAAATTATCACCATCAGTAAAAAAATGTTGTCTCAGCTAAAACAGACTAAGTATAATGTAACTTGATGGCTTGTGTTGATTTCTGATGAAGACTGTGGACCTCAAAGCCGCCATCCAGATGTGTGTGTGTCAACACCAGGAAGGGCCGGTCATCAAGAAATGGAGAGAGAGACGAGCTGTCAGCGACACACACACGTACACACACATTAGATAGACTGAAGACAGGAGATAAGAGATAAAAGAAAAACAGAGCTCAGTGTGAAGCTGCTGTAGATTTGTGAATGAAAGAGAGAAAGATGGAAACTGTGGCTGCTGACAGAAAAGCAAAACTTCACATTATAATTGGTGAAAGAGCAATGTCCTGATCCGACAAACTCTCTTTTGATGAATACTATTACAATGCTGTAGTTCAACTTCATCCAGGTCATTAAAACCTTTACACAATAGAAAAAAGGGCCTCATGTTTCACAATTAATTTATAACCAAATGCACCCAGAGTTTGTCAGAGGCTTTGAATTCAGACACATGTTGACAAAAAAATCTCAGAAAACAACTGAGGTCATTTTCTCTTTAAACTTACAAACATACTCTGATGTTTGTAAGTTTTACATATAAATATATGCATATATGTATACAAACAAATTAGATTTTTGGCAGGAAGCAAAAAAACAATAACAACAACAACAAAAAATATTTTCCCTGACAAAGGAGGTCTAACTTGACCTTGCTTTTATAATAAAGAAATTTTAATTGTTCAAAGGGGGTGCTAGAAACAGATTTTTGGATTTGTAGATTTTTATTACAGCTGATTCTCTAATGTTAGTTTAAAAAATCAACCAATATATATTTTTTTGATATATATTGGTATTAATATTAGGTCAGGTTCAAATTGGAAACAAGATATCAAGAAACTGAAATTGAGAAACAACAATGTTTAACCCCAAAATATGCAGATTTAATGAGTAAAACAAGGAAAAATATATTTAAGAAATTTAACTGAACTGAAATGGAAAAAAATGGACCCAAACGATCCAGGAAACAAGTAAGTGGGGACAAATTATGTCATTTTGTGATACATTAGTACATCAGTGTGAGCGCGTGATTACACCGAAAAAAAGAAAAAAAGACAATTGATTGAAACAAAAATTAAACAAAAAATCCTGGAAACTGTCCACATCTCAGCGCAGGGATTCAAACTGTCAGCAGGACCAAAGAGAGCTGCAACAAGTCAGAGCTTCTCCACGAACATCAACCCATGACGGCCAACGTAATCAAGACACACACTGATTATCAGGCCTGTTGATTTCTGGTTGTCTCCCTCTGTTCTTCAACAGTCTGTGGTTAGCCATCATCTGGATTATATTTCTGCACTGTTATCCAGTAGAAGGACAGCAGGAGGAAGGAGGATTGGGCCTGAGGGAGGCTGCAGAGAAAAGAGTGAGAGATGAGAGAAGTATGACAGATGAGGCAAAGCTCCGCTCCCTCTCTCCCTCTCTCTCTCTCTTTCTTTCTTTCCCTCTAATTTGGCTTCCAACGTCGAGCCAAGAGGAAGTGGAAATGCCATGTCTCCTTTCCCCCACAATCCCTCACCTCTGCTGGCAGCAGACGGCCCGGGGCTGGGCCTCCCCCTCCTAGAGCTCCGTCCGAGAGCGAGGTGCCAGCTTCAATCTACACCATCTCTCCTCACTTCACAGGGACGGCCAAACCTCTGGGACAAGAGACAGGAGAGGGTTTTTTTCTTTTGTAACAACAGGGAGAAGCAGGATTCTCACAGTGGTTATCCCTCCTTAGCGGTGTAAATGAGGTGGGATTGACCTCCGTCCTGGTTTGCATTATACACAATACTGACTTGTAAATTTGATGCCTTTGTGCTGACAGAGGGAAAGATAATAGTAAGAGACAGTGTTACTCACCAGTAAGAGCAAAAACTGGAAAACCACTGTATCTCAAATGATATAGAAATAACAAATACTAATGCTTTGGCCTGATCATTAATTTTTATGCAAGTGAAAATTATATAGTAATTTATGCCACTATGATGAAAAATTAAGGTTTGGTTTAATCACATGCACACAGGGACTCTGTGGATGGTTGTTGAATAATGGTCAGAATAGTGCAGAACATAATGATGTCACACTAAAGTTGCCCTTTGACCTCCATCATTTTATCCTGTTAGATGTTTCTAATTTATTTTGTAATAATTAGCATATGAATTCTTGAGTTATGGCCTAAAACGTGAAGTCACAGAGACCTTTGACCAGCAAATTCTAATTAATTCATCCCTGAGTCCAAGTTAATGTTTGAGCCAAAATTGAAGAAATTCTCTCCAGGCTTTCCCAAGATATCACATTCATGAGAACTGGATGGACAGACAGACGAACAACCCAAAAAAAGTCTGCAGTTATGGCTGTTGCCAGTATGAAGGCATAAAATCACACAGCACATATGGAGTAAATCAAGTAATGAACACGAAAT
>JAPZDY010000005.1:1013213-1044822 GCA_029783645.1 Ctenochaetus hawaiiensis | reverse complement strand
ATAGTAAAGTGGAAAAAATGTGTAAATGTTAGTGTGCAATTAATTAACTGTTTGTTTATAATGTGAGTTGAAATTAATATTTTTTAAAGGTGTTTTTTAAAGCCACAGGGAACTTTATATCTAAAACATGTTGACAGGAGTGATCGTGTGTATGACAGCTCCTGTGTGATCAAGATGATTTTCAGGTAAACTGACTTTTTTCACTAACCTGCTTGATGATGTGAGAAAGTTTAGTTTAGTTTTTTCAATGACAAAGTTGCACCAGATCTGTACTTTCATTAATTTTAAAAGAACTTGAAATATGTAAAGTAATAGTTAAATATTATAATCTACAATCTATTAAAGGAAATCAGGTCATTGTTAAAAAAATAAAAAATAAAAAAGTAAGAATAAAAAAACACTAAAAAGCCTAGTTTGCACAATAAGATCACATTATTCTCTTGTTTTCTTTTTAAATACAATTTCATGATGTGATCATTTGCCTGCTCTGTTTTTCTTTTGAACAGCTCAGCTAATATTATTCATAAGCATACACGCACAGAAACACATACATATAAACACACCCGATACATCTCTCACACATGTGGAGCAAACTTCTGAGGCAGATTGATGCTCCACATGTAACAAAGCACCCTGATACTTAACCTGCTGTACAGATGTATGAATGCTGTTGCAGCTGAGCAGCTGAAACACAAAAAAAGAGCAGCAGGAGTTATATTTCACAGCAACAGACTACAGCACAGGAAAGTCAAAGTGATGGGATTTTTTTTGTCTGTGCTGCACCATTCAACACTTTTGTGATCTTTTCTATAAAAGCCTGAAACTAACATATAAACATGGACAAAAAGAAATTGGAGAAATTATTTAGGATACATTTAAAAGGCAATAAGCTTACTGAATAGCAACCCAAACAAATTCAATATATGCAAGTGTTTAGTATTATTTTAAAGCCCAGCTCAGCATTATCTGCTTTTCCTTTAATTTTTCATCAAAATATCAGAGAAAATATTCTGTTAAGCATTGAAAGGTTTTATATTTATATATTAGACTTTACCAATGACAGTTAAAGGTTCAGCATTTTGACAAGTAATATTTGCTTTCACTTTTACGATTAAATGAGATCAATATTTTATATCTCATATCTGTGCATGAGGCACAGCTGGGGTCAGGATGTCAAACTGGTCTATCATACAAGACTAAGACAGGGGAAATAGCCAGGTTGTGTCTAAAGTGGAAAAAAATGCCTACAAATGAATCTGAAGTTCACTAATAACGTTTATACTCCCTTTTTTTAAATGTTAAAATAATGGTTGGTGGTTTCATGGTGAGTTGCATGCAGAAATTACTTCCAGGCGACCAACCAGTTGCCAGCTTGTAATAGTCTTGTCATCACAGCAGGTCTGCCAGGTTTGGTACAATGGTGCTTTAATAGCAACCAAAAACCAAAAACTCTGCTCATTGTGTCTGACAAACTGCAGCCAGAGATGCTGCAAGTGCCAGGCGAAAACAAGGACTATTGTTTCTAAAGAAATAGTATGAATGAGTAAGTGTAAGTATAAGTAAGTATTTATAAGTCTTTTTTTTCCTGTTTCAAGTCTTTATGCTAAGCTAAGCTATGTCCTCTGTACATAAAGGCATTACAGTGTGTAAGTTTTGCTGCTACAGACCTCTTAACCAATGCAATGAAATAAAAGATATAGTTTGAACAAATGGAAAAATAGCCTGGGATAATGGGATTTTTTTATATAGGTTATATGGTAAGTTGTTTAATTTTTTATTGGTATTTAGCATCATATTATCTGATTAGGCAGTGCAGCTGCAGTTTCTCTCAGCAGGTGTCTATCTAGACGTTTTTTTCTGCAGTTTTCAGGATCAGAGCATGTGGTGCAGTCAATGGTTGAAAAGCCTGTCTGACAGTGAAGTGAAGCAGTGAAGATATTAAAAATACTGTGTTCACTAAAAGTGACATGATTTATTTTAGGTGATGCTTTTTCGAGGTGGATAAAATATGTTTTGCTGCTTCCTTAGTGCACAGCGGTACAACTCTCTGCCTTCATGTTGATACTCACTGCTTCTGCAAGCTGCAGGCATGCAAACTGTACTGTACTGGCTACAGTACAGTGACTATTGATCAGTAACTCCTCCCTCATATTTATTCTTATTATAGGTCAAAACATCTGCTATTGAAAAGCTCTGCAGAATTTTGATGACACAGGCATGTTTAGAAAAAAAAAAAAGCTGCCACTCATTGTATCACAATTACTCATCTGTTATTCATGTTAGTTCATTTAATGACTTTGAGGAGACAGAAGAATTTCAAAACATTTCCGCTTGGGGGCAGTGCCACGGTTTGTTGGTAATTTCTCGCTCCACGCTGCCGGAGCAGTAAAATGTGAAACTGGTGTGATGGCTACATCTGTAGTTAAAACAGCATGAAAGCCTCAGTACTTCCCCCCCGAAGCCTTCAAGGCTGGACGGGCTCCCAGCAAAAAGGAACCCCGTCAAGGCTGCTCCGTAACTCAGGCAACAACTGGCACACAGGCAGCATCGGCCCTTTGTTTAGCCTCTATGTGGCATGCATATGTCAGATGGATTTCAGCAGTTACAACAAAAAGCAACAACAACAGCAACACATGGTTGAATCATTTTCAAAGCTCTGACTCCACATCAAAACGCTGTCCAAGAGGACGTGACAGAAATGTGAAATACATGAAGCACACATATGACAGTAAATAAAAAAACGATGGAAATGACATTAGAGGGTTGTGTTCTTTCTTAACTCTTAAATGATCACAGGGTTTTTTTTTTTCTCTTTTTGGAGTAAATATGTATTTTTCACCTCCTGGATGTCTGATAATCTGATGAGGTCCCGACTGTCCAATAAGATTTTTACAAGGAAGTTCAATGGAATTTTTAAACTCTTAACATTTTAATAGCACAGAGCTTTTTAGATCTTTTTCTCTCTTCTCACACACACATATGTGCATACATAGAGATTCAGAGGTTTTCCACATTGATTGATGGGAAATAAAGAAAGAGATGAAGAGTGGAA
Organism: Ctenochaetus hawaiiensis; assembly: GCA_029783645.1. Classification (NCBI taxonomy): domain Eukaryota; kingdom Metazoa; phylum Chordata; class Actinopteri; order Acanthuriformes; family Acanthuridae; genus Ctenochaetus; species Ctenochaetus hawaiiensis. Next base: position 1,041,770 of record JAPZDY010000005.1, on the reverse strand, counting down.
GAGGCAAGAGGTCGAGGACATGAGTACATCTCATCTTGGAGAACGTTCAAGAGACACTTTATCAAAGCTGCTTTCCTTCCGCCCATAAATACCAGCTCAATAAATATCCCCCCTCTCCACACCGCGAATATCAAATTAAAATCACAGGTCTGCTCACCACATGAGAAGCTTGATCATCACTTCAAGAATAACTCAATGGCCTATGCAGTGTGTATCATAATTCTCTTTCCCACATGAACTGCAACCCTGAACTTATCCAGATATTATGAGGAGGAGCTGTATGTGAGACAGAAACGTCCAAATCAATCGAACCATATCTTAAATGGACTTTACACAGCTTGCAGTGTAACATCTTATGTGAATAGAGCAGGAAAATCAAGAAAACTGCAGTGAGCAAGCAGGTGTATACAAAAAGTTACCATCATGCTGCTGACACAAAACCATAAGAATACAAACATCTGAGAGGGATAAAGAAGGAGCATTTACATGAAGATGCCAGCATGAGCTTTCAAACTTGGGAGACGAGGATATTAGGGGAACTTCTGTTAATAAAAGCAGACACTAAAATTGTCAGACAAAATCCATTCTACATCATCTTCTTTGCGCCATGTCCTGCACGCTCTGCAGGTGGCCCCTCTAAACCAAATGAAATATATCCAGCAAGTGAGAAGGTGTCTGACATGGACGGTCTCCTCTTATGTGCTACATATGTGAGGTATATCTCTGAAAAATGTCAGTTTTTCATAAATCTCCAAGTGTCCAAACTTAAAGGGAAATGTGCTTGTTTTACTGTAATAAGGTGGCCTCATTGTTAAAATGTGGCTCCAAATGTTCATCAGAGCCTGCTGTTAAAACCTGCCTTGATAAAAGCTTAACCTACAAACTGCAACAAGTGCTAAGATTGTTTCTTTTTTCGTCGGATTATGAAATAAAACATGCACTGACATTCAACTATTTTAACTTGCAACCTGCAATAACCTGCTATTTTGTCCACTTGAGGGCAGTGAAACCACCTATAAACAAGGCACAAACATATAATAACCTTTATAAAGTTGTTATGGCTAACATGTTAGCAAACAGTTTAGCAGTCTTAGAAAAACATAAGAACATATTTCGGGTTGTTTTTCTGGCCTTCTGATGAGTATCAGGTTAATATTCAGTCCCCTTTCAGCCTTGTTTTGATCTCGACCAGCTCTGAGGGAAATAACTGGCTCTTAGCAGCTTAATGCTCCACTGTGTTCATCTGAATGTGTACAGTCTTTTCTTGCGGAGCCTCCTCTCGCTGCAGCAAAAGCAGAGTTTGATCAAAGTGATGAGAGTGGACCAAAACAGTGAAGCTGTGGGCGGCGACAACAAGACACTTAAACCTCCTCTTGAGGTAACTGCAGAATTGTGTCACAACAAGAATATTATCATTGTCACACTCTAAGTGGTTATTGTCATGTTGTTGTTGGGTCAGAGCACTGAAACATCTTAGGATTTCAGTGAAGTGCTAGGAAGTCATATCAGTGACATGATGCTTTGATCTATTTATTAGTTTAAAAAAAATCTCAAAAATTAGTCAGTCAAGTGTGAGTGTGTGGTTTGTTGCCTTTTTTTTAATAAAAGGAGCCTTTGTGGGTTGTATGGCCAATTTACAGCAAACTGTTGATCTGCAGATAACAAACTGAACTGTGTAACTGTGTTATTTTAGAAAGACTCACTTTTTTCAACCTTTTACAATGAAATGATGTCTTAAGGTCAAAAAAGCTCTTTCAGCTAAGTCCATGCTGAGATTTAGCTGAGTATGTGTACATATTGTTTTCTTCCACATTCATATACCTCTGTATGCATCGGTGGCAGTTGTTGGCAGTGAATGGATGAGGAGAAATTTTGCATTTCACTCCCCTGAGAGACGGCAGAGGGGGGATTCCTAAAGAGATATTTATCAGGAGGCCACAGGCCTTAAATAGACTGTTGGAGGATTACTGCAGGATCTCCTTAGAGCTGAGCTGACAGAGAAATATGGCTTCCATGCTTCTTTTATCAACCATGGCGAGTAAGATGGGCATGTTAGCTCTTTTTTTTTCCTCATTTCTTACTTTCTTCTACTTATTCTTTGGAAGAATGAAAGGAAGGTAAGGAGAGGCGGAGGGCAGTGTTCCTTCTTTCCATCAGAGATGCGGAGCTGAGGACTTCTGCCAGCGAGTCGAGCTTTGAAAGTGAAACGTAAGAATGGCAGATCACAGAGGCCAAAGAAAAATGATATTCTCCTCGTAACGTCTCTCCCCGCCAGGGCCTTTGTTGTGGGGGCTTCTGCTTTTAACTGGAAACAGGTCCAGGCGCCTCCTGTGTTTCTACAGTGTCCCACACACTCACACACATGTAGACACGTGTACACATGCTCGGGCGTACTGTACATTTCGGGCACACTCACACATACGCGCAGGTTTAAGCTCTCCATCACTCCTCCATCCCTTAAAACCTGGTGACAGCTTGTTAAACCTGATGCCACATGCAATGCTTCGCTCTCTGCAGGATCCTTGTCCTCACCTGTCAGTGAAGACACCAGGTAGCCAGGTGGGGGCGTCGTGCACGAGATGGCAGGTGGAAACTGAGGGCCACATAGCTGGTAAGATACTGGAGTGCAATGAAAATAGGTGGAGAAGAAGAGGAGCCCTCAACATTCATCCTGTGCGAATAAATCTGTCGACACCGTCCTGTTCTCACTTTTTTCTCCCCCCTGAAACATATCACACAACCTGAGATCTGCGTCCATCTGAGCTGATAACTGAGGTGTTTCTTTTTCAGATCTGTTATCAGACGTTTCTTGTGGATTCTCAGGAGAAACAAGATGGAAAATATAAAAGAGGTGTAGGAAAAAAATGAAATGTAAATGTGCCATCACTATGTATCCGTTCTGTTCTTTGTACCATTTTGTTTTGAAATCAGTCTGAGATTAAGAACTTAGAGTTGAAAAAGTCTCATGGGGACGACGTAGCAGGGCGGCCCCTTCATTCCCTTGACTCATTTTCACCCTCGGAGCTGTTAATTCCCACAGAGACCAAGTGTTGGCACTTTAGCAGACTTTTGTGGCCAAGACTGAGCCTCTATTCCTGGTTTGAGTGTTTTCCCTACTCTGCAAAAGATGAAAATGTCATTAGCAAGAGATTTAACCTTCATGTCTAAACTTACAAATTTTATTCCATCTTATTATGTCAACGAGCTGAGAGCTGTGAGACAAATCCACTTTATTTCAGAAAAGATTTACCTGTTATATGAGTTTCATTTAAATGAAAAAACAACAGCAAGATTAAAGGACAACTTGATTTTCTTCAGTACTCAGCGTTTAAATGAAACACCCCAGGGCCAAAGCAAGAACAGCACAACAACTCACTTCATCTTTTTGATGACTACCAACACACACGCACACACACCCACACACACACCCGTACACAAACACTCTAACTTAAAATACAGTACATGAACGTTTGTGCTTTCCGTCTGCTATCTGATACGGCTTATTTTGGTGGATTTAATGCTTTGTTGAATGAAACAGCAAATGTGTAAAACTAATGTGGCGCCACTTTTCATTTGGCAAAAATGCTTTGTGTTCCCGGCACCGTGGTTCCATGTTTTGGGTGAGGGGGCAGTCCATCAAGCTTCAGAGGCTGTGCCAAAGCCTGTGGCAGGAGGGGTGGGGGGGGCGGCACAGCTTTAGCATTAAAAGAGGAGGTGATTGACAACTTTTAGTGACTGCTGGAGGGAAGATTCGGAGACCTTATTTTGACTGATTCGCACACACACACATATACTTGCTTACACACAGAAACACATGCGCGCACATGCGTAGCCTTCCCAAAGCAACTGGTCCTGAGAAAAGCCCACAATTTGTCCAGATTTCATCAGAGGAGGAAAATGAGAGTTTAGCGTACTGACTGTAATGCATAACAAATCCTTGGTCCCCTCTGCCAAACCATACAATCAAAGGCCCAGATTTGACAAAAACAACTGTATTCTTTTTATTGTAAAACCCAGTTATTTGAGGATGAAGGGTCTTGGTTTTGTACATGCAAAAGCCTCAGTAAAACATATTTAACTTTTAACCTCTTTAATGTTAACTTGAAATCCTGCTATTGTCTCTCACTGGTTTCATATTGGCATTGCCACAGTCAGTAAAGTGATTCCCATGCCTCTCGCCTACGCCTCGTTCCACATCTGCTGCATATCATTAAATGGAAAAATCCAGTAAAAATATTTACTTCCCGCTCAGCTCTTTGAGCTAAATATACTTTTCCAGCTCACTTTTGAGATTGATTGTGCCCTGTGATGGTCTTCGTTTATGTGCAGCTGTCACAAATCAGGTGTCTGATTTTCACCAGTTGTGTCCACCCTGCGACAGATTAATGTTGCACAGCAGCCTTTTGAAGGCACGGCCAGGGTGGAGAGTGATGCGCAAACATATTTTAAATCCTAACAATGCTCGCTCACTTTAAAATGTTACCTGACACTTCCATTAATCTGTCCTGTTCTTCCTGCCTGACACGACATTTTTCTTACTTTCTGCAGAGAGCAATGCATCATGTTGTGGTTTTTACTATTTAACTTGAAAAACCTCAAATGAGTCTCCTTAATGAGGCATATTACTCTTCCATTACTTTTTTAATGAAGATTTGGCCTAAATGTCTTTTTCTTTTCCACAAAATAACTTAGTATAATGTGTTTCCAAAGTGGCCTCGTGTTTTATGCGACTCCACAAGGAACAAATTATGCAAAGTTTATTCACAGCTGCAATATTTATTTGGTTTTACTCTTACATCGACAGATAATTAGTCAGGCTACTAGAGTGTGGTTTATATTTTTAATTATGCATAATATTTTGTTGAAGAAAATATCCCGAAAATGTTAGTTGGAAAGAAAGGGTCTTGCAAATAAGCACAAAAACAATTAAGATTTAATCACAAATAATCTCAGCTGACATCAAAAACAAAATCTCATTCTGCTAAAAAACTGAACTAAAATTGGCATGTATGTGCAAAAAATACAAAATTTGGCCAAAAACGTGATTTTTTTGCTGATTGCCCAATTTACTGTTTTTGTTTTTGTTTTTTTTAGTTTGTGTCACAGTTTCAAATAGATTTTGTCTCCAACTTGGGTTTATAAAAATGTGTTTCCACTCTCACAACAACCAGGGGGAAACACTGGCTTGAAAAAAGATGTTGAACATCTGCAAAATATTGTATATTCAGTTTGGTATTTGGAACTGGTATTTGTACCTTCAGAAACCAATTTCTTTGGAGAAAAACTCCATGTGCTTTAAAGCATTTTAAGAGCTGCTTAAGAAGGCTCGAAGCTGTTTATAAGGACTTCAAGAGCCTGCTGTAAATTTTACTCTGTTATTTTCTATCCAAATGTATTTGTGAAGAAATACTGTTTTTCAAAGAATCATAGGTGCATTTTTCCAGACAACATTATTCATATTCAGTACCTTTGAGTTTGGATTTAAAGTACAAAACCAAACCTGGCACTTTAATACTTCTGAAAAAAACAGACCTTGAAAGATGGACATTTCCCAGAGGTTTGCCTTAGATTACACAATAAAAAATGAAATGGGGGTTTCTCCCATGAAATCCCAGAGGATTTGGGGATTTTTGTGAAAAATCTAAGAGTCTGAATCAGAGCTGAGTTGCTGTCTGGCAGCTGCCATGTAAACTGACATAGAAAGAGTTCAGCCAGAACAACACAGTTAGGTAATATTTTCACTTTTATAAATGTTTCCATAGATGCACCCGAGTACAGTATGTGTCCACCCAAAAATGAGCATATCTGCCTGTTTCTACCCAACAAAGTGAAGTTTTCAGTTAAAGAATCTACACAACTAGCAGATTTAAACAAGAAAAACCCATTCGAATGTTACTGACACAGCATCTTGCTGCATCTCTACGACGTGCTGTCTGTGTCCTCTTTCTGCTCTCAAGAGGCAAATCAAGAAAAGGTGCAGAACTGAGTAATGAGTTCAGTTTGTTTCAAATGGGTCAGGCTATTATGCTGCGATTTGCATAAATTGGACGAAGGGAACGAAGAGGCCTGGAGGGAGCTGATTAAAGAAAATGTCACAGTGGATTCACATTTCAGCAGCAACTGATTGGACATGAAGCTTTCCAAATGAGTCTTGAGGACACATGAAAAGTCCTCAGATGATGAGAAGAAAGAGGAGAACTGTGGAGGAGGGCAAGCTGGGGAGCATTGTTACCCCAATCTTGTTTCATAGACGTATTAAATCAAAGCTTGCTGGATTTCCAGTGATCAGAAAGAATCATTCCAAAGTATTTATTACATATTATGAAGTAGAAGAGCTGTACACCATGAGTTTTATGTATTTTTTATGTGCCTTTTTATTTTCATCAAGTATTTGTGTCCCCAATGCAAGTTCAAGTATTCACCCCAGTAAAAGGGTTCACACAACCGGGCATGAGGACGTAAAGTTTCGAGCTTCGGGTTATTAGACGCCAAACGCCAAGACGCCAAACTTCAAAGAGCTACTTTTTTATTTTCAATCATAATGTCTTCTAGAAGTAGATGAGCAATTAATCTCCAGAGTGTTTTGCTGAAAGAAGAGAGAGAAACTGAATGACAGCAGCACACACACGCTAATGGTTTCTGAAGCAGACAGACTCTGGCTGCTGGCAGATATTTTCCTCATGTGTCTGCACTGCAAACACCCCAAAACCAAGTCATTTGACACGTTACTTTCAACAGAGATTTAATGCATTATCCGTCACTCCTCACAGCACACAGAAAGTAGGAAATCTCAGATTTGCACAACATGGGCACAGGGATTTACAAAAAAAAAATAACAGCAAGGAAAAATACCTAAACCTGACGCTAAGCAAGATACATCTTTATACTATTGACTGCTCTGATTCATTTTACTCTAAACATTTCTGTCAGTCTCAAGTGTTTGATTGTCTGAATAAAAAATAAGCATACCAAGTTGAGCTCAGCCATTCAGTTAAATAAACTTGAGATTTCTCACATATAAAAACAATAAATATCCAAAAATGGAAAATTAGCTTGTTTAAGGTTCTTTGTCCTCTTGTTTACAGCATTATTTTCAGTCAGGTGAGACAATGGTTTAGTGTTGTTATTGTAATAGATCAGATGTGATAAATAAGGGAGATTTGTAATTGAGGAGTATCCACCTTAAGCATTAGTAAGACATTTCCACCTTAAAAGAGGTGAGAAAAGAGACAAAAGCCTTCTGCAAAAAAAACCCAGCATATTTCCCTCAAAAGATGCTTATTTACTGAGTAGGAATAAAACAGACAATGATAAAACAACAACATGGTATAATCTGCTGAGAGATCAAGGAAGACAGAAAATTTGAGTCAAAATCAGAGTGTCATAAACCAAATCAAAAGGGACTCATTATTGAAAAGCTCAGCCAGCAAACACAAACGGTCAGCACTGACCTGCACAAAAACGCTGAGCTGTTAGAGACTGAAGACTCGAGGCCAGAAAGTGATGAACAGTTTGGATGAAAATCCCGTTAAGCCGTCAGCAGAGATGAGGGACACAGATGTAGCATGGGTTAAAACATGTTCTGGGAAAGTGGGAAAGCTTGGACAGAATAAACCAGAGACTCTGTGATGGCGGATGGAAGTTGACTACAGCAGAATGAACTGGAGGAGCAGATGAAGCCGTCAGTTGAGTCGTAGGACAAACAGGTGGAGAATCTGACATCTTCGATCTGACAACAGCATGCTGCTACATCGAGAGTGGAAAAACATAATGAATTACTAGTAACAACAAGGATGCGAACACAACAGAAGCATGAATGAACTCTGTATTTTAAAACAAAACAAAGACAGCAGAAAGATGATAAGCTAACAGTGTAGGTGGGTCCTGTGTTATTGAACAGATGTAACTGGCTGATGAGAACAGCTGATTACTCAACTGATGGGTCCAAACCATAACAGTGTGACATTACAAGTCAGCATTAGGGGTGTAAAAGTACATAGATCTACACTAATGCATCAATTAAAAAATCAATGATTTGCCAAATTCAATGCATCATGCAAACTTTGACAGTAATAGCCACAAGATCCACTTTTATTTTGAAATTTTCTTTATGCTACATCTGTGTCACCCCGCCCAAGCACATGCTCAAACTATAATAAATAAGTTGTTTCAGAGTATGACAACTGATATAAGATAGGGTTTTCATTCAAATAACCTGTCTTAATGTAAATAACCTGTCTTAATGTAAAAAATAGGAACTTAAATAATTCCCATTAAATAAATTATATGAACATGAGGTCTATTTTTTTCTTAAAAAGAAGAAATTGTTTTAAATTCAAAAGTGTAGAAGAAGAAAATAGAAAATAAAACTGTCAGATGATATTAAGTTGCTTTTTGTGGGTTGCGAAAGATGTGACATAAACATGTTGTGTTATTTTGGCAGGTTATATTGTATCCCGACCAAATTCATGATATCAGCAAATATAGTACAGTTGTCCAATGAACTGTTACATTATCATATCATAATTAAACTTGTGATTTACAGACCTAGTGAGTATGAGAGGAGTGAATAACTTATGGTTGAAAAAATAATGACAGATCTAATTATGCACAGAAATAATCTTCTTTTCTGAACTTTTTATAACTAGAGCTCATTTTTTATAGCTTTTATTAAATTGGCTCTATCATTAAACACAGTTACCATAATGTATTAGCCAGATGTAGTTCTCATTACAACTAAGTATTTTCCAGTAAGATGTAAGATCTATATTAAGACTTTTGGTGCTGATATTTCACTACATAAAATGTTTACTTTTTAACATCTGATATGTTTTACTAGATTTATTTCCTTGGAAAACCTTGAGCTGCAGTTTCTTGATTACTTTGAAAAGATAGAAGAGGAGGTGTAAATCAAGAACAAAAAGACATCATTCTGCTACTCTTTGAAGGAGAATTGAGGAGATATTTGATTGGAGATGTTTTTTTCAAAGGATTTGGGATTTTGAAGGGTTGAGCAAGAGGAGCTGCTCTTTCGCGTCTATATTCACTGTCAGTAAAACAAGGCACTAAAGAAGTGAATCGCTTTAATAAAACCAGCTGTGGCTGTGGTGGACGACTATGAAGCGTCACAGACACAAACACACACTTTTCCGCAGGCAGATTATTAATAGAGGACAAACTAGATACCATTCAGTGTTAATAGGAGATGACAGTAAACTGCAACAGGCTGCAGCATCTGCAATAACACATCCAACTGCCTACTGTCTTGACTTTGTGCTTGTTACCACAGATATCCAAACTAAACGTCGAGCCTCTCAGACCTCTGCTGCTCGTAAACAAAAACCAGAACTTAACTCTCCAAAGACATGCAGAGTGTTGGAAAAGTTGTAGTTTTGCATTTTGGGAGTTCCAAAAGAATTAGCTGATTATTGTAAATCACCTCTAAGCTAATTTATCTTTTATCCATCACAAAATAACAGCAAAACTAACTCTGCATGCTGAGCTATAGCAAAGTAAGACTTCAAACAAACAGCCAACAGCATCATTTCTGAGCACAAAAATGCATAACGTTTAGTTCAAGTTGGTATCTTAACATGAAAATATATGATCAATACTATTGTGACTATAGATGAAAACTAATAACCAAATTTAAACTTAGATTAGAAGAAATATTGTAGCAATAAAACACTTTTGAGTACTGATGACTTTAGAGTTTCGAAAAATTAGATTTACATCAAAAATAATTAAAATGCACCTCATGTGCTTCGAACATTTATCAATGGGCGTGCTGTTTCATGTTTCACTATTGAACAGCAGGAAAAATTTACATTAAACAGCAACTAATTTATCATTAGCAAGAGTTAAGTTTCTGTATATAATTTAAGAGGACGGCTTCACAGATGTTTTCAGGTCGGGACTCAAAAGAAAAAACAATTTCAAAATATTTCCACATTTCAATTTAAATTTCTAACCCTAATTAAAGATAAATAAATAAAAAAAACTTTTAAAAAAATGACTACTTGTATGGACAAGAACAAATCAAAATATAAGATTTGTATAACAAAGCATATACATATATTTTTATTTTTTCTAAAAGTGCTTTACATCAGTATTCAAATTCACTGTGTGTTAAGCTTTACAATATACAACATTTTTCATCATGAACACATCTGAACTGAGCAACAAAAAGAAAAGCAAAGAAAAAACAAAGGGGGTCCCCAGCCCCTTTTGGGAAATGCTGTTAGAGAAAACGTGACATGAAAATTAAATAAAAGTTGCATGAAATAAGTGAAATGTCTCCTTTCCTCAAACTGACTGCCTCACTCCAACTTTTCAACATGCTGTTTCACTTCCTGTTTCATGTCATGTCCAACTAACCCTTTCCTGAAAAACCCTGACTTTTGTTCTGACTTGTGAACGAGGAATTTGCATTTAAAGACATCAGGTTCCTTTTACGGAGCTTCAAACAATCTTTGGACACATGAATAAAGAGAACGCTCTGACACTAAACCGTGAAAAAAAAGTAAATCTCAAACAGACTACAAGAAAAAAAAGGACAGTGAAGAGGAAATGGTGTTTATGAGCAGCGATGGAAAACTGAAGTGAGAGCTAATGTCTTAACGAAACAACAGAAGAGCTGACAGTCGTCCCGATTGAGTCTTCACAGCTTTAAGTGAACTTCAGGGAGGAATAAACCGCTCACACAAATAAAGACACGACCTCCCCTCGTCCAGAGGAAGAAACTGAGCACAGATAAGACTTTCACACAACACCAACCCCCCCCCTTTGGTAGATCTGAGCGAACTGTCTGCTGCCTGTGTGTTTGAAGTGAATCATAAAAGTCTAAAAATGGCTCGGGAGCAGACCTCGACTTGTGCTCACATCGCTCCCAGACATCAAATACTCCGGACGTCCATCACTCAGCTGCTACACAACATTTACTGCCACTGATGCGTTCAATCCTTTTCCTTTGCTTTGGCTCCCTGAACAATATGACCTCTACTCACACACAGATACTGCAGATTTATATTGGATATCTACAGTTTGTCTGAGGTAGCTCCTTCATTAAAATACAATTAAAATTAACTACCACTGAATTTAAATTTTAGCTTTAAAAACTCTACCATTGTTTTTAATTTTAATCTACAAGTGTCAAAACTTCTTATTAATTTATTTCCTACTTATAATTCAAAAAAAATGTTTATAGCTCTGTATTTTCAGGATATTTCTTGTAAAAATCTTTAACAACACATCTCACTGCTTCCACTATAATTTAATTTATTTGAGAAGGTTTTACAGCAACCTACTGTTTTATATGATGTCACGTTGTATTGACAATATTTTCAAGAAAATTTACAAAGAAAATACCAAAAAAAAAGTTTTTTCATTGAGCAGGGTCTTTTAACAGGCCTTTAATCACAAAAAAAGAAAAAAGTTTAATGCTCTTGAATAAAGTTAATTAAAATAAATTATAGTCATCAAGTTCACACAATCATGAATTTGTCTCCGCTGGCTTTAAATTTAAAATTACATAATAATTCTATCCACAAAAATTAAGAACATAAAGGGTTTCAGAACAGAGGGGTTTGTTCCTTTGTCCTTTAAACCTATTGTTGTTTATTGTTTGTCCTGTTTAATCATTATGTCTTTTTATTGTCTCTTTGTCCTAACTTGTGTGGAAAGAAGGAAACCAGCTGAAAAAGAACTTATAATTATGTCAGGTCCAGGTAATATTTTATCCATTAACTTTACTCTTTTTACAACTAACAAACAAAAAGACTATTTTTTAATACTCCAGGCTTTCTCCGGCCTGTGTGTGTGTGTGTGTGAAGAGTGGAAACAATGACGGACAGCCATCAGGTAAGGCTTTACTTCAGAAAGGCTGTATAAATTTGCAGCCTGCATCCGTGGACTCGGCTGTATTTAGTCTAATAATAAACCTGGGAGAGACAGAGGTGGAGGAGCGCTGAGCCTCGCCGGGGCATGATAACACCTTGACAATTCAACACACATGTGCCGCGGCGTGCTGGGCTGCAGCCTCGGGGCAGAGCCCTTTACCAGCATGTGGAAGAGGTTTTCCACTCAGCTGAACGTCGAGTACCTCCAATGCAGCGGCCCTGGAGCCAGATCTAACTCTGTGGTATCAGGCATTGAGGCCAGCTGTGGATTAACACAATTTGCACCTTCTCTTAGTGCAGGTAACACCCACACCACCCCATGGAGGTCCAGCTCATCGGATTTAGCCTTTGGCTCCACCTTCACAGCCATTTGTGTTAAAGCCATAATAAAACACATAAATTCAGAGAAAGACAGACATCTCTCAAGAAGCCAGGTTTTGTTTCAGAAGATAATACATTCACAAAGAGTAAATTCAATTCGAATGCCGTAATGAAATAAGAGCGGGTGAATCTAATTTAACATCACTGCACCCTACTGCTGTTTTAAAATGCTTGAACAACTTCTCGAGGCGTTGTGTTTCGTCCGCGGCGAGCTGAGACACTGTGGCATTCATACGGTTTTCTCTCACATCCTGCCAATCCATCACTTACAGCTGGGGACCCTAACAAAACAAGCTCATGGTATCAAAGGTTGGGACATCTGTGTTTTATACGTAAAGACCCTCAAAACACCTGTCAGAATCCACACTCCAATTGACAAGTTTGACATTTCCATAAAGAGCTTCGAGATCCTCACGAAGTTTGTTTGTTTGTTCAGCCTTTGTCTCATATTTGATCAGAGTTGGATTAAGTCTTTTATTTTCAGACTTTTTTATTGTGAGAGTCTTAATTGTAAATGTCAGATATTCATGCTGAAAAAGAAAAAAGAGTCGTCACAATAAACGCTAGTAGTACAGCTGAGGTGAAGTCTCTCTCACTGACCGAGCTCGACACTAAATCCATCACAGTTTCAAATGTTTTAATATCCAACACAAAAATTTAACTTTTAGCTGGATTAGGCCTCCTTTTGGTGAGTTCAGAGTTGTATTCTTGTAAAAGTTCATGTCATTTGAAAAAAGAAACTGTGCCCCCTCAGCTATCAAAGTGTTTTCTCAGTGATGATGTGTTAGCTTCCAGCTAGCAAAAGCTAATATCTTTTGGCACTTGATGAGCTGCAGCCAATCACAAGTTGTTTTTATGGTCTCTGATGACATTACATAAAATTTCTGCCAAACATGTGACTGGACAGTGTTTTGTGCAGGATTTGATATTCACTAATGACAGTTTTTTACTTTTATGCCACTCGTGTTGTTGTATAAACTAGCAGCTAATCTATATTGCTGTAAGTTCGGTGACATCCTTTTATTTGGCTGGATGTAAAGTTGAGGATCAAAGGTTGTGTCGATAATTAATCGATAATTAATTATAGCTGGTAAAGAGTTCAGACACTGCCTGTCTGCATTCAGTTCATTTTTACCTGCGTCTGTGAATTTTTTAGGATTATTATTTACCTACAACAGCCAGTAGCTCCTTTAAATTTCCACCATTTTATACTTTTGAACTTTCATCATTTTTTTTTACATTATTGCTCAAACATAAGAGAAATACAAATGTCGACATTGGAAAAGGAAGACGAGGGCTTGGATTAGATCAGGGGATTTTTTAAGTTGATGAAATCCACAGCACCTCCCCACCGCACAGCAACCAAACTGCTACCAGCCACCAGAGTCATTAGACTCAAATACATTGCCTTGTGTTTTTTATCAAGTTTTTGCTGTATCCCAGTTACGTCAGAGCTCTTTTTACATTTGCAGCACTTCTTTGTGCTGAGCTGTTCCATGCTGAACATTTCTTGTTAATTAAGGCAAAGGTGTCTTTTTAATTGGCTCTGCTTTTGTCCGTATGAAAGGTGTTTTCATAGGATACAGTGTGTTTAGTTCTCAGGATCAAAACAAAAAGTTTTTGTTGGCTTGCGCAGTCAAAGTTAATTATTAACTAGAACAAGCCATTTATATAACAGAGATATAATCGTTTCTCAAAGACATGAGTAAAAAAAATTAAACACAGTCAGACACTGATTGAGTCTGTCAGACAAACTAGTTGACCATTTACAAACAGGGACATTAATAAAGGCCAAAGGTTTGAAGAAACAGAGAGAGAAGAGATGTGTAAAAGGGAAAAAGCAATAAAGTAAAGGAGAGAATGAGGAAAAAATGGAAGAAAGAATTTAAATAGGAAAGAGAAAAGGCAGGAAAGAAAGAAATTCAAAAAGGGGTTTTAACAGTATGTAGGCAAGAAAAAATATGGAAAGCTGACGAGAACAACTGAGGGAGAAAAAGAAAATTAAACGTATAACAAAATTTGGGATTTCTATATAAATGAAGGTAAAAAAGAAGGAAAGAAAAAAAATACAGAAGGAGATGTGAAGTGTTTGCTGCTCCTATAAACAACCGACCTGGACGAGCCTTTGGTGTGTTTTGGCACACAGAGAGGCCGGGGCCCAGAGTGCTGACGAGAGGCCTCGCTGGTGTTGAGCCGCTGTGGGTGGAGCTTCACCCTGCAAGGGGGAGGGGGAGAAGGGGGGATGGGATGGGAGTCGGGGGGTGGGGGGGTTGGATGAGGGGGCAGGACTGCCCTCTGACATGACCTTGTCAAATGAGAGTGGAACCAACACGCACCTTAGGCAATCCAAATAGCTCAGATCAAGGTAAGACACTGATTTTATCCACTTTATTTACCTTTTTTTTTACACTGTGAGCACTCACAGGTATTCTGGTTCTTCCAGTTGTTTTGCTTTTACCTGACTGTAGACACCCAGTGTTTTTTTTCCACAAGATAAATTAGTAACAGCAAGGTGTCTGGATGTGTTTTTTTCTGCTGGTAATGAGCAGCACTCCTAACGTCTGCCAGCCGGTGTGACAAAAATAAATAATCTAAATGAGAAGCTGGTTATATCTTCACCTCGTTCAGCTTTGCATACAAAATACCACGAAGCAGGTATTCTAGAAATTCACCTGGACAATGTGCTCGCGGCAGCCATTCAGTGAGTCTAAATGACTACCACCTTTCACAGCCTACACATGACAGAGGCTCACATTCATACACACATCCAGCCTGCTGAAAAAAGACTGAGCCACCATGGGTAAATACAATAATACTACAGTATTATCACAGCACTACAATAATACTACAATAATACTACAATAATACTATAGTAAGAAAGAGCAGAACTGATTGGTGGTAAAATAAGTCTCAGAAAATGTTCTGTGTTTTATTTTCTTGAGTTTAAAGACACCAAAAAGCTTCTCCACTAGATCTCACTTAATTATTAATCAGAGGAAAAAAAATTGACAAATTATATCACTACAGATAGTTTTTGCAGTGTAACTATTTTCCTATGAGCCTTTAAATTATTTAAAGAAAAAAAATGACTTCAGTTCAATAAAACTGAGGTTTTAATTATCACTTTAAATATATAAATAATAGTTTAATCTTACAAAATGTTTATAAATCAAAACACCAGTATGACTGTGTGCTTGTGAGAGTAACAGGTGTGACATCAGAGGTCACATGTAGTTTTTCTGTCCTGAGTGTGTAGTTGTGCAGTACTGACACTCACATTAAATAAAGTCTGCTTGTGTTTTCCTGCTTTACAGATGTTGAATGGAGTTTTAAGAGTGGACTTTTGTTCAGTATTGCACTGCCCTCAAGTGTTCAGAGTTGAAAGTTTACACTGTTGTGTTTATACTAGAGAGGCTTTACAGGATGAGATCATCTGTATGTGCTTTCCTACTCTGACATTTATTTACAAAGCACTTTAAAGTCAACTATTACAAAGTGCTTTATAAAAGGCTGGCTTATAATAAGATAAAATAAAATAAAAAACAGTGTTACATTTAGATTAAATAGGAGTAAAATAAAACACTTAACACTCAAATATATGTAAACATTAGTGCCAATATATATATTACATACATACATAAATATATATGCATAGTGGCAAACATACACACACAACTTTGTACACATGCAAATGTTTGAAAACATTTTTAAAAACAGTTACAAGTCAGGTTTTTTTAAGAACCACTTCAAGGACAATCTTGATTTTGCATGTCTCACGCTCTCAGGCAGGTACTTCCTCAGCAGAAAACCTCTGACAGAAAAAGCTCTGTCCCTTTTGGTGCTCACACTTAATAAATAAACAGCAAGGAGGTTCCTGTCAATGGTTTTTACGATTATTATTGTTCTTTTGTATAAAATCTACAAATGAATCCAAAAATAAACACATGACAACAGGATTAGTGATAATAACTTTAACTATCTGGGAGGAAACTTAATCATAGCAACACAACATTGTAGTTATACGAAATGCAGTAGAAACATTAAAGGCAGTTTCTGGTAGTTTTAATATTTGTATTACATAGTATCAAAAATTTGTATCCTATGTGTACTATCATCAGTATTCACACAAGCAGAGTTGTAATTATAGTAGTATTTGCATTACTTTATGTAGTAGCATTAGTATTGGTGTTGGTGTTAGTAAAATAAGAGTAGCAGTGGTTATGGTACCAGTATTAATGTCAGTATTGTCAGTATTGTCAGTAGTGGCTGCAGTAAAGTCTGTGCCTTCTGTCACAGGTTATGAATCTGTCAGGAGAGACGAAGTTCTGCTGAGAGAGAATGAACATTTGTAATCGGTGAGTACTGAACTGAAACAAGGGAAACACAAAACAGAAAAAATATAAAATAAATAATTCAGCACACGCAAGGGTACTGATACTGACACTATTTATTGCCAAATTAATAATATATACAATTAATTTCTTTTTAGCTACATAGTGTTCATTTATCCAGCTGCAGTATGTTCTTCTTTGCTTCTCTCTTTTTGTACCATTAGACAGCCAGAGGAACATCTCATAAGGTACTTATTCTTAAGACAAACACCTCAGGCCACTTGATCTTTAATATTCTCTGCAGTTTACATTGGCAGTGACTCTCTGAAGTCACAGGTGGAGCCACTGATGTCCAACAAGGTTCAGAGGTCAACTAAAAGTTCTTGTCTCCTTCAAAACGTAATGTTGTATAAGATAACAGTGTGGATTGGGAGTTTTGAATTGAATTTGTCATGTTGTATTGTTGACAGAGTTCATAAAGTTGATATAAAGCTCTAATGAGATGTGAATCATGGGACTGCAGTTGCAAGGCCACAACCATTGAACATGGGTGTCTCTTTATGAATAGTTTGAAAGCTTTAATCTGTAATTTATTTTACATTTCATCATTATGTGAAGAGACTGTAACTGCAGGTTAGATGAAAAAAAGTCATATAAAAAAAGTGAAGGTAAACTTAAAACTACTTGAACTTACAGGAGCTAAATGTGTCACGACCTCAGAGAAACATGCTCACAGTCTCATTTGTAGCCTCCTCTGAAAGCACCAACACCCATTTAATATGGTAGATGTGTTTTTAGGCTGTAAATAGTAAATGAAAACAGGTGCATGAACAGGTTTAATCCAATTCAGTTTACAGTGCATTTCAGAAGCCCTCGTCTTCCATGGCTGAAAATGACATATTACTACAAGAATCTCAGACTTTAGTTTAACAAAAGTCAAGTTTATTGTAGTTTAATGTCAAATAAACACCAGCTGATTCTTTTTTTCTACAACATGCCAGCATGAAAAACTGCTGGAGGGCTGCACTTGAATTGATAAAGCATATTTTTACAGAAAACAAGTCACCATTATTGTCATTTTTTATTACCAATTTTCCTTTTGGTTTTATTTTTTTATTTTTCACTGTTCATTTTTAAGGTATTCT
The DNA here is from genome assembly GCA_029783645.1 of Ctenochaetus hawaiiensis. Lineage (NCBI taxonomy): Eukaryota > Metazoa > Chordata > Actinopteri > Acanthuriformes > Acanthuridae > Ctenochaetus > Ctenochaetus hawaiiensis. The sequence continues at coordinate 1,024,016 of JAPZDY010000005.1, read as the reverse complement.
GGCTCTAGTTGGTGGAACTAGAAATTAGAGAATTATAAAAATAGCACTCTAGGTCCCTGATAAACTTGTGTATTTGATTTTGGTTTGATTTCATTTGTTTTTATCTGATACTGCTGTTCTTCACTGCATATCACAAGAACTATGTAGATTTGTCTCCAAACACTTACTGTAAGGTGTAGACAATACAGCATATAGAATATGATGCACTGATATTTTTTTAATTTATAATGGAGTGTTTTGTATTTGATTTCCTTAAAAGGAGACAAATACTTCCAGGTCTAAATTGTCCTGAAAACAGTGTTTTTTCCCTGTTTTCAATAATTAATTTATTTCTCTGGGACATTATTAAGATTGAAGGGTTATTGTTTTAATTTACTGCCAATCTGAAGATTACTAAAAGAAGAATTAACAGCGTTTTCTCATGGTAGCAGTAGCATTTGTAATGTATGTTAGCACGTGGGCCTTTACATACAGCATGTGAATGTGTATGCCCATACACTACTGTACGTACCATCTGCACCACAGAGCTCTGTGTCAGATGCCTCTTGTCCAAACTATAGTTGGAGTCACCATCAGCACATTTCCAGCTTGTGTAAACACAATAAGAGCAAGGGTCACCTTCAGGTCACATACACCGTCAGTGGCTTTCATAGTGACTCTATGAAATTTTGATTCTGACCGACACAAAAGCAACACAGTGGACACAAGGACAGACACAGACACAAGAATTCATCTCTGTTTTAAAACCAAACAGACAAGCGAAAACAGTCATTTTACCTGCAAACATGTCAAATTATGAAGGCTTGACTGTGGAGTTGTTGACAACGTGGTTGCGCTGCTAATCAGAGGGCAGTTTTCAGCAGCGATGTTGCAACTTCAGTCTTTGGTGGAGGCTGTCATTTGAGAGTAAGGGATTGTGTTTATGAAAAATCTGTCGCTTGCGGTAAGTCTTGAAGCTTTAAGCTCTTGCATGTAGAGCACTTTTTTCGTTTTGAACTTGAGGTCTGTTTGCTGTTGGTGCCTGCAGCTATTTATCTCACATGCAATGCAGCAAATCCAGTTTCCAGATGACACTGGATGGGTAAAATATGAGTCTGGTTATGGAGAAGAATGCAAATTAACACTTAGTAGTTTTAAGCAAGTCAGCAGTAAAGAACATTGTGTGAAGAGATGTTAGGAGTGCTGAAGTTCTGTTTATTCAGTCAGTTATTTCTGAAACACTCTGTGCAAAAACATCTGGTGAGATGACTTGAAATATGTTTTTACTGATTATTCTATAAGAATTAAGGTTGTTTATCTCCTGTCTATTCTATTGTTGTATCGTATATGCCAATGTCAAAATGTGTCAAACTGAAAACTGATGCCTCGTGCACCCACACAGAGAGGGAGGTCGCTGTGCAGAGATGGCTATGGTATGCCTGACAGACTTTGAGGAGTATGCTAAGGAGCATCTCTCAAAGGCCACCTGGGATTATTACGCAGCTGGAGCAGACGAGTGCTGCACCAGGGACGACAATCTTCTGGCTTACAAACGGTAAAGTAGGAATATTTCATTTCACTGACATATTCAAGGTCATCACACATTCACTGAGATGCTAATTTAGGCATCTGAGCAGTGTTTTCCTATTTAAAACAACCTTTTTGATTTTAACTTTAGCACACATGAATCTTCTGCAAAAAGCACTGAGTTAGTTGTTTTTTATTACATTTATGAATACAGACATGCCGTCATTGAACAACATGAGGAGATACAAAACAGTGTAATCCAAGACAAAACTCAAATTGCTGTATTCAGGGCTGACATGTTTTAGATTGAAATAGTTTTAATACTAAACCTGAACACTGTGTCCCTTCACAGTTTGCTCAAAGGCCATAGAGTTAAGTTTTTGTATTTTTTCTTCTGCTGTAGCTGATTTCTGTACAGTATCTGAGGTTATGAGATCTTATAATCACTATCAGAAGGAGGCATTTATCCAGTGGCGATGTTGTAGATTTCCACCAATCCCCAATAGTGAATCAGGAACTGTTGTATGGAAGTTTTGTTACAAATGGGATAAAGATTGGTGTGGATGAAAGTTTCTTTTACCACTTTTCATACCACTGCAGATACCAGTTTCATCCCTCTAATATCTCAAATATATAATGCAAAAGGCCGCTGTGGGTAATGCTTGAAATCAATATAGATGTGACTTTTTTTTGTTTTGTATTTCTCTTGATTTTTGAATCAATGAAGAAATATTGTAGAAATAAAAATAAAGTAGAAATGGTGGACAGAGCTTCCATGACTGAAAAGTAGTTAGTGAATTAGTGCCTGTTTTGTTTCTAATGGCCAGCAGGGGGCAGCTCAACTGCTTTTCAAATAAAAGTTTACTTGTTTTTAAGCTTGTGAGAAAATCTCTTTACTCCTCACTTGATTTATTTCATTTACTATTAAAACAGCTTCTCTTTTTATAATATATGAAACAATGTTATCACAAAAGACGATTTAATGAACATCACCAATTAACTCTTCTACCTCTTAACCTTGTTAAAACATTTTCATCTGTCCTTCACACTCAGGATCCGTCTGAGGCCTCGCATCCTGCGGGACGTGTCGGTGAGTGACACACGCACCACAGTTCAGGGGACAGAGATCAGCTTTCCTGTTGGCATCGCACCCACTGCCTTTCACTGCCTGGCCTGGCATGAAGGAGAGGTGGCCACAGCGCGAGGTGAGCATTGTCTGACAGTGTGTGTGTGTGTGTGTGTGTGTGTGTGTGTGCGTGATGTGCGTGTCTGTGTCTTGATGTTTGTAAGTGCATGTGTGGGCGTGGCGGCATTGTACAGGCTTTTTATTGTGGGACAATGAGTGGTCTATCTGAATGAAATGATGTTTTCAACATAAATTTCCATGTTTTTCTCTAAGTACAAATTTTATGTTAAAGAATTGATACATTTACAGAGAAGTTATGAGCATCTGAGTGACAAAGTCTCACAAATTTCAATAAAACTTAAGTGAGGCTTTTTAGACAAAACCATGTGACCTTCTCATAACACAAAACAATGTTTTTCAAGGTTAGAGGATTTTGTTTTGTTAAGGCACAAGGTTTTATTCAAGAATAATGTTTATACACGCTGCCAACACTAGATGGAGCACAAGATTATTCTAATATTGTGCTGTAATTCAGGTCTGTATTGCTCTTTTCTTTTAACAAGTACACATAATACTTGTTTAGTATAAAACACATAATAATCCAGCCATTATCACCAGTATTTTTTCTTATAACTTATTTTATTTTAAGATTAAAAAAAACTGGGCAGTTGAGTTTTCATAAGCACTTGAACAACATTCCGCTATTTAAATATAAATATGATTTTATAACATAAATACGATCGTAAATAATCACTAAAATAATTTTCTCAACTTCCACTTCACAGCCACTGAGGCACTCAACACCTGCTACATCACCAGCACCTACTCCACCTGCTCGGTGGAGGAGATCGTGGCAGCAGCTCCAAACGGTTACCGGTGGTTCCAGCTGTACGTTTACCGGGACAGGAAGCTGTCGGAGCAGATCGTGCACCGCGTTGAGGCGCTCGGCTACAAGGCCCTGGTCCTCACCGTGGATGTCCCCTACACCGGAAAGCGCCGCAACGACATCCGCAACCAGTTCAAGTTGCCACCGCACCTGAAGGTCAAGAACTTTGATGGAGTTTTCCAGGTAACAACTTTTTCAACAAATTTGAAATGTAAAGACAAAGCAGAAGAGATTTAGTGGGACAAAGAAAGATGAGAGTGAACGAGAGAAAACTAAACGAGCAGACAAGACAAAACACAGACAAGTCAGGTCAAACAAGAAAAGACAAAACTTCTTGACTCACAATGTAATATTGCTATTATGTGTGTTTTTTTAATGTTTGTATCACTGTATGAGATGCAAAATTTTAGATTTCTTGTGCTGGTCATGCTTTTTTTCTTAACACAAATACTGTTATTGTTCACCTGAGTACCCTGGAATTAATTTCAATTTTAATTCTTACCATATTTTAACATTTAGACTAAGATGTTTAATTATTACTGTCAATTTTTTGCATTTTAGAAATTGCTTGTGACTTGTGAACTATGGTTATAAGTCATAAATGCAAAAATATTTGAAGTCTGTGTATCAGCAGTGTCAAAGCTGACACAGAGTAGTGAAAGCATTTACAGTAACACACACTTACATCAGTTGTATCACATGCACAATAAGCAGGAGGCAGCAGTCCCAGAGGAGTATGGGATACCGGCCAACACTTTGGACCCCTCCATCAGCTGGAAGGACGTGTACTGGCTGCAGTCCATCACCCGCCTGCCCATTATCATCAAGGGGATCCTGACCAAGGAGGACGCTGAGTTGGCCGTGGAGCATGGTGTCCAGGGCATCATCGTGTCAAACCATGGCGGGAGACAGCTGGATGGAGGCCCGGCTTCGGTACTTCCTGTCCATGTTACTTTTCAAGTCATGTTAGAGATTGTTTTGTTTCTAATGTTACGATTGTAGACAACGGTGCAAGTGTGAACATGTTTCAGTTTTCAGCAATGCACAACCATCTATCTATCTGTGACACTAAAAGTAATATGTAAGGTTGGTTATTTTTAATAATAATAATGATAATAAACTTTATTTACAGCACTTTTCTTAACAAGATAAAGTGTTTTATAAGAGCAAAAAAAACAGACATGGCAGATAGAATGAAAGTAAATAACAGGAGTGAGTGAGATAAAAAAACATTTAAAACAATCAAACAAATTAGATCAAATGAAAGATATAAAAACAGAATATTGAATAAGAACAGGGGTGAGTATTAAACATTTCTGCACAGGGAGAAATGTTTTAAGGAGAGATTTAAAAGCAGAAGCTCTAATGCCTGATGCCCTTTGACATTAACTGTGACCTGGATGGTGTTACATTCCTCCTGAAGTCTCTGTAAAGTTTTGGGAAGGCAATATTTGAACAGAGCTTCAACACTGACATTCTCAATGCTAGGCTAAGCTAAGTGTGTGCTGGTGTCAGCTTCATATTCAAGGTACAAACCTTATATCTAAGCTTGTTTCCCAAAAGTCAAACTGTTTCTCTTATGTAACCAGTGTGCTGCTGTCGCATTTGACTGGGATAAACCTGAGTTGTAGATACTATAAGCTTGTTATGGTTTGGTCAACAAAGCTTAACCTTGAAAAACCCAGCTGGTTGTTTGTTGTTACCATTGCTTTGATAATCCTCTTTCAAAAGACAAAATACATGATTGAAAAGTTGTTCAGCCTGAAGATACAAACGAGGTCAAACCTGAGGTGAAGCACAGACCGAAGAGCCGATTGAAAACCCGTCTACACTAACCAGCATGTACAGTGTTACTATAAAGCAGCGTGTTCTTCAACTCTGTTGCCAACAGATTGACGCGCTGTCAGAGATCGTGGACACGGTGCAGGGCAGGATCGAGGTCTATTTGGACGGAGGAATCAGGACAGGAAGTGATGTACTGAAATCGCTTGCCTTGGGAGCCAAGTGTGTTTTCATTGGCCGTCCAGCAGTGTGGGGCCTTGCATATAAGGTACAAACCACAACACTGTTTACTTTGTGATACTGTGTGTGTGTGTGTTTGTGTGTTTAGAAATTTCCTTTCCTGTTATCTTCTAAACAACATGTGAGCCACTGTCCTTCACAGCTGAAGTTTATCTGTGAAAGTCATTGACATTGCTGGAGCCAAGGCTTATATGTGATGTTGTTGTATCTTATGTAGCAGTGCTACATGGATGATGAAGGCATCTCCGTTGACACCAACTTGACTGCATATGAAGAAGTTTATTACAAGGAAGTACAGTATCAATCAGGCATCCGGTTTTCCTGAGAGAGGATTCCAAGCCAATATGAATCTCTGTCGTACAGCTCAAACATTTCACTTCTATAGGTTTTGCAAAGGTTTCATCTTACGCGCAGATGGACATCATCAACTATTGTTTTCACTCATGAAAACAGGAAGAGGCTCCAGTATATTATCAATCATCTAATCCTTTGGCCAGGTCACAGTGACCCTAGTACAAAGACATCTACTCCGTTCGGCCACAATGAAAGCATTTCAGATCACATAAGATTATAGCATAATATACCACAATGTTTACATGCTTAACCATTCTGATTTAAATAGTTAAATTGCTGCTTAAAACTTACAGAGCTGTTTGAACTTAGTGAAAACAAGACAAAATGTTGATGCACTGTTTTCTTTTGCTGACAGAACCAAATCAACCACATATCTTCTGTTAAAGACTGCAGAACCAGAGATACAGAAAATAAGTTTTTATGTGTCTTTGGCAGTAAAAAAGTAAATAAATGAAAGGTTTTTCAGTTGGAAATAACTTTTTCCATCTCAAAGGTTTACTCTTGTTTAATTTACACAGATTTTATTGAGTATTTTCTTGTAATTATGTGTCCTGTGTGATCTTTCAGGGGGAGGAAGGAGTGAGGGAAGTACTGCAAATCTTAAATGATGAGTTCCGTCTTTCCATGGCTTTATCAGGTAGGAGACATAAAAAATTGTGTGCAACCCTGCTAATGTACTTTGTGCAGCAGTACTTTGTCTTTACTGTAACAACAATTTGTATTTATTTCATCCAGGCTGCAGGAACGTGGCAGAAATCAACAAGAACCTCATTCAGTTCTCAAAACTCTAACAGACCAGCAGAGGGCGGCACAGAGGACAATAATGAACAGGATTCACTTCGGATGCAAACCAGCGCTGTTGAACCAGAGCCTGAGAGACGCCACTAGGAGAAACTGAGAGAGAAACTGAAAAGTTTACATCAGAACCAGTGATTTTATTGTGTCGGGGAAACATGAAACATGCGAGATAATATCAAAATGTGGACTTGAATTATGTCTGATATCCAAAAAGCATTCAGCTAGTGAGACGGCTTCTCGGTAAAGCTGAAGGGCGGCAGCATACAGTGTTTCAGTGAATGATGACAGTGTGTTTGCTCATGAATTGGAGGCGATGGAAGATTTTCATGAAACCAACACAACTTTTGGTTTTTATTGTAACTAATGCAAGTAATAATGGCATACACTTCACTTTGAGATGCTGCCAGTGCTTGTGGTTAAATAAACGCCAGGTGAGGTGGTGAAGATGTGTTGCTCTGGATCTATTATTAACAAGTGATAACAGATGTAAAAATAGCTAAACTCTGCATGTTGTTTTTGGTTTCTGATTCTTTACTCAAGGGAATTTATGTACAACCATTGTTCTGCATGAATGCAGCGAATATTTGGTTGCAGTGTTGATTGAAGTTGAAGGCACCAGATTGCAACAACATATTTAAAAGATACAGACACTAAATCAAATAAACACTAATTTATGTGTTAGTATTCATATTTTGTATTAAATCTCAAATATAACCTGATTATTCCATTGATCAGGACAGAAAAACGAACATAACCCGAGTTTCAACAAGTAGCTTAAAACACAGTAAACTATAAACCTTCACTTTACAAGACCAGTTTGTCGGTTGTCTTTGCATGGGGTTTTTTTAATTTTTTTTTTTATATGTCAAGTGTGACACATTGTGGTGGGGAGCATCGAGATGCAGATAGGTACAAACAGTGAGAACGAGAAGTAGCACAGGAAGTGAGTGAGGTCTCGGTTTAGGCAAAGAAACTGTGAAACTCACCCAGATGCTTCAAACCCTCTCACCAGACGGTGCAGTGCAGTGCAGCAGACATTTTCTGCTAAGTGTTCCAACCAGCCCCGGTTGGTTAGACGAGCAGGCTGGAGAGAGGCCTCGGGTCCAGTCTGCTGAGGAGGATTTCTACAAGGTAGGTCACCCACAGGCGTCTCTTTGCTATGAGTTTAAGATCCATGCGAAGCACCAGCAGGTATCGTTGGTGCATGACAACAAAGTATCGCAGATTCAGAAGCATATGGCTCTGTTTTTCAGCCAGTGGTGGAAGAAGTATAAGTAAGATCTTTCACTGAAGTGAAAGTACTAATACAAAACTGTCAATATACATCATAAGAAACTGAAAACTTACTCAATGAAGTAGTTATTGTGCAGTAAAATGTCCTCTTATATATGATGTTTTAGCTTAATAGTACAGAGCAGTAATGTGTTTGTATGTTATATTTCACTTCATCCGTGTCCTTTTTTACCACTTTATAAAGCCCACTGTTGAGTAACTTAATCTGCAGCAATGCAATTTATTCTGCAAGTTTGTAGCTTGTTCTTTTGTAAGAATCGTGTAAATCTAAAAGGTCCAGAAAGACCTTTGTCTTTTCAGTTTAATGCAGTTAAGTAGAAAGTGCAATTCCTCCCTGAGTATTGTACTTAAATAAATTTACTTTCAGGAATAAAAATAGGGGGGATTACTTAATATTATTTCAGTCATTTTAAACCTGTTTCGCAAGTGTTTGCAACACTCAACTTCTGTGTGTTTCACTGTTACACTTGTCAGTTGCGAAATAGCTTCAGTGAAGCAGCTTTATGGCACTTTTGTTTGTTTTGTGTGAGAGATGATTTAAGGGGGACAGACTATTTTTTTTGAGTTTTAACAAGCCATCTAGCAGTTTTAAAAAAAACATCTGTATGTTTGACACAATGTAAAGATACATTAAGTGATTTATGATAAATTTAATGTAGACTTTGATTCACTCAGGTGAGATGTGAAGATGAAAAAACTCAGAGTTTAGTTAGTTACAAAGTGAAAAAATTAAGTAAAATGTCAAAAAAAGGTAATTGTCATTCATTATCAGACATTTACATGATTATTCATACACTGGTGAGTGTCTTCATTTTAGGTAGGAGACTCCAGTCTACTCTGCGCTCTCAGATATAAATTATATTTCATGTGTGTGTGGTGTGTAGTGTGAAAACAGCTGTTATCAGTCTTTCAAACAAATAAGTTATTCTGACTACAAGCACATAAGCAATCAAGTTAACGGCACAACTGTGATTCCTAGAAACTTACAGATAACAGTGCATTGCATTTTAAGAGTTCTCAGGACAGTAAGAGCAGCAACTGATACAAAATCACAATATTCTGAAGTGATACATATAGATTTATGTTCTACTGATTGGTAGATAATTATGACATGTGCTAATTTTTTTTTTGTCAAGTTCTTTAGAAAAATGACATGCGAGTAACATGTCATGTATGTTTTAAGTAAACCAATATTAACTACCAGATAGTTAATATCAGGAGTGTGATGTTCATTACTACATGTGTAATCAAATATTGCTGGTGCTGAAGTGCTTAGAAAATATCAAATGATTAAAAAACAACCATTAAGCCTCTGATGGGCCTGATTTTATCTGAACGTAAACATTACACTACCTAAAGTTTCAGATTTCAATATGTAAACTATAAAAAAATAAATGTTTAGTAAACACTGTGAATAAGACTTCATGGAAATGTCACTGTCCAAAAAAAATTATATGGATATTGAAAGACATAAATTATGTTTTGGAAAAAAAAAACACATCAAACAAAAAGCGAGCATCACTACAGGGTGAATGAATGAGTGTGCTGCTCTGTAGCATCACACATTTAGCACCAGCAATATTCGGTAACACAGACAGTAACGTACATTAAACACCTGACATGTGCCATCTGGTAGTTCATACAGAGGAATTTCTTCTGACTAATTTTTTGGATCAAATAAGGGTCATTTCATAAAGAGAAGTATTTTGCAATAACAATGAAGCACCAGTGAACATCTGATTTTGGTCACATGCAAGTCAGTAAAATTTTCATGAAGATGTTTTCATCTGGGTTTAAAACTGCACACTGTTTATTACCGAACGATCCTGTGTAACTCATAAGATCAGTTTGTGTCCATTAACACTCTTCTTCTGTCTCCATGTAGGAAGTCTCCTCGGCGTAACAATAGTCCGCAACCCCAAGACGCCAATGAAATGGGGTAAGATGTTTTTGCACAACAAGATCACAGAAGATTAAAGAATTTGAGTCCTCTATTTTAATCATTTTCTAGCTTTTTCTTACATTTTCTCTACCATCCATTTTAATCCCTAATCCCTAATCCATAATGTTGTGCTTTAAAAACACTTAAAAACTAAAAAAATAGCATCAGAACTTGAGAAGTTTGAAGTGGTTTTCAGGACCTGTGAATCAGTTGAAGAATTACAGCAGTGTTTTAAGTTCTGCCAGCTGTTATTTAAGGACAATTTAAGTCTTTTTTAAAACATTTTTCAGAAACCTCTTAAGATTCCTTATATAAGGATAAATCTGAAATACCACATTACTGATGAAGAAAGGGGTTGTAACTTCGAAGTATTTATGAGAGTAGTTTCACATGAGATAGTTTCAGAGGACTAGCGGTTCACTTGAAAAGAAGTTTCTGGTTTCTCATTTTTAGTTTACAGAATAAACAATACAAAGCAGGTAACTTTGGTTTTGGTGAGCTGCATTCAGGAGGCAGGGGGTCAGATATGAAGTCGTGGTCTACAAAAACCAACTGACACAAGTATTATATGAACACAACGCGACAGGAAGTGCTGAGAAACAAAACTGAAAAAAACAATAAGGGTGCTATGTCATCGTTCAGCACCACTGTAGAGTGTTGTAGAGTCGAGTTCTTTCATAGAGATTATTAGCACTGTGTACTGTATGAGGGTTGATGTCTTAATTAAATTATGCTGAGGAAGAACAAAAGAGCATGGCATTGTCAGGGACCAAACAATAAGGCATGAGGAGAACAGGAGGTTTGTTTGAAAAAATAGGGTTTTTATTCACCCAACAAAACACAAAACAATACAAACCGAGAACTTAATAACTAGGC
>JAPZDY010000005.1:999014-1009570 GCA_029783645.1 Ctenochaetus hawaiiensis | reverse complement strand
TGTTTTTCTTGGTTGCAGATCACTATTGATAACTGCGTGGAGGTGGAGCACATTGCCACAGACTTGCTTCTGGAGGATGTTCAGCTAAATATAGGTGAGTGTTTCAAACAAATGAAGGCAGAGGCAGGCAAACATACAATCTTTCTGAAATCTACATAAAAACTTATCATTGAGCTTCTGTTCTAGAGCTGTTTGACTCTAATGATCCTCAGCAAATAGTAAAATTAATAAAATTAATTACTAATTTATTATGTAGCCTACTTTTCTATTATTAAAGCAAATAATAAAACTAATTATTTCTGTATCAAGTGTCATTTTAGTTCAGCTGCTGAAATAAACTGGAGGATCATTATTAACTATGTTGGTTCTTCTTGTTGTAATGCAGAGAAGTTTGTAAGACAGAACCTCTCAGCACTGGTGGAGTGTGGCCGCTACCTCCAGCTGTCTGAAACCACCATGGCCAACGCTCTGGCCAGCAACTCCTTGGAGGGTTTCTCTGAGATGGACCTCTACCACATCGCTCGAGGATGGCTGGACCACGACTTGCCCAAACGCCGCTCCTCTGTCTACGCACTGATGCGCCACATTCGCTTCCCACTGATGAGCCCAAGTGAACTGATCCAGATCTCCCAGGATGATGAAGAGGGAGGAGACTCCATGATGCGCTCGGAGACGGCCTGTGTGAACCTTCTGCTTGAGGCCAGCAATTATCAGATGATGCCTTTCATGCAGCCGGCCCTGCAGACCGAGAGGACACAAATCCGGTCAGACGCCACCCACATCCTGGCACTGGGAGGTGTCATGCGACAGCAGCTGGTGGTGAGCCGGGAGCTGAGGCTCTACGATGAAAATTCAGGCCACTGGAAAGCCCTGAAGCCCATGGATGTGCCGCGTTACCAGCATGGTGTGGCTCTTCTGGGCGGCTTCCTGTTTATTGTTGGAGGTCAGAGCACGTACAGTTCACTGTGTACACTAATGGTGATATGCACATTAAACTGTTAGTTTAAGGATATTTAAAAAGGGATAAATGGAGAACCAAAAGTCAGTCTCAATCAATTGAAACTACAATATAGGATCATCATACAAGCGTGTCCCAAAATGTTATTGTACAGAAACATGAACTCAAGCCACTTCATTATTTTCTTGGTGAAATTAAAAGATTTCAAAGATAGCAAATCAAAGATTTATCATTTGTAGTTTAAACATTAATAAAGTTTTAAGTCAAACCATTTCAAGGTGACGCCAAAGTACATATTGCATTAGAAATACTCAAGTATGACTTTATTATAAGTAGAAATAAGAGGCATAAACTAATGTTTTTCCAAGAATATAATTGACTCTCAGGTTATAATTGATCCTCTTTTTTATTTACCACTCTAACATTGATTCTTGTTGACTCCTCAGGCCAGAGCACTTATGACACCAAGGGTAAGACGGCCATAGACAGCGCCTATCGCTACGACCCGCGCTTCGACAAGTGGCTTCAGATTGCTTCACTCAACGAAAAAAGGACTTTCTTCCACCTAAGTGCTCTGAAGGGAAAACTGTTTGCAGTGGGAGGAAGAAACGCCTCAGGAGAGATTGGTGAGCTGCTTTTATTTTTTGCTTTATGACTGTCAGCTGATGGATTAATTCCTTTTATCATTACATAACTTTTAAATGCAGTTTATGAAGAATTGCTGTTTAAGTAACTCATACTGATATTTTGTGCTGTGAACACAACACTGGTGTATCATTAGCTTTAAAGTTGATAAGGAAAATTGTTAGCAAATGGCTCCTTATGCTCAAATCCAGAAGTTACTAAGCAAAATTATCATGTATATGAAGTTCTTGTTTTGGCTGCTGTTGAATTTAAAACCAATAGGCCTACTCTCTTTAAACTTTGTCTTTAGTCTTCAAAGAGAAATATTCACCTCTTTAGCTGCTAAATGCTCTCCTGTTTTCACCTGCTACCTCCTAACTGCTCTTTGGTGCTGAGCAGTGGTGCACAGTGGGTGTTAAGAGTCATCGTCTGCTGCATTGAAATATTTATTCTATAAAAGCAGTGAGAATAAACCAAAACTGTAAAGATGCACCTAAAGACAGCACAACAATGAGCCTAAAACTCATTTCAAAGCTTCATTAAGCCAAGCAGAGCTGCAGATTCAGCTAATAGCTGTCTTTATAAGAGCTCCCATTTCCCAGTCACATTGTTTTCATTGTTTTGCTTCATTATATATAAGTTAACATGTTGTAAATGTTGATATAAAATTTGATTACAGCTGAAAAAAAAATTATAAGTGAGTCAGAATTATTTTATTACCCTTGTTGAATCGATTCGGTTTACAGTTAAATTAAGTTTAAACCCAAACATTTCTCTAAACATTGCTTTGGTCAGACACGGTGGAGTGCTACAACCTGAAGAAAAATGAATGGACTTTTGTGGCCAACATGGTGGAGCCTCACTATGGACATGCAGGGACAGTTCACGGAGACCTCATGTACATCTCAGGTAAGGAAACACTGTTCAACATACTGTTTGAAGACAAAACGTGAACCAAATTTCAGAGGAAAAAAAAACTCTAGGTAGCAAACAGTGCAACATTAGCAGAATATAAGCTGAAAGCAGTCAAACAGAGGCATCCAAACACACGAGACAAGGTCAAAGTCATAAAAAACACAAGAAGCAAGATCAAAACAGTTAGGACATGAGACACAGAGGTACTGAGACAAACTCACAAGCAGGGGAGGGAGAACAACAACGACAAGGAACAGGTGACAACAATCAGGTCAACCACACATGTTCGAGGACACACGAAGCAAGGACTTAAGTGATTTGAAACGAGACAAGCAGGGAGTATTTTCATAATAAAACAGGATGTGATGACCAAGAACTAGGAACAAAAACAACATGACCTTTATCAGCCAACTGGGACGTAAAACCTTTCCTGTCTAGAGAGAGTCTGGACTTCAAGGCTCATTATGCAGAAGTTTTCCCTGCTTTGCCTTTATTTTCCTCTTCTTTTGTCGTATCTAAGATGTTTCTGGTGTCGGCCTTTGGGCACTGGTGTGTAGTCACAAATCAATAACAGCATGAGGTCAGGACTAACAAAAAAATTGATCAGTTACATTGCTGCGTCATTGTCCCTTTGCCCTGCTGTGTCATGAGCTGTAGGTCACGAACACACAAACCGGAGAGGCAAACAGGGCAGTGGAAGAAGTAAATTCACACAAAATCCAACATTTCAGCTCCTCTCTGCAGGATTTCTTTGTCTCATAGACACATAAACATAAACAAAATGAAAACATCAGAAGATAAACATTTTTATTCTCTGATTCACTGCTTTGATCCTGGTAACTTCACTCCTGCTTATGATTTCATCCCCACATCTCTTAACCACTTCCGCTCTCTAACTTACTCAGACAAAGGGTGACATTTTCTTTTAACATCTTTGGTTGCTTTCAGGACGCATCGTTAGCTTTAAAGGTTCCCTGTGGGGTTTTCCTGCACAGGTTGTGGACTTGAAATCTGCTCATTGCATCTCTGTGGCACAGTTACAGTTCATGTTAACCTCCAATAGTTATGCTCGCATTTAATTATACTCAAAAAAACACATTGTTTGTATGCTTGAGGTCAGACAAACGTGATGAATCTATTATTTACTTCTTTATATAAACTTGTGGTTTATATGAACTGTTTCACAGAAACATTTTGAAAAATGTGAAACCTCTGTTTTGCACGATCACACACACACACAGGCAGACTTCTCAGTCTTTCCCTTTAGGGGTAAACCATTGGCACAGAAAAAAGTGTGTGTCCCAAATCAAATGCATGTGCTTGTGCTTGTGTGTGAGCATGAGACAAATAAAACTGGGACATGCTCATGGAAAAACTGCTCAATAGCACTGCTGGAGGGCAAAAACTCCACCGACACCTAATAAATTATGATATTCCCTCTTTGGTGTGAGCTCTCTGCGTCACAACCTTGACTTTTACGCAAGAAGCACAGAAAAACTTCAGCTGATTTTGACTTCAGGTTCTTTGGCAGGGGAGTCAGCAAAAACCAGCATGTCCAGTCAGTTTAGCTTATAAAGTCCAGCATTGCAAATCACAGTTTGCCTCAGTGGGGCTCCACAATCTGAAAGCACACAATATTAAATTCAAGTTGAAAAACTTAAACGTCTGGTCAGTGTTCACTTCGGTTGATAAAAAGGAAAACTTGATCAGCTCAAGTTGCCTTCACTTGAATTCATAATTTTATAATGACACAATCAGAAAACAGAGAAGAAACTGCATGAACACAAGCAAATATCAGAGTTACTGAAGCTAACATCAGTTTTGCATAGTTTTATACAGACTGTGTCCTGTGTCATGTTGCAGTTTAAACAAACAGAAGTCAAATGTGTGTGTCACTCAGGAACATCAACAAGGTCAACATCTTATTTTTAGCTGTCAGACATAAAAAAATACTAATTGTAAAAGGCACTGAGGCTTCTTAGGTCAGATACATATCTTTTCATACATTAAAACATTCTTCTAAGATACAGATCGAAACGATTCTTTATTATCATACATTGGTAACACAAACACCAGTCTGTGTTTTAGTGTTTGGCCTTTTAATCAGCTCACACAGAAGAACGGGCCATCACTTTAGGAGTAAACAGTAAACTACAGGTTTAAAGGGATTTTTTAGTATATAAGGTTTTCATCAACATCTACAAATGCCTTTTCTGGTTATGACAACATGCTCCGCTTTGACAAAATGAATTATCGTTTGCTTGGCTGACCTGTTTAAAACCACTTCCTGTTTAGCAGCAGACTCTCAGAGGCTGCTGCTGTCAGCCCGATCGTAGGCAGGTCTCTGTGCAGCCTTGGACAGGAAACCTTTTTTCTCACGTGGAGAGCAGAAACAGGAGTTTCACATGCAGGACTGAGAAACAGGAAATGCAAAGACCTGTGGCTGAAGTGGTTTGCAGTACTTTGCAGCAAATGTTACAACCACCTCTCTCAAAAGCTGCAAAAGCTTTGGTAACATATTGCTTACAACACATACTTGTGCATGGACACTGTGAACTGTAGTTACATCTCATAGTCATGCCATTTCATGAGACAGATTTGAGTAGAAAATAAGGCTCATCAGAACTAAAGAAAAGAAGATAAAAAAAGATACTAAGTAGAAGGTTTGAAGTTAGAATGCAAGTAATGTAAAATAACATTTTTTTAAGAAGTTACACAGGGCTTGAGATTAGCAGCAGAGTCTGGAGTAGCTTGTAACTTTATCACTCAAACTAGTCACATTAGCAGCCGACATTGAGTCCAGCCTGTCAAATTGAAGGAGCAATAGTGTGACTGGCTTCACAGTTTAGAAACTAAACATCAGAAAAAGACCAAACACCACAAAACAAAGTGTGGTAAAGGCAGAAAGAGGTGATAGAAAAGGAGGGCAGCGTTTGGCAGGGCATAGTCAGTGTGATGGCTGAGTCAACCATCTCTGCTTCAGTGAAAACTAAATCGATTATGAATCACAAGGTTGTACAACTTTCTCTTCTGCTTTCCACTGTGACTCTTTGGCAGATATCACTGTTATCAGCTGAATGTAACACTGTAATAAGCACCAATGTTGAGAAAAACACCCGTGACATTTCTTGGGGCTCAAGGGTTTCATAACTGAACTATCAGTAGGAACCACACTTTTACTTTCTTAGATTGTGTGGAAATCGGCTGTTTTCTAATCACACGTAATGAAGAAAGGCATAATATGTGAAACTTTCAGGTACACACAAGACTCAGTTTCGCAGCTGAAACTGATTTACAGATAGTCTACTCCCAACTGAGTCAGGAACTTTTCTTCCTTGATTGTATTTTATTATCACACCCATTTAAGAGATTATATATCATATTAGATATAATATGTTATGTGCTACTGAATGTACAAGTTTAAGACTTTTGTCTCATTCTTGTCATGCTCGTAAAATAATTTTTGGAGTTATAAGATCTTCTTAGAAGGAAAGAAAATATGCTCTTTTATGCAGTAGCCAAATAAAAATACCAAACCTAGCTGTCTACAAGGTTCCCATCCCTACTTTTTCCTTAAATGTATCAAAGAGAAGATTTTTCAAATTCCCTACATGAAACAGAATTGCTGTTGTTGTGAAAATATGGTCTGTGCAAATAGAAGAAAGTCAGTGTACAAAAACTTACTGTATGATTTTAAAATTGATTAGACACTTAAAAAAACATAAAATGACTCAAGTTTTTTTTTTTTTTTAAGATGCTGAAACACTGTGTTATCGACCTGAGTCAACAGACGTTTCTTTGATAACTTCACTTTCTAGAAATGGTATATTTCTGAAAGAGGCTCCTTAGGCAGGAAATAAGTGATCATTGCACTGTGTCATCATTTTTTATTCGTGATGACTTCAGGGGTTTGTTTACAGCTACTTGTGCAGGAAGTGCATTTTTCAGGAAGTCCCAATTAAATAAGTTTAAATTCTGGTTTTATACCACAATTTTTGTTACAGTCAGAGAGAATAAAAAGCATTTGTATCAGAAAGTCTGTTTCTTTGTGTAATTTAATGATATTAAGAGCATTTCTGGACTCTTCAAACCTCCTGCTTCTGCATCTAATGAACTAAAACCCTCAATGGACATCAGCACATGAACAGATGGATGTTTTTTTTTTAATTTTTGAAACTAACACCAGAAGTAGTTTTTTAAAAAAAAACACCAGCATCCAGGACCTGTTGTGTCTCTTTTCTGTCATTTGTTTTTTTCTTGTAGTTCCCTTTATTAGAAAAAATGTGCATACATTTATTTTATTTTTGTTTAATATCTTTTTATTAATTTTGATAAGAAAGTTATATTAAGAATTTGTTCACAGAGGCTTCCTCTTCTCCTGTACAAAAGCAACAATAACTACTTGTCCTTGACCTTCAGGAGAAATGAGAAAAACAATTTTTTGTTTCCATTGGTATTTTAGGTAAAGGAGGATATGAAACAGAGTTTTCAGATATGTAGATAAGAACAATGGCGTCGCAGTTAGAAGACGCCATTATCTGTAAGTGATCTACATATGTCATCACTTTCAGAGTGTGAGAGTAGGTGCGATGGCCATGTCAGTTCTCAATATCCGACCACAGGAAAGCGCACAACCACCACCTCAAACTCCCCCACTTGTATTCACTCACTGTGATCTGCACAAGCTTTTCCTGAGTTCATAGTCTCATCTTTGTACCGGACAAGACTTAGACAACGTCCAGCTTTTTCTTCACATTACCAGAAACTTTTCATGTATGCTATTGCTAAAATATATCGTAAATTAACTGATTAGTTAGTTCACATTTGGAGATCTTGCAGAGAAATGGTTACATACCAGTGTGTGTTCAGTGTAAACATGAACTATCATCCCATAAGTGCTCTTTTATTTATGTATTTGTTGGATTCATTTTTTCCCAGGTGGCATCACTCGTGACACGTTCCAGAAGGAGCTTTGGTGTTACAATCCCGTCGACGACACGTGGAGCCATCGAGCCGACATGACAGAGCTTCGTGGCCTTCACTGCATGTGCACCGTTGGAGACAGACTCTACGTCATGGGCGGGAATCACTTCCGGGGCAGCAGCGACTACGACGACGTCCTGGGCTGCGAGTACTACAGCCCAGAGACGGACCAATGGACGGTGGTGTCGCCGATGCCACGGGGCCAGAGTGACGTTGGCGTGACAGTGTTTAATGGGCAGATCTACGTGGTGGGAGGGTATTCCTGGAACAGCAGATGCATGGTTGACATTGTGCAGAGATATGATCCCGAGCGGGACATGTGGGACAGAGTGTTCAACGTGCTGGAGCCTCTGGGGGGAATCCGAGCCTGTACGATGACAGTTCACCTGCCTGAGGGCCAAGTGGCTGAGGCTCAGATACAAGAGTGTCCGCTGCCCACAGCCAAGAGCTGATGGGTTTCTGATTCATTTCAAATAAGACCAGAATTGAAAATTGCCCGTATGTTGTGGTGACATGACAAAAAAACAGGAAGTGCGTGGGTTGTGAGCACTAGCTGCAGGTGCAAGCAGAGCTAGATATAGCCAACATTAGCCTTCAGCAGTGTGAAAGGTCGACTCCTTCCTATTTAATAATCAACTGCCTTTATTGCCATTTCCTGTCCTTGCAACGACTGTCAGACCTGCAACATCCCTCCTCCTCTGTTGCTTGTGTTATCTCACTCTGCAGTTTCATTATGTAAAAGGAAACACTCAATACATCCTCAATAAAAAGTCAAACACACCCTCCCTCTCATACTGGCTGGACATTGATTCATTGGATATTGAGTATCAATGCTTCACAGGTCAAAGTTCATTCAGATAGACCTCCAAGGCAAACAAGTTAGGATAATTTAAACGGAGGAAAATGT
The DNA here is from genome assembly GCA_029783645.1 of Ctenochaetus hawaiiensis. NCBI lineage: Eukaryota > Metazoa > Chordata > Actinopteri > Acanthuriformes > Acanthuridae > Ctenochaetus > Ctenochaetus hawaiiensis. Next base: position 1,001,183 of record JAPZDY010000005.1, on the reverse strand, counting down.
CATCTTTGCATTTAAATAAATTGATTAACCAGAATTTTGGTGGAAATGTAGGTTCAGACTTTTGGGATACAAAAATGTGATCAAAGAATAAGGCTGGCATTGTTTTAACTGTTCCTTTTTTCAGCTTTTTACTCTCTTTAGAATTTCATAAATAGATGAAAAACAATGTCAACTTTATCCTGCCGACAAAAACCCCCTTTGTAAATTATATTAATCATGTATTAGTTTGTGCCAGCATGTCACAGTACTTTGACCACAATGACGCAAGTTAAGAGGAATAAACTGAACTTTATTTTAACGAATGTGACTCATTTGTAGCTTTTTAATTTTTTTTAGTGTTTTTTTAGTTTTTTTAGTTCATGACTTTAATAGTCATGAAGCCAAAATATCTCTATCATCCCCTGGTGTCCGGAAGCATCATTAGTCATTATTCCTGCCCCTTCATGTTGGCAGATGGAACTAAAAAAAAACTAAATAATTAAGGTACACATCAAATAAATTTTTCCTAAAGATGGTTTCTGTCATTTGTGGTAGTTCTTATCACAGCGGTGTATGTTCATGTGGTAATTTTCCTGGAAAGTTTGTGTTTGAGTAGTTATTTGATGCTTCATGATAGATCGTGTTTGACAGCTTCTTTTAGGAGGAAGACCAGATGTGTTAGTCACCTTTTTTTTTTATCTTATTTTATTTTATTCATTATCTTCATTCTACAGAAAGAAAAAAATAATGTTTTCTTCATATTTGTTTTATATTTTATGGATATGCAGTGTCAAGATAACATTCAAATTTTAAATATCATTTCATGTTACAACAAGAAACACATCATACTTTGTAAGACCAAAGCTCAATCTCACATGTGCACAAGCATATACACACACATAGACACACACACAGTACTTGGTACATCTGATGTGAGTGAATGATGTCCAGACTAACCTTGAGACTTCATTCTTCACCAACTGAGAAGATAACAGACAGCAGTGATATCAACTGCTATGCGAAGGACTGTAAATACTGAGAACCAGACAGCTACAGGCTGCACGACTCTGTGTGCATAAAATATTATTAAAGTGACAAAACCAGGCTTAAAAAAGGTGCCTAAGGCCATATTGAACTTACTTTAGCAACACTTATTGTAAAAATACCCATAGAAAGACATAAGAAATAACCAAATTTCATTGTATTGTGTTGAATACTTTCAAATACAAATAAAGTAAATTATCTGTACAGACCTGTACTTTGCAATCAGACTCAAAAAACAAATTTTTTTAGGCTCTGGATAAAACTTTTAAATGTCAGAAGAAAAGGAGGCCAGATGTTGTCCAAGATGTTTCTGAATATGATAATACTGCTAAGAGAGATGGCCTACAAATAAAAGGTCACATGCAGAAATCCTGTAACACTCAAAGTTTCCACCTCACAGCAATGTATCATCTACTGAGAGAGACCATGGCCAACTGTCATTCGTCACTGTGCGAAGGAAAACATGTTTGGCCACATGAAAACAGACGGCACCTTGAAACATCAAATCTTGTTTTATTTGGCTGTTTTAGCCTTGAACCTTGAACATTTCCACGCTTCATTAAAGAACTAGAGTGGACCTGATCCACTCTTATTACCTTTAAAAAAAATCCCTGAGTAACTGTCCTTCTAAAGTTATTAACAAGGCAATATTCCTCAATATCCCCCATTTTCTACTGATATATAACAACACTTTGAGATAAAATGAGATAAAATATACAAGATGAAAATTGGGAAATCAAATCTTTATTAACACAGTAGATTTATTTATATTGGCATAGTTTCACAACATCTATGAAGCTTATAGCATTTATAAATTCACCAGATGCCTCAAGTAAAAAATCTTGAACTAGCAGCTAAAACTAAAAAGTATATGTTTTTCTTTGAATTGTACTTAAGTATCAAATATTATAAATGAAAATCCTCAAGTTCCAACACCTCAACACTGTACTTGTACAATATTTGAGTAGATGCAGACTCACTTAGTGACAATTCACTGACTTGATAATGGAAAAAAAATGTCAGTGATTCATTAATTGTTTCCAGTTTTTTTAAAATGTGTAGTCTTATGAAACTACAATTCAGAGAGAAAATTGTAATTATTCATTTACTGCAAAGATCTGACAGCTTAAGTTACTATTTAAGATT
>JAPZDY010000005.1:986067-998601 GCA_029783645.1 Ctenochaetus hawaiiensis | reverse complement strand
TTTTTTTCTGGTGTAGTTTCTTGATTTACAAAAGTGGAACGACGAAGCTCAGAAGGCAGAAAGTGCCGTCGTCCTCCAACAGACCGAACCCCAAACAGCAAAGAACAAAAGTTGTACTCTTCTTTTTTCACTTCGATCTATTTTTGTTCAAGAGGCTCTCTAAAAGGTCCCTTGCAAAGGAAGTTTGCAGGATTTTTTTTTTTTAGGAGGATTAACCTGAGATGTCTCTGACAGGTGATGTGTGTGTGGTGACGGGAGCCTGTGGATTCCTGGGAAAGAGGTTGGTGAGGCTGCTGCTGGAGGAGGAGAAACCAGCTGAGATTCGACTGATCGACAAACACATGCAGCCTGAACTTTTACACACTCTGGAGGGTAAATATATACAAATTATTATTTCTTTCTTTCTGCAACCCTTATTCATATTGAGTTTCTCATTTTTCAGTTTTCATTTTACACATTAATTACATTAAAAGAACAGGGAGGATTCTCTCTAGGGTGCTGCACTATACATTTATTTCTAATAAAAACTTTGAGAATAATGTATAAGTTTTAATGTAGTGTTTCTGTTATGTCTGTATTTCAGACTGTAGAGGTGAAACACAGTTGAGAGTTTTTGAGGGGGACATCCGAGACGGAAGTTTCCTGAGGAAAACATGTCGAGGAGCATCGATTGTCTTTCACATGGCATCCATCATTGATGTCAATGATTCAGTGGGATACAATGAGATCTATGGGGTCAATGTGAAAGGTAAGGCACTCACTTTAGTCCAACAAACATCCTTACCAGGCAACTTTACACTTTTTGTCTCTTAAAGATCAAAATTTACTGAATTATTTTAAATTCTTGACTGAATCTTCAAGGAGTGATACATCATGGTGCATTGATGTACATGTTATCTAGAGTAAATAAATGTAGACACAGATAAAGTGGAACTCTTTTGATTACTGGCACTTAAGGTCACATTTCAGCTGACACCTAAATTAACATCTTCTTGGGTTCTTTCAGTGTTTTTCACTTGAACAGATTGCAGTGTTTGTTTTTGTTTAAACGCTAACTGATTTTTTAACTTCTTTCTGCCGTCACTCAGTTCCTTTAAGAAGCTTGATTTTGAACTGAAATCCTTAAAGTGCTTCCATTAAAAACTTAATTTCAAATAAAACTTAAACTCCTACCAAGACAATAAAAATGTTCAAAGATTTTATCTCCAGATTTTCTTGAATTCTTCCACAATTTACAGTCTGAATGTTAAAATGACTCGACACAAAGAGAAGGAGTTGTCTTCTTTTTAATCAGGTTACTTTCTTGTTGCTGTGACACTAGAAAGGTTTTTTCCTCCTTAAACACACACAAACAGTAAATTAGATTTTAGATATTAGGTATTTTAGCTTATATGAACTACCAAGAGTATCTTTGCTTTGCAGGAACCCAGCTGCTTCTGCAGGCGTGCATTCAAGAGAACGTGGTGTCCTTTATTTACACCAGCAGCGTTGAAGTGATGGGCCCAAACCTGAAGGGTGAACCCATAGTTAACGGCAGTGAGGACACAGTTTACAACAGCACTCTGAAGTTTAACTACAGCAAGACCAAGAGGGAGGCCGAGCAGAGAACGCTGCAGGCCCACAACGAGTTGCTCCAAAACGGGGGTCGACTGGCCACCTGCGCTCTCAGACCCATGTACATCTATGGGGAGGGCTGCCGCTTCCTGCTGGGCCACATGGCTGATGGGATACGAAACATGAATGTTCTCTATCGTATGTCTCTGCCAGAGGCCCGGGTGAATCCTGTGTATGTGGGGAATGTGGCTGTGGCCCACCTCCAAGCAGCCCGCAGCCTTAAAGATCCACAAAAGAGAAATGAAATTGGAGGAAAGTTTTATTTCATTTCTGATGACACACCACATGTGAGTTACTCGGACTTTAACCATGTGATGATGTCGCCTCTGGGCTTCAGCATTCAGGAGAAACTCCAGGTGCCTCTGCGTCTCTTCTACATAATCTGCTTCTTTATGGAGGTTTTCTGCTTGATGCTGCGACCTTTCGTTCGCATCGTCCCGCCGCTGAACCGGCAGCTCCTCACCATGTTGAACACACCATTCAGCTTCTCCTATCAGAAGGCTAAGAGGAACCTGGGATATGCGCCCAGATACACCTGGGAGGAAGCACGCAAAAACACCATCGAATGGCTCGCCTCGCAGTTACCAAAGGAAAGGGAGAGAATAAGAGCTAAATAATTAATAAAATAGCTGGCTAATGTGTGTGAGCTCGTGTTTTATGCAGAAATAACACTACATTTCTTTAGTAACAGACAATAACGAAGCACACAAAAGCCATTTAAAAACATGGAGATCACAACTGTTGATATAAAGGCACCATGGAATTTTTTATGTCTTTGCGCTGTAGCATCTTTCTTTGCTTTTGTTTAGGATATTTTTCAGTTTGTGTATCAAATATCACCACCAGGAGTCGCTAAAGCCACAGATTTTCTCACATTGACACAAGCTGCATTCACTCTTTGTTTCTCTTGTACTTTTTACTTCACAGGAAGACAGTATGTTAACTCACTGTGAAAGGAGCACACTGAAGGCTTAAAAAGTTCAGGTCTTGTAGCTTTTACTCGCTAGTGTTAAGTATTGTCTGTTGTAACTGTACTCTATGGAAACATGTTGTGTCAGCTATTAAAGACAATTTAAATAAAAATAATTTGTCACTGTGTTTATTACTGTTTTCATTCATACCAAGTTTATTTATTGACAGGGTGCCGATAAACGATAACTTCATCATCGCCAAACGAAACATTTTGCCCTGCATCACTTTAATTTTTTTCATTTTGATTTTGAGCTTTGAAATGTTAAATTTTGTGAACTGTAGCTACAAGACAGTCAAAGTAACTAGTATAATCACAACAAGTTTATTATTTTTCCACTGAGCTCTTCTTTAGGCTCTAAATCACTGCATGATGGACACAAATTAATCTCTTGAAACACTTTCCTTGGAGAGATTTATCATTGCTTGTGAAATAAAAACTGACAAAATCCAATCACAGTCATTCATCACTATGTACCATTTAAGAATTTCAAAATGACTAAACAAGAAAACAACAAACTGATTTCACTGGTGAAAGAAATGGAAATCCCCTGATTATTTCCCAGCACATGAACAAAGAGCATTGATTGTGTAAAAGAGCATTCATGCTGGAACATCCAATCAAACAGCGATTGATTTCCCCTCGAACACAACAGGGTGACCCCTTCCCCTCATTCTTTCTTTCTCTCTCTCTCAGACCCACATACACATGCACATTCAGGCCCGCCTGCACACCAACCAGCAGGCAGCCAGGCCAGAGTCCAGCATTTTAAACAAACAGCCATTGAATACCATTGAGGTCATGGATTCACCGCCAGGCAAAGAGCTTCAACCACTTGCCAACTCAGAACGAAACCAGTCTGAAAAAAAAAAAAGAAAAAAGAAATCAATTCAAAGAGAATTGCCCTCTCACAAATGTGACGACTGAATAAAGGGACAGGGGAGGTTTGTTGTGGAGTCGGTCAGGTTAAAGTGGAGCTTTTCGAGGAAAGAGACACAGCAAACTCTGCTAGGATCGTTTAAAAAAAACCCTTTTTCTTTTTCAATCTTTGGACTGTTTGATGTGGACTCCTGTCTCGCTTCATGACTACTGATTACCAGTTAAAGGCTAAGTTGTTGTCTCCAGAGTCACAGAACCACACAGAGTTGGGATTTTCTTGAGCCAAAAGCTGATCTCCATCCAACAATCTGGGGCTGAAAAGAGCAGCTGAGCTCTAACTTAAGCTCAAAGCAAGCTACTCTCCCCCCATTCACCTCCCTGTTACTACAGAAATGCCTTGGGAGCACAAAACGGTCCTCCTCTGTGTTTTCACAGTCTCCATTACAGCGGTACTGGTGGGTAAGTGGTCTGCTCATCAGGGAGATCTTTTTCTCCTGCATCACTTTTTTGTTATTTCCTGCATGTAAGCCAAGATATTGAAGTAAATAGAAAAAAGGGACTTGGAGTTTGTTTCAATCCTGTATAACACTCATTTCAATAAATAATAATGATTCTGTAAATACTAAACAATTCAAAGCTCTTTAACACACAATTGTGAAGCAATGCGGTTATTAAAAAAAACTTAATGTGCTAATTAAAAATAATACATTTGATAACCTGACAAGATTATTAACTGCACATAAGGCTGACTTTCGTTGTTCTCACTTGGACATTGTGTGCGCTGCCTGCTGAGCTGTGGCCTTTACTAAAAACAAAAGTAGAATACAAATGAAGTTCATCTGAAAAAGACCTTCTAAACTAAAGAAAAAACATCATTCGACCACACACTATCACTTACAAAACTGGTTAGATCTAATTTGACATGTGCATATCTAAATGCGGTATTGTAAATGACAATTAGGAGGAAGCTCTGACAGATTTTCTGAATTTAGCTTGTGTGAGTTTGCTGTGGTGTGATGCATGAGAGCAACACTTAATGTTCAGGTGCAGAGGACGATGAGTGTGCTGACCTCAACAACACCACCTGGCTGGAGTATCGTCAGCAGAGAGCCAAGCTGCAGGTCCAGTACCTGCTTCTGACCAGAAGAAACATGGACTGTGCACACATGTTTAACCACGAGTCTCTCACTGAAACACAGCAGACCTCTTTCTTCAACGTCTCTCGCCCAACCAAGGTCATCATCCATGGGTACAGGTGAGGAGAAGACCCCTAAAGACCCTGAGAAATTTTTTTCATAAATAGTCTTTGTAAGGATGTAAACTCATCAGGAGTGAAAACAATAAAAAACCCTAGGGGGAGTATGCCATCACAAGGTTTTGTTTTTTTTTATTATCATTATTATTATGTTTTACATTCAAATCTTCTATTGTGGTTTTATATGAAGCTCTGAGTGTCTGTCCTAATATTTCAGGATGTCACCAAGTTATGAAACCATCATCAAGTTTAAAAAAATAACCTCTAATCTTTACCGATACCTAAAAAATAGAGATAAACAAGATAGAGGTTCAGTCTCAAAGAGACTTACAATAAAACAGTTAAACTAATGACAGATGAAGTTTGGGAGAAACTAAGTTTGAGATGGTGAAGTGTGTTTATCTTCTCCAGGTGCAGGATAATTAGAGTACACAGTAGAGCAATAAACACTAGAAAATATCTATCTCTTTGTTTGACAGTCTTTTTTTCTTACAACTGCACATCATGACCATCTTCAGGACCCTGCAAGCTGACTATTTAAATTTGCATGACACTAGTTTTGTTCTCTATTTGTTTGTTTTTTTCAGTATAATTCATTGTAGATGTTGTCCTCTCTACTTTCTATTCATATTGCCTTCTTTCAATTCTCTCTTCATTCCTCTATCTTGACCCCATCATCCCTGACCCGACCCCTCTCCTCTGCACCTGCTGCAGGGCTCTGGGTAGTAAGCCTGCCTGGGTGAAGGAGCTGGCCCAGGCTCTGCTCAGGGTGCAGGATGTGAATGTGCTGGTGGTGGACTGGGTCTACGGCGCCTCCTTTGCCTACAACCTGGTGGTGGAGAATTACAAGGAGGTGGCTGTGCAGATCTCTGTCCTCATCAATCAACTGCAGGTAAGAAAAAAAGCTCAAGGTGCTTACCTAATAATTATTATTTCCTTTCATGTTTAGTTATAGGTTTAGTTTAATACCACGTGAATACAGCTAGTTATGGTCAAACAAAATGGCAATTTTCTAATTTAACAAAAATTCTGGATCAAATCATATTTTTTTAGAGACCATTTACAAATACATGAAACATACATAAAGTACTAAGTGAAATACCAGCACAATTTGAGCGTACATCTTACAATTACAGTAGTTCAACACTACAGAAAAATCAGCTTCCTACAGAAATGAAGAAATGGTTTCAGGTGAAAATAAAAATGACTAAGGTTGCAGCTGTCTCGTTCAACAGACACATGGATGCAAACTAGAGTCCTTCCACTTCATCGGGGTCAGTCTTGGGGCACATGTCGCTGGTTTTGTGGGGACTCTTTTCGAAGGGAAGATTGGAAGAATCACGGGTGAGTCCAGACAACCTCGTATCAGTGCAGAACAAGTCTAGAAGTTTTTTTGAGGACAATGTAAAACTGAAACAGAGAAACTGCACTATTTTACTAACATCAACTCATGTTCTTCATATTGTCAAATATGTGAAGAAGAAAAAAATGTTTAGATTCCTCAATTCAAAGTTTTTCATTTTTAGTTTCGTTTTCAGTTTAAGAAGTCTCACAGTCTAAATATAATAAGCTGCCCTGTAGTCTGGTGTTATCGCTGCAAATAACTGTATTACGTGACTGACAGTAGCAGGGTGAATGACTGTGTTTGCAGACATCTCACCTCACTGTGATGCTCAAGAACAGGCAACCGGTGATGCTCTGGAAGGTTTAAATATTCCTGCTGCAGAGCCTGTTTTTGGCTGAGTTATGTACATCCCATGCCAATTTGTGATGTTTTCAGACAGAATACTTTGTATCGCTCCTCTGTAAAACGTGACAGGAATTTGTTATAGGAAGTTTTGAGTTTTTACCAGGGTGGGGTTGTGTTAACACATGACAGGCTTTTGGGGTTGTTAATTTTCAGGTGGGTGTGTCTTTCCTTTCTTTTTTACGATAACAGCTGCTTTGGTCACTCTTTGGTTTCACAGATGTTGTAGCAGAAAGTTGTTCTTCACTACTCTGCAATTTTTGTTGTTTTTTCCAGATATGAACTTCGATTTTAGTTAGAAATCCAGCTTACGATGGTCAAGTTGTTTGCATACTTTACGATAGAGTTCTGTCTATAATGAGGGTTGCTGTCATTCTTGTACAGAGTGAAAAGGAAGGTGTTAAACACATAACCCTGAGGGACTCCGGTCTGGAGGACTAGAGTGGATGAGTTGTGTATGCCAATCAAGACTGTCTGGGCTCTGTTTGTGATATTCAGTTGTAAAGTGTGGTACTTAAACCACAGTGTGAAGTTATCAACCAGTTTCACGGGGGAGATTGTGTTGAATGCTGAGCTGAAATAAGTGAACAGCTTTCTCACGCAGGCATTTTTTGTGTAAAGACTGAGCTGTGGAGATGACATCCTTTGTGGATCTGTTGATTCTGTTATTTTTAGCTTGCATAAGATCCTCTTCAATATAGTTTATAAGTGGAAAAAATAAAAGCACACCAGCTGCTGTTACTCTGTTTTACATCTACTGGAAGAGTCAAAACAGCAACAGACCAGACAGTGAAGGTCTTCACAGCTCAGGAGTCTGTCCCAGAGCCTGAATGTGTTTCAGTGTGACCTTGGAAGATTAGCTGAGCTCTTCAAAGGACAACAGCACTTTGATAAGAGCCACTCTGAAGCTGTGTGGAGAGGCACACACCACCCAACACAATACACCACTGTTCACTTGTTTTGTTGGGTCTTTTTGTCTTGAGTGGGGAGGCTGGTGCGAGTTTGAATGTAAGTGCAATTCAGACAAGCTGACTGGAATTTGGTCATTTTCTCTAAAAGGAAAAAAGGAGTCTTTCATAGATCAAATAAATGGTGTGCATATATTTATTGCCGTGGGGGGAAAAAAAATACTTATGTATGATCATTATAACCAAACCATCAACAGCTTTCAAATAAAGCCACTTTAATTTTCAGTAAAGGTCTTAATGAATGAATGAATGCTCTTGAAATGTTTCTTGAAATGTCAGTTCTACATGCAGCTGAGAAAAGGGAAGCCATTGTTTTGTTAGGGGTTATTTATTACTTTGTTAGTACAAATTTCACACTTTGCCTTCCATTGAATTCTAAATCATAACAAGCTAAAATTGTTTGTTTCAGACTTGACAGAACTGAGGTTACTGCCTAAAGAGCCAGTGAAAGATAAATATGAGAATATTTTGAACTGGGAATCAAACAAAGTTACTCCACTGAAACCCCAAAATAAATTTTAGAGCTAGAAATGACTATTAAACCCTCTAAATGGATACTGCTTCTTGCTGCTGTTGCTGATTTCTTTAAACTTTTATTTTCAAAAGATGATTTTCAGTCCCGTTAAACTTAAATCCAGTGGCTTTCTTCCATCAACAGCCACCTCAGTCAGTAAGACTTAAATAGGTTATAGCAATGACCAAGAAACTAACAATTTTTAGATCATTCTGCTTGAATAAAAGTGCTGCTAAAATTACCATGTCATGGGAGAATATAACTTAGATTTGCTTTAAAACATAAAATGAATGAACCACAAACTACTGCTCACTTAATTTAAGCTGACAGTTAAGTTAGTACTAATGAAAATTGTCCTCCTAAAATCTTATCTTCCGATGATGTAATTTACATGCCATTTTATTCACAAGTAATTGAGTTTTCCATGTCTTTTTTGTCCAGGCCTTGATCCTGCCGGACCCATGTTTAAAGGAGCCGACACCTTTGACCGTCTGGACCCCTCTGATGCTCTGTTTGTCGATGCCATCCACACTGACTCTGACTGTGAGACAATTTTTGAATTGCTCGTGCAATCAGTATGCTTTAAAAAGTCATGTTAACAGCAGTTTCATAGCTTTTCAGTGGTGTCACACATGTCTTGTTTAGATGGAATAATGTTATAAAAAATGGCTGTAAATGACTGTAAAAGACACACAGACATTCTTCAGAGGTGAACCACCATGGTTAAACTAGTGCCTGTTGTATTTTCTTTCTAAGTTTGGAGGTATAATTTTTTTAAATGTATTTTTTTTTCCTGTAAAATTAGTAAGGCTTTTTCCTCTGCATCAGATTTTGGTATTTCCATCCCTGTCGGTCATGTGGATTTCTTTCTGAATGGAGGAAAGGACCAGACTGGATGTGCTCGCTCCAGGTTTGCATCAAGTAAGTTCAGCATTCACTGAAAATAGTTCAGGCTAAAATCAAGAGGGCAGCTTTTAAATTTGGCTGCAGTGCTCTTTAAATTATAGCTCATATTTTTACATGACTATAATTTTGAAGATGGTAGTCGCAGACATCTGGCTCCCTTAGTGTTTCTGTATGTTGTCAGTTCTTGTCTACTTTCCAGTGTATGGCTACGTGATATGTGACCACATGAGGGCACTGCATGTATACATGAGCGCCCTGAACGGCTCGTGCCCATTGGTTGGGATCCCGTGCTACAGCTATGAGAACTTCCTGAAGGGACAATGTGTTGACTGTGACATCTTCAAAGGGAGATGTCCAACTATAGGTAAGACAGAACGGTGATGAATGTTAATGAACTGATGGAATTTTAGACTTAATTAACTTTTGTCTGCCTGAAACAGAAAATCTTTGAAAAGATTTACCAGTTAAAAACATTATTTACAATAAAATACCAGTCCTACTGCTGAGCTTCTAATGTTGCTGTACATGTGGCCTCCAGTGGAGACTCAGCTGCAACAATTTTTAATTCTGGCTGCTGCTGATCCAGACTTCTGTTTCTGCTAATGCTGATATATTTTGTTCAAGACTTAAAAACAGGTGAAAAAAGGTTTCACCAGGGTGGTCCATTAAGTAACTTTCTTTTTTTTTAATCTGTGAAACTGAACCGAAATTAAGTTGCCAATTTAAAAATATTTGTAACTATTATTTTCATCTGTGATAACGGGTGGATTTTTTTTATCAGGCTCATTTGTATAAGGATGAAGTGCATCTTTTCCTAAACCCAATTGGTGCCAAAAGCTGCATCTGAAAGCTATACAGAAATTGTAAAAGATAATAAAAACAAGGTAAAGCCTAAAAATGATAATTAGCTTCACATGGGATGAAAAATACAGTTCCCTCAGTGAAATTTTGTGTTTAATTCTTCCATCTCAAGCCTCCTGCAGCCCTGAAGGCAAAGGTCTGTCTGCTGGGTTGTGATGCACTTCACCCTCCTTTGGCCTGATTTAGTATTACAACAACAAACACTTCTTTTAATATCTCTTAAAGAACAAACAAGCCTAATAAAAAAAGAATGTTTCACCTGTTTTCTCGTGTGACAAAGGAGTGATTTGAATAACCCTTGAAACTTTTTTTTACCTGTTCATAAGTTATTCACACAGAAAGTTAACAATGCAAATCAGAAAGAAAATTAAACACTATTTTCTCACTGAGCTCTCAGGGCTTCTGCAGGTTAACTATGGAGAGTACATAGACTCAAGAGTCATAATTAAGTTCAATTTTGAGTTTCTTTATTGGGGCATTTAATTTTCAGCTTCATTATTTGGAAAAAATAATATCGGACTCTCTTCTTGACAGCAGAGTTAAAAGTGATTTATCAGGTAAGATTTTACAAATGAAACAAATGATGCAGATTAAACTAAAGGTGTAAGAATTAATTAAAAATATCTCCACAGCTAAAACATAAAAGTAATACTTACTCTTCAAAGTATCAGTGATAATGATGAGTCGAAGCCATTCTGCATGATGAGTAGCTTCACTTTTGATACTTTAAGTACATTTTTATAAAAAGTTAGCCTTTTACTTTTACTTGAATAACACAATGAAAGGAGGACTTTTACTTTAAATGGAAGATTTTTGGAGTGTGAAGAGCAAAATATTTTGTCTACCACTGTAACTGACATAGCACTTTACTACGGAGCTACAAAAGTTAGGAATGAGAATTTCATTTATTTTTTTTAAATTGGAAATTAGATTTTTTTTTTTTTTTTAGAATCTGAATTAATTTTAAATTTTGGAAACAACAATTAATTTCAGCAACGATTCCATGAAACTTCTGTATCCCTTGAAAAATGTGCAGTAGTTTTAAACTGAAAAACTAAAATATAAGAACATAATCTGGGCACCTTGTTTTGCTCTCTGTTCAGTCTCAGCGTCGCCAGCGAACGTTACATCTGGCTGCTCTCAGGCAGCAGGTCTGCTCTCGTCACAAGACAGCTTTTGGCAGCTTCTTATCATTTCAACCTCTGATAGGCCAAAGCCTGCTGATACAGTGACACAGTTAATGCCACATGGCCTTTTGATATGCAATGTGTGTGTAGTAGATCCATAGTATGACCCTTACTCACTTGGTGTGTGTTTGTGTGTGTTTTTTTAGGTTTATCAGACAACAGTGGGATAGCCATGTCTCCGATGCCCGAAGAGCAGAAGCTGTTTCTGATGACGTCTTCCTCACCACCCTTTTGCGGTGAGTGTTGGTGTGTGAGAGTGAAAGAGACAGGGAGATTGTTTTTGAGGGAGAAATTGTGATTAAATCACAACAAAATTAAACTCCCACCTCTCCCCTTTTTATATCATTTCCCTGCATTTTCCTTTAAGAAAAAAATCATAAAAGAGAGAAACTTTTATTTTTTATTTTTGTTTAATGATGTTTTGCATTAATTTGACTGAACACCAAATTTCATCCGTCCATACAGAAAGGAACCATATTTCTATGCAGCCAATCAAACAATTAATAAAACTGTAACATCAGTTACATGTCTGTCACAGGCAGAGCAGAATATGAAACTGAGCCAAAGAATAGATTTTTTTTCTGTTTTTAATAAAAGATTTTCAACATTCAAATACATTTAAAAACACTTTCCATCCATATTTATTGCTTGTTCCTCTGTTCAGCTCATCACATCCTGCTGAAGCTGGAGGTTTCTCCCCTGGATAAGAGCGCTGAGGTGGAGGTGACGCTGAGGACTGAGAACCAGGGAAAAGAGCAGAGGCTCAGACTGTAGGTACCACCTCTCTGATGACGCAATCTTATAAATTCATTTTTCCAGAAACTGATACAAAATCTGATTAAAACTGTTTGCATGAAACATCCTTCATCATGAACTTTGTTGCCAATAACAGCAACAAACACATCTCTGCTTTGTGTAAAACAGTACAGTTTAAATGAGCAAATAAAGGTCAAATTAAGGTTTAAATTTGTCCACAGCTTTGATTTCATCTTATCACATTAACTTTGAGCAAAACCTAAACACTCACATCAAACTAGAAGTTTAAGTGGAGCAGAATTCAGTGTGACGGAGTTTCATACAGGCTCCTTTTGTTCAGCACCTGTTGTCAGACTCCACTGCAGCGCCTCGTACTGTAATTTCTTTTTCCTCCTGGAAAAGCTGAGCAGACAGCTTCTATTTTGAGACAAGAGATACTGTATGTTTCACTGTAAAAGCCTGGCCAGGTGCAGGATACTGTGTCAGAAATACTGAGAGAGGAAAACTGGTCGTGCACAAGTTCATTTTAGTTTATGAGGATTCTTTTATTTCACGTTATTCCAAAAGTGAATTTATAATTCTGATTAAAAACCTGTGTTACACAAAATCAAAATAAAGCTGAGGAAAAGTTCAAATTAATTTTTCTCCTTGTGAAAGAGTGAGAGCAGGAGATGAAGCAGTCAGTCTGTTTTAGTTCTTATTGTTTCTCACTAATAAACAGAGAAAGCCATAACTGTCCTCTGTAAAAAATGTTGATTATCTGAAGGAGTGTCTGTCTGTCTGATCTTGTGTGGTTGTGACATTATTCACATGCACTCTGTGTGTGTATGTGTGTGTGTGTGTGTGTTTTTGCAGTCGGACAGATACGACAGTGTAC
>JAPZDY010000005.1:969329-983972 GCA_029783645.1 Ctenochaetus hawaiiensis | reverse complement strand
AGAAAGCCATAACTGTCCTCTGTAATAAATGTTGATTATCTGAAGGAGTGTCTGTCTGCCTGATCTTGTGTGGTTGTGACATTATTCACATGCACTCTGCGTGTGTATGTGTGTGTGTGTGTGTGTGTTTTTGCAGTCGGACAGATACGACAGTGTACAGGACGGTGTTGGCTCACCCTGTGGCTCTGTGTGAGATCCACTCCATCCAGCTGAAGAACACCGGAGCTCGGTTCTACCGACAGGGAGACATCCACGTCAAGTCCATCTGTGTCTCCGAGTTCCCCTCCCTCAGGTACAGCACCTATAGGACTTTTTCACGCACATACTGTTCTGTTGAAGCCCCCACTTCTCGTCCTGGTACATTTTATTTTTTTGTATACAATAAATTATTTACAGGATGGGAAAACCCGACTGCCTCCATGCTTGTTTCTGCTTAGCTGCCACATAAGGAGATGAAATGTAAAAGCAGCAGATCAGAAACAGTTTGTCATTTTGGTTCTTATCTGCAGTGCTGACTGAAACACAAATGCAATGAGAGAAAAGATAAAAGCCGTATTTACTTGAAGATAACTTAATGTTGTTATCATAATTTCAGAGATTAGCATTATGCATGAAATGTTAACAAAGCTAAACCAGTTAGCTGGCTAGTTTTTTACCTACAGTTCATGCAACTTACTTCAATGCTGCAGAGGTTGGAGGAGGACTTTTTAAAAGCAGAGATCTGTGTTTTCCAGAAGACTAAGAAAATTATCCCCTCTACTTCGATGTGTCCTGTATGTTTCTGAGGTCTCTTATTAATATCAAAAGGCTAAAATGTAAAAATTAGTCATTTTAAAAATCAAGATCAAAACTAGAGAGACAACAAAACTTATATTCAAATATAAAATTGAAGAATCTTTGTTCTACTTCTGTTTGTTGTCCAATGCTCATTTATCTGTTATTTTGAGTTTTTTGTTTCTTTTTTTCCATTTAAAAGAAAAAGCATAACATTTAAATGACATATAACTGTGTTTTAGGCGAGAGGTGCCACTGTGTATGAACAACTTCAATATCAGAAGAGGAGCTCCATGGTCACATGACTTTGTGCAGGTGTGTTGAGAGATCAACTCACAGGACACTGAAAAAAAAACATTTTTCATTTACATTTTAAGTCCTTCATTCAGTGTTTTAAAATGTGGATGAAGCCTGAGATATGCATTTTATACTGTAGAGGAAGATAATATTGTACCGATTATGTCTCTTCCCCTAACCTAGTATGTAGCATTTAGCTTCAGTTATTTATCTAATAAACTGATCTTAAAACATCATGCTGACAGTAAGAACTAAATCCATGATGCATTTTCCTCACATTTGTTGTTCAGGCTAGCTTGCCTCTGAAAAGTGTTTATTGAATCTTTTTCTGTGATTTGGTTTTAGGATGTTTGAGGGATTTTTAATGTGTTTTCTAACATGTTCCTTAAGTGTTGCTCAGTGCTGCTTAATTCAGTTTGCAATGCAATAAACTGGAAACTTGGCTTTGTTTTTTCTCTGATGTTTGAATGTTTGAATTGAAACAATGAGTAAAAGCTGGTCATCCAAAAAGAACTGGAAGAAAATAAACAAGTGAACTGTCATGGAAAGAATTATTTCCTTATTTTCTGTTATTAAAATCAATTCAAGAGGAGATTTCCTCATCTGAATTGATTTGACAATGAACACGGTGCCTTAAGCTTTGTGTTAAGTGACAGATGACAGGAAGGAGACAGTCACAGAAAACAAACCACATTTTCACTGCACACAAAGAGTTTTATGGAGAAATCTTGGCCCCATGAAAATACTTTTTAAAAACTCTGACTTCTTCATTTTAGTCCCATCTCTGTATTGTGGAAGTCGATAACAGACAAATAATGCAATTCACAGTATATACATGTGTGTTACATACTCAGTTATAAAAATTTTTAAAAAACATGGTCTACAGGCATCCAGTGAATCAGCAAAGAAGAAGTAAAAGGTTGATGAGTTTGTTATAATGCTCTGAATATCAGTACAAAAAGCTCATCTCTCAGACAGCACACATTGCTGACACTGAGCTCTGACATGGTGCATTCAGATAAATAAGCTAAACACACCTAACAACATATGAAAGTGAGATATAGAAAAAAACTGACAGTCAAGTTGCAGGTTTTTATACTTAAATTGTTCATACACAGGTCTATATTTTTCTCTAAAATATGCAGAACTAATATTTTAAAAGGATTAAAGGTTGAAAATGATTTTAAACAGCTGTGACAACTTTCAAGGTTCATACAACCAAACTTTCCTTTCATTCAATCAGTCTGATCCAGAAAATGTGTCTTAAACCTACTGAGTTAAAATAATAATCTTTGTTACGTTGAATATAAGTGATCTGTGAGAAAAAAACAGCAAAAGTCAAATTTCATATTAGCCTAAATAAAACAATTACAGATCTAACATCAAATATAAGTGAGATGAAGACCAAATTCATCTTTTTCAGTATTTCAGGATCCATTTTCATAACATAAATTATGTTATGTAATTACATAATTATATAACATAAATGTACATTAAATGTGAAGACAGTCCCTCTCTGTTCCAGTGACACTTATGATGACAATGTAATCATGTTTTTTTATTAATTAAAGTTCGACTTGATTTATTAATTTTTGGAAAATTTATCTTCACGTCAGCATCTCCATCTATAGTTGGATGGATGTTTTTCTCTAATAGCAGCTACTGAACCACAGAAAATAAATGTATTTTATACCTCTCGTTGATTCATTCAGATGTAAAATGGTTGATTTTGTACCGTAAATTTCGTCCTCATTGAAATTCATTAAAAAATCCCTCAGTTCTTCTCAAAAAGAATAATGTGGAGGGTCTCCATGTCTTTTAAACATTATGTGCCTGAAATCAAATTTAAATTAAGAGGGTGATTAATATCAGCCCCAAATACTGATCGTTTACAGATATCAATACTGACTGTCTGATCACACAAACAGTACTGAAAATAGAGCAGATGTTCTACATGATCAGGGCTGAAGATGGAAACCGAGGTGAGAGCAGCCACAAAGAGCGAGGAGGAGACATAAGATTCATAACAAGTGACATGTGACACATTCATACTGCTATGCTGTAAATAATATAGTGTTTTCCAGGACAGACTGTTCTCACAGTTTGGGAGTGTCGGTGGGAGCCAGCGGTGCTCTGCCCCTCTGGAATCGAGGAGGAGGTACGTTCTCGTCAACGTCGCTTCCTGTGGAGTCGACATTGAAGCTTCAGTTATGAAAGTCATGATCAAACTGCAAACTCAGAGTGTTTTTACATCCTGGTAACATGACAGACAGTGGAGGCATTTAGTGCTGCTGGCTCTGATTCAGTGTTTCGACCTGAATTCAGGGCCTCAATAACCCACAAAGGTCTCTCGGTCAAATGTGAAGTAAAGGCCCAAACTAAGATCTCCAAGCCAAATTTTAATTGATTTAGTATTTACTCCATTAAATGTTTATTTAAAAAAAATTAAAAGAATTTGAACTACATGTAACATCCAATTTATTGGATTCTTGCAGCCACTTTCTTCATTAATAATAAAAATAAAACCATACACCTCAAGTTTCTCACTTGCCTGGTTACCTCATAGTGAAATACACTTCATTCAGACTCTTAAGAAACAAAATAAAACTCACCAAAATCAAAAACTCTAGTTTGGTTGAACTAAACCTTTGACTTCATGAAGATGGATGTGAAAATATTTGGAGTCTACAAACTGTTTATTCTGGCTGCTTCTCCTTGTCATCGCTGGCCTCTTTATACCACTGGATTAACTCACTGCCAAGAGCCTGTCACTTGTTCTTTGGTGGTAGATTATATAAATTAGCAAAATAAAATGACAGAAATATAATTGCCCCCCACCACCTCCACTGCCTGAAAAAACAGCAGACCCAGCCAACCAGAGACAGCCGGTAAATTGCCGAACTCGAGTAGTTGATCATCGTCACTCCACACTCACCACTGTTTATACCTGCAACGGGCCAGACACTAAACACCAAATAATCCTCTCTGTATTTACTTGGTGTTCACAAAATGAATCAGTTCCATGAGTGAGAGTGTCAAATGTGTAAGTGGAAGCTCTGGAGAGACGCCATAACTCTTTGACTCTGAGAGACACCAAAACCAGACAGCTGTTACTCATGTTTTTGATGTTTGAGAGTATTTTCTGCTGAAATGCCAAAATAACTGGCAGCATTTTGCTACTCATCCACATAAATGGACCCAGAAATACACGAATATCACCAAATGTGAACAATAATTTTGTTTAAGTGAAAATTCAAGATAAATTAGGAGTATTTGTGCATTTATGTTTTGCAGATTGTAGAGACTTGTTGCTTTTATGTGCAGATCTATGAATGATCTTCCATTACATCTGAGTTATCTGCCTCTGAACTGAGGCTGTGTTGCTTCTCTCTAGGATTGATTTTGACCCGCTGCTTGAAAGCCGCCCTGCAACCCAAACCCGACAGTGACCCCACTATGAAATGCGATCCTCCACCTGTGATTGGTCGAGGGCCGTTTTTTGGACGGTAGGAGGGCGGGCGGGGCTTAGCGGTGGGGATGAAAAGATGAGCAGGCAAACAGTGGACACAATAGATTATTAGCATGGCACTGAAATTTTTTTGACATCCCCTAAGCTCCCAAAAGCTCTAATCCTGATCAGATAAGATCACAGCTGTTACCCGGCTGACCTCACCGCTGTCCATTCTTACAAGCTTGTATCAAAGTCCTACTCGCCACACACACACGTGAGAAACACAGGCACACACGCAGGGCCTGATCACCTGCCTGAAACCGTGATGAGCTCACTTTGTGCTCATTTGCTGTTAAACTGTTTTCACTGAGCAGATCAGTTTGATCTGAGCGAAACAAATCTGCTACCGTCCCAAAGAAGACTGTCAGCTCGTGAGTGGCAGAGACACAGCAAACACTAATGCAGAGCAGCTGGCTGGGAAGGCATTTTAATCTCAAAGTATGTTATGAAAATAGAAAAATAATCCAGATATCGCTAAAGCTGAGATGACCAGCAGCAAAGAACTCAAGCCACCATGTCGATCTATAGCTTCAAATAGTTTGGTTGTTACTTAAAAACCATTAAATCAAAACTCAGACTAATTTTACAAGTTCAAAAAAATGTTTTTACTCAAAAAAGCAAAAGACAAAGCAGTCAGAGCATCAGATCGACATGAGATAAAACAAAAAGGAGCAAAGGAGCCAGAAAACAAGTAACTATATTAACATGAAGACACTGCAGCAGAGGATGCTCTTCTTAACTGAGGATATGCTGCTAGGGCTGGACAATATTTAAGGTAGCATTGTATATTGATTATATGGAGTCATCATTCAAAAAAATTCTCCTATTTGCAAGTATATTATCATTAAAAATGATGAAAAATGAGTTGAGAAGCAGCTTTATGTCTGAAAAAAATCTCTTCACGAGATCCATTTGACAGCTGTTATGTAATATGACCTTTTGATCGCATCACATGATCCCTGGCAGCAGATTAAGTTTCCCGTTTGTCCTGAAATCACAGAGCTTCATATTTCTACTTCTGGTTTTTTGTAGCACATTTGCAAAAGATATCTGTGATATGATCAGTCCTTTTAAACTCGCCAAAGACTCTTTGAAGGTTAAGTCAGAACTTTGAGCCTCATTGAATGGCCCTTTTTTGATGTGTTACCCTGTGTTTATCTCCTCAGTGGTTGAAAAAGTATTGCATGCTTTAACTTAATTGATAGTAATAATGATCATTGAGATTCACTCTATTAAAAGCAAAAGATAAGCTGGTATTGTCGGCAAAATGTATTTCAAGTAAAAGTACTTATTTTGCTAAATCCTTTCAAAATAATATAGTATATTATTTATTATTGTTGATTCAGTAAAATGTAAGAAGCATTTAAATGTCATTGATGGATGAGGTGGATCTCATTCTAAGTACTTTGTATTTGTATTAATATGAACTGAGAAGGTTAATTTAGCATATTTCTCAAGCTGTTTTATCTAATACTTAAATCAGTAACATCTGTTTTTATATGTCAATCGGCTGCAAGTTACTTTTCTCTTCAGTTAATGTAGTGGGGTAAAAGGTACAATAACTCTTTTGAAATTAAGCAGAAAAGTTAAAACTCAGAATTTACGTAAATGCATTTGACATGTTTTTCTAAGTCTGTAAAATTGGTATAAGCAAAAACATTTGTATTAATGCCAACCTGCCTTCAGCCGTATTGCCCAGCCCTACACTGTTACTGACTATTAAGCCGGGTTAGTAAGAAATGTGCACTGAAAGCCACCCATGCACACACACCCCCATGCCACTGTTCGCCCAGGTGAGGTACTTACATGTAGCTTAAGTGGTGACCCAGTGTGTTAGCTCCAGCACCCTTCCCCTCTACCTCAAATAATCCCTCTCACTGCCATAATCCATTAAGGAGCCCGCCACATCAGCAAAGTCCTCCAGAACGAGGCTGGTGGAGTCCTCACCAGAGGGCAGCTCCGGGTCTGACGCCCAGGGGTGCTGATAACGCTCATGCTGGGGTTCATCCAGGATGGTCTTCCTTGGTCCCTGCAGATTTGGCTGGCTTGGATCAGACTTTTCGTAGGCCGGTGCTGAGTCTTCGCCCTGCGGTTCAGTTTGTGGCTCCTTGCCGATGCCATCGCTGCCGCTGCCGCCCTCGCTGCTCTGGGAGGACGGGGCGAGCACGTGGTAGAGGCTTGGGAGGCGGATGTCCAACAGAACGCCACTCTTGATGTAGAGCTTATTGTTGAGGTTGTAGAGCTTCTCAGCGATGTCGTAGCCAAGCATTAGGGAGAAGAGACGTGCGATGTAGCGTTCCTTTGATATGAGTAGATAGAGGCGGCGACGTCGCCATGAAATGTAGCGGGAGTCTTCCTCCGCTGTCAGGGTCACCTGGGGAGAATGAGGGACACAGCTTATAATCAGTGTGTTAAAGGTACGCTGTGGAGTTTTTGACCACTAGTGGCAGCATAGAGCAACATTACTGCAAGTGGGTCACAGTTTCTTGCATATATGAGGGCGGCCATGTCTGTAAATGAGCATGGAGGTGACATGACTTCACATATAAAGTGTTAGCATCCATTGCTGTGCTATTGTTTTATGAACGTTGAATGCATTCAGTAACATTTGTTGCACACTATACTGACCATGTGCTTTGGTGAGTAACTCAGAATGTTAACAGAGATGCCACAGGGCACATTTCAGCATCTTTAATGATCTATTCTCTTATTTGTCAAAGGTGGGATTTTAAAGGAATAGTTTAACTTTGGGAAATAAACAGATTTTCATTTTTACCAAGAGTTAGATAGAAGATTGATACCACTGATTGGTTATGTGGGTGTACAACTGGAGCTAGCAAAGGGTTAGCTTTGAGTAGCATCAGGGCTTAACTTGTGGCTCCCAAATACTGTATCTCAGATTGAAACTAACACAGCCTTCCTGTTTTCAATGCTGTTAGGCATTGAGACAAAACCTGAGTGTCCACATGACCTCCAGGCCTTGATTCTCCATTAACTGAACTAATCAAAAGCAACAGGATATGTGAAAGCCAAGAGGACTCTATTTACCCCTGTTCAGCTTATCAGATAGACACTGACTGATAGAAAACAACAACAAAAGACAATCTGATATCCACTTCTGGTTTCTTGTTCCAAAGCTCTACATGACGGCACTTCAGGTTAACCTTACATTTAGTGTCACACTTGAGACTTCTAGCCTCATATTAACAGAGAATTTGGTTAAAAACTACATCAGAGTCTCCTGAAATTAAATGCACACCTGAAACTTTCCCTCCTCGTTTGGTCTGAGAGACTCCCACTCTGGAGAGTCGAGAAACTGGTGGCGGTGGATGTAATGCAGGAACTGGCCCTCCAAAGATACATTAATCCTGAAAGAGAGAACATATTATAGATATTAAGATTGAATAAGATTGTGTTAAAATTATAACTGTTAAGACTGAATATTAAGAGATATTAAGATGTGATAATAAGAGCTGAGAAAAAGCTGGAGGTCACTTTGACGACGCAGTCCAGAACCTTGGAAGTAAATATTAGCCTGAATATTTCTGTCAGAGCAGCAATGGAGAGAGTTGAGAGTATAGAGTTCCTTAAACAGTACATACATAAACATCCGCTAGATAAATTGGTAATACTAAGTTTCCTTTTCTGCCAGGAGACACAGAAATCATTGTATAAGACATTATAACATTCCTCTCTGGGATCTTTTGCAGCCTTTTTTTTTTTTTTTATAAAAAGAGTGAGATAACCCAGCACACCAAACATTAGCCCACATCAAGTTACATCTTTTTCATTTGTCACTGTGAGTTGAATGTTTTCACATCATTTCTGAACATTGCAAATGATTTTCTTCAAGACAATTAAATGACATTTACACAAAGAAATTTTTTCCCAGGATGGTAGTGCCTTTAAACACTATTTGGGCTTTATTGTCACATGCTAGTCTTTGTTCAGGTATATTGTAAGGTAGGACTGGCATCTACAAGGAATAAAATAGCATTGTTGATATCTGATTAAATGTTCATTTGAAAAGTGTCTGAAAACTAAAAAATCTAAGATACAAATGGAGGCTGAATGACAGTGGTATTTTATATTTAGACAGAAGCTTATATGAGTGTTTGTCCACTATTTAGAGATTATCTTCATTGCAGTTTAAAGCCATTAGATTTCTATAAACATTACATAACAATGAATGTAAATTAAAAGCAGTTTTTCTGTGTATTTACTACTATTAGTATCTTTTTTGTTGTTGCTGTTGTGTTTTTGTTTGTTCCAAATTTGGCTCACACACTGAGCTTTCATCAACGCAGCCAACTTTTAATTTACAGTAAGAGGAGAAGTCAGCATCCACTCTGGTCTCAAGTACAGAGATATCGTTTAACCAGCTGGCAGTGTGCAGATGGTTCGTCACAGACAAAAATACTCTGTTTACAACATTTCTCTTGTGTAGGCTCCAGGACTGTGAAATCTAGTGCAGCTCTTCTTTGAGGATGTTTGGATGAGGAGGATATGTTTCCTGTGACAGTTACACGCTGCCAACAGCATGAAAGAGACAGGAATAGGGATCCACTTTCCTAATACTCAGTTAAGATAACAAAATGTGCTTTTTATGGGTTAAAAAAGTTATTTTTTTCTATTAATACTACCAGAACTTTTATGGGTACTTATATGGGTATGCTACAAGTGTGTGTACACCCCCTGTTTTGGTCTTAAAATCAGTGACACTAAAAGCTCTGTCAACCAAAGTTCTTTTTTTAGTTAAATATTTCATTTTACTGTTAAACTACACTTTAACTTTGCTTTCAGAGGAAAATCATGTCCTTTTGCATAAAAGCTATATCTGGATTAGTGCTCAAATACAAAACATCAGTAGGATGTATGAAGCAAACTATTTTTACACTGAACATCTTAAAAGAATAATAAAAATTCAACACTATAATATTTTTTAAAAAATCCTCAAGGGACCATTCTATAAAATCAATACATTACTTTAAAAATTAAAAGCGCCTCAAAGCCAGAAGACAAAAGGTTTGTTCTGACCTCTGCTGTCACTGTTTTCCTCTTGACATTTTGCTCCAGGGATGCAGACGTACATGATGTGTATAAATACACTGTGACATCACTGTTGGTGTGGCACTCTGAAGCTATGATAAATATTCTCATATTAACAATGGATCACATGACAACATGTAATGTGTAGGGAGAGCTCAAAGTGATGAACCCACAGGTAATTATCACCTGACCCTGTAATTTCTCCAAGCTTTACATCTTTCTGTTTCTCGTTTTGTGTTTGTTTTTTTTGGCCACAACTTAAATGTTTTGACACACTGTAAACAACTTGTTCAGCGCCAAATGGCACACAGACAAATTTAGTGACTAGCTGTTTCACAAAGTGAAGCATTTAGCAATTTAAGAGTCAGATATTTTACTTAGGAGTTGGTAAGACCAAAATGGATAAATTATTGTACTTAAATTTACTGGGTGGTCTTATATACCACACCAAAGGGATGTTAATGTTTCATTGCATTTGCTCAATTTGCATTAAGCCACAGTTTGCTAACACATTTGCCATATCGATGAGCAAGCTAGCATTGCAACAAATGCAATAATATCTCAAGAGATTTTGTTTCAGTTGCATCCAAATTTGTAAAAAGGATCAGGTACTGTGGGTCTAAAATGGAATTGAATGTCTTACTTGTGTTATTTTTACACTTTGATATTGCTTCTTTTACTCAAGTGTGTTGATTACATCCTGTGCAGACAGTTAGTGCTGTTTTTTAATTATGCAGCACAAGAGTGTAGATGTACACACACATGCATGTTTACAAGCTCACACGCCCCACCTCCCAGACAGCAGAAAGGAGAGCTGATCGATGGGCGTCTTGCCCTCCACAGCATACGTCTCTCCGGCCTTCAGCTCCACCACCTTGTTCTCAAAGGCTCTTGTGATCTCCTTGAACACCTGGACAGGCACTCCCAGCGGCAGGTAGACGGCCTGGTAGAGGCTGGTCAGCTCCTCGCTGTGGATGCCCTCCTGGTGCAGCCGGTAAAGGAGGTGGCAGATCTGAGCCAAGCAGACCAGCAGCAGAAGCAGGTTCCAGGTGAAGACGTCCAGAGCGCACACCGTCAGCCAACCCCACACGGTCAGGCAAACGAAGGCAGGTGTCAGGAAGCCAAAGATGAAGAGGCATCCGTAGGCCCCACTGCCTCCCATGTAGCCCAGGAACAGGATGGTGTTGCCCAAATGGTAGATGGCCCCCTCTGTGTTGTTGCTCCAGCCATCGCAGAGAGGGGCAAAGAGTAAGCTGTCCAGCAGAGTCGAGTTGTCCATGTTCATGTTAAAAAAATCTTTAAACTTTAAACTGAAAGGAGGCTTTTAATGCAAAAAACAAATAACCGAAAAAAGCCTCTTATCCAATGAAAGTTGTAGCTATTTCTGTCCCTGTTAAAACTAGAAGTTTGTTTGCATAAACACCTGATCAAGAGTAAACAGCTAATACTAGTCAAAATGTCAGAGGTAAATAATTGTTCCCTTGGCGTGCAGTGGAAAATTCCTCAATGTGAAGAAGTTCTCACGGCTCTATTTGTTAAAGAAACACAGCTGGAATGAGTTTCCTCTCCTCTCATTATGCGTCCCTTCCTCTCTCTCTGACTTCTCCCACTGTCTTTCCCTTCTGAGTCTTCCTGTCGTTTCTCTGGCTGTGCTTTTCAGTCTATGTCTCCCACCCGTTGGCCTACACTATAGAGCCAACAGCTGGAAGGGAAGGGACTGTGGGGGGGGGGGCGTTGATAGAGCCCTACAAGGATAACCATGTTTGGAATTGAAACCCAAGGAGGAGAGAGTGGTGGACAGAAAGCAGGCCTGCTACTTAACATAACAGAAAGAGAGAGAGAGGCAGGAAACGAGAGGGAGGCGAGGGGCTATGACAAATATATCTGAGAGCCTGAACCTCAGTGTCACACACATTTGGGAAAAAAAAAAAAAAAAAAAAAGTTCATCCAGAGCTACAAGCACTTCTTCCTTCATCCAGACTTCATGAATCCAGGTTAGTCTCATCAGAGCAGCGCAGTGCGCAGTGCATATTTAGAGGCACTGTAATGAGTAGGATGACGACGCAGGTCAGATTTCAGGTATAAACATCACCAACACAACCAGCACCACCACCGCCACCGGCACCACCCACACATATCCAACTGCACTCTCAGCCAAGACGACTCACTGCTTACAGGAACTAGTTCACTTCAGTCCATTAAAAATTTCTCTACTCTGTTTTTCTTTTCACATACAATATAAAAATTAAATATGCATTGTCAAAAAAACATAAGTGTATATTAAGCTAAAATGTGGCTTGTTCAGGAAGTTAAAGACCCCTTTTTACTCAATTAAGAAGTAATATTCTTTCTTTGTAAGTTGGCATATTTGAGTATATTCAGGAGGGAAAAAGAATAAGACTCATTGTCTTCTGTATTGTCTTTCAATAATGTTTTAAATGTTTTTCATTGTCAGTGTTGGGAAATGTAAGCTTATTTTGAATTTGATAATTGTTACAAGTCTCAAACAAGTCGTGCAAAAAAAGACTTGTAAAGTTGCAGAAAACTCTAAAAACACCTGCTTGGAAAATTCCACAGGTGAACAGGCTCATTGGTAACAGGTGATAGTGTCATAATGGCTATGAATGGGGCATCTTTGAAAAGGTCAGTTATTCACAGGAAAGGACAGAGGGAGGTTCACAACTTAATAAAACACCTGATTGAAAAAAGGATATTACAACATGGGCTTAGGAACACTATGTCAAACCAGTGTAAACAAACAGTTTGTTTGCAAATTATTAAATATTAAGTTTTACAACAGTATTTGATTATTTGACGACTGTAATAATCAACCTCATAAGTGATTACATTAGGTTCATCTTCTCATACCACTTCAGTAAACAGAACAAACTAATTATTTGAAAGTTAAGGTACCAGTATTTGCAGCGTTTAGCAAGTCTGTCACATTGTTGACTCTGATTTTGATGAGCCAACAAAAGCTCAGTAAGAGTCTTCAAACACAGCTGTTTTTACCTCTGGTATCAGTAATGTCAATATTTTGTAAAAAGGTTTACAGAAACCATTTATCAGCCAAATGCTACAAAGATTCAGCTCTGTACCTGTTATCCCCTTAATATGAACATTTTTCAGGATCCTCTTAATCCTAAAATGTTTTTGATGTGAAATGCCCATAGTTTAGGTGCAAATTTAACCCCAAGCTGCTGCTGTTAATGATGGTGATGAAGATAATTACCTCTCAAGTTAAGCTAACAATGTGTGTATTTATGGCTGCGTTCCATCAAGTTATCACAAATTGTTTTTGTGACATGTTCACACATCTAAATTGAAAGTCAGAAGTAGGGCAAGTAAACAGTGAGACATTCAGGTCACAATTAGTGTGGTTCAGATTTGGACACATACTTTTGGAAAAAAAAAAAATTCCACGCAGGTGGACAATTTCATGGAGCATGTCACTATAAAAACCTTCAGGATGAAGAGAACCAGTTACTGTTAACATTACAGCAGCTAAATATGTCCATCAAGTTGTGAAGTGTTTAACTAGTTGTTCACTGCCAGGCACACTCTAAGTGACACTACAGGGGAAGAATGTAGATATGCCAAGTATTGACTTTGCAGGGGCAGGAGTTATTTTTAAGCCTAAGTGCATACCAGGGACAGCAACTGTGGCAACCATTCACAGAATGGTCTTCTATACAGAACATTATGAACACATGACTAAATCAATTTACACAAATTTACAAAAAACATGATGAGTTCTTGCATAGGAATTTTATTTAATTTCAGACATTTTCAATACACATTTCTCAAATTCAGAAGACTTTAAAAAAAACATCACATTTCCCTTCCAGTTGAGGTATAAATAAGTAAGAAGGGAATGTCCAAGGTCATCTTTCACTTGCACAGCAACACACTGCAGAAGAGAAGAAAAACACAATTAGCAAGTATGAATGCATTGTAAGTGCAATGTATTAAAGTGTAGACCTACAAACTAACGTCAGTTTCCAATACTGTTATGTCTGAGATAGGCCTGTTTATCAATCAGGAAAAACTGCTTTAAAACTCAACCTAAAAGTTTAACATGTCTAGTCTTGAGAGCAACTGAATATTAAGGCAATGCCAGATAGTTAGGCTGTGTGTGCCGCTGAAACATGAACTGAGCCACAGGGCTTTAAGCGTGTTTGATGTGTAGTCATGTAAGCACAGAGGACACTTGCTCCAACCCCACCTCACCACACCTCCCATCTCATCTCTGCTCCTGCTTTACATAATGTTCTTGTCCAACACTGCAGTTTGTGCACAACAGATGAAATCAGCAATAGCTGATGGGCACAATTGACCCAGCAAAAGGAAAATGTAGCCCTCAATCTAGTGATTACAATAACCTCCCGACCTAAAAATCTGGGTTTGGGCAAAAAAAAAAAAAAAAAAAAAAAAAGTGCAGATGCTCCTTGCATACCAGAGTGTCTCAATTTAAATTGGCTTTGTTAGAAGATTTAATAGTGACCTCTGAAACTCAACCACACCACTAGTACATCCCTCTTTGGATCTAGTTAGTGCTTATTTGGTTGGAAACTAATGGGGGGAAAAAAAAGTCTAAACATAACACCAGAAATGAACTCTACAAGGCTTAAAGAAGCAACTGTAATTAAACTGCATCTTAATTCCCTAACCCAATCTTCTTAGTGGGAATTTGATCTGATCAGGGCAACCAGATAAGACTGATGTTTCTACAGGAAAGTGTCTACAGAATGTATAGTAACACAATATAAACTGTAGGTAAGCTAACTGCTCCTTATTTACAGTGTTACCAAAACCAAAAGATGTTAAACCACCACTAGCCATGCACCTGCCCTCAAAATAAAAATCATGTCAAGGTCCATTAATGCTAATGATTTCAGCTAGCATGTAATCCAGCAGCAACACTGCAGGTATAGTCAAGTTTCATTACTCTGATTTCATTAGAATGAATGCCAGCAGCTGGTAGTTCAGCTTACTCAATGGATGAATCAGTA
>JAPZDY010000005.1:900200-940003 GCA_029783645.1 Ctenochaetus hawaiiensis | reverse complement strand
TTGGAGCCAGCAACATTTTTCAAACAAGTTTGGACAAAAGCAACAAATGACTTTCACAACAAAAAGTTTTCAAATAGATTTTTGCAAATGTATTCAGTTTTATTTACGTTTTACACAAAGCTTCAACTTTAATGGACACAGGGTTGTATTAGCAAGGCATTAGCCTTAGACAACTCATGTACTTGCTAGATTACAAAATATTTTTTTAAATACTTGATTCAAAACAAACAATGACTTGAGTACAAAACTGAAATTATATTTTGATGGTACTGATTTAGCAGTACTAGCAAATTATCATATGAGTCCTTAAAAAAAAAACAAAGCAACAGTATGGGACCTAGTAAAAGTAATGTCTTGACTTTGCAGCTTACCTGTCATGCTAAAGCCATGGATGCAGCTCAGATGCAGACTACGTGACACTCTCACTTCACTACACAACACCCCCCTCTGAGAATTTGTCCTATCCCTTGCCAAGTGGTTTTGGTGCTTAAATGTAACTAATTTGAGGATGTATCTTGTAGTGACTGTGTCAAGTAACTACTGTGTCTTCAGATTGACCCTCCTGCCTCTTTGTGGTTCAGTCAGTCCAAGAATTGGACTATATTACTTGGCTACATTACAGCTGTCTGTTGCATCTAACTGGTTTCTGTTCTGTGGTGCCCTCTGCAGGAGAAAAGACAGAGCTTCAGGTGGAGGAACTAAGGAGGATAACCAATGTTGGGGCCAAGACCCCCGTATACCTCCTCTGTCTAACTGAACTCAAGAGGCTGACGCATGTGGGAGGGGCCAGGAATACATCTGTGTACAAACTGAGCACACACAACTAAGGATTGCTTAGATACATTCAACTTTGTCTGATAGGAAGTCCAAATACAGTTTCACTCAGACTAAAAAACCTGTTTGTGCATCCATCTTTACATTACTGAAATGCTGATCTATGGCTGTCTGTTGTTCTATGCTTCCATTAATATACACTGCAAAAAAGATAAGCTCATTTGAGAAAACTGTCCTAATAACAGCTTTGTAACTTTTTGTAATCATATTGTTAATAGTTCTGGAGTGTAAATAATTTGCATTTTTGTGACTTTATCCTGGTCTATACGTAATAAATCATAACATATTACTGCACATAATAAGGTACACTGAAAATCTCCAGAACGTGTACTTGGTGTTGTTAAAGTTTTTGGCCTGAGGTAGGAGATAAGTTATATAGCTCTTGTTACTCTGATAATGCAGAAAGCTTTAAGTCAAGAGAGTTTATGCAATTTCTTTTTCAGATATTTTAATTTTCATATCTGAATTTTCTCCAGAAACATTGGCCTTTGTGCAGTCATTGCTATCTTAATTCTCAAAGGCTCATCCAAGGAGGTCCACAAGGACATTAGGCAACACTAAACTATTTCTTGCAACATGGTGAAAAACTCAGATACTGAATTTAAACATGGCAACAGAGATTTCTGCATAAAGGCCTGTAACCATTTTTCCAGACATTGCTGACTTCTAATTTTGATTTACCCAAAGCAGAAGTGCCCCATTTAGTTGCAAGCTTTCTGCATAGTCACTGACAGAGTGGACCTGTACGAGCATCTGATGAATTGGAGGAGGGGTTTTTATGAACATGCAACTAAGATGCCCCTCCAGTGGATAAATTGTAACCCTCTTAAGTTTCCATGCAGGGGAAAAAAAATAAATTGCACTAAAAAGTGGCCAAATGTGCAAGACAAGATGATTAAGTCTCTCTTCGGTGATCTTTCAGTGGAAAAACTATAATACAGGATACCTCTATGGCCAAAAATTACGTTTTTTTTGTTAACATAAATTAAAAAAATAGTTAGGTGGAAGCATTTTCATTCATGTTAATGTCGGCATTACACTACTACCCTGTCAATACAGAATCCCCAGCCATTGCAATTGGTGTCACATATTTCAGTGAAATAAATTATTAAGTAATTAGCAGTTGTTTATTTCTTTTTCTACAGAATTACAATTGTTGTATGATGAAAATATATATATATATATTAACAAGGGCTCATAACTGCTTCATAATGTTGCATGATTTTCTGCATGCTGCTAATCTGCTGCATCCAGCTGGTGTCTTTTTTATTTTATTGCCCCTGGCCCTTAAACAGCCTAAGTCTGCCACTGTTGTGGGTGTAGTTTATTTGTAGTTTATTATAAATGTAAATGTGTGGGGGAAAGGATCAGGAGAACCATGTTCATTCTTTTTAAGTGCAGCAGAATTGTAGTTGTCAGTCGTGGATTAATACCCCTGTTTTGCACTGGCTTGCTAGGCTACAGTCCAGCACGCTGACATTTTCGACAACTATGGCATCTTGGTTGGTACACAAAATTTATAAGCGAGTAAAGGCATCCAGCTAAACCATAGACTGTGTAATAAAAGCTAAACACCATCATTAAGCTAACCAGCCTATCGTAACACTTGTGTTTTCTCCTCCTCCGACCCCATTGTATGTTTACGTTCCTCTTTCTCGACCCATGGATCCGCACATTACAACATTTTGGTGATTTCTGCAAGAATTGGGTTGATTTAAGTCCCATTTCAGGCCGTTAACTTTGTTGCAGCACCGCGTGAGTTAGGATCGCATTTCAGTGACGTCGCCCCGAGATGAGCCAATCAGATCGGCGAATGCAAACGACCGTTGATGACGGTACTGTAATTTTTTTTTTTTCACTCTGTAGTCGTCCACCATTTTGGGAGTCAAAACACCCAACATATAGCAGCGCACACCTCCACGCTTCTCCGTGGCCTTACTATGGTTCACACATGTGTGGTGGCAGGCTGTAGGAACAGAAGGACACCGGGCACCACGTTATCTTTCTACCGTTTCCCCCGGGACCCCGAGAGGAAGCAGCGCTGGATAGCAGCTGTGAATCGAGAGGGCTGGGTGCCGAACGACGGCAGTCGGCTGTGTAGTACTCACTTCATCTCAGGTATGAACGCAGTGCAAGGCTAAAGCAAGAAGTATCCCAACTGTTTGTAATGACCCGGGTCAGATTATTGCAGTGATTCAACACAGAAACACATTCAGTAAGATATATATTGCATTTCCTTTAGATGTGGATGGATAATTGTTTGGAAAGATATTTTTGTTTGGGTAAATGAAGTGAGCACAGTGTCCTATTTGGCGTAATTACAAAAGGTAACACACTTTTGATTTAAGTGTTATTGTAATTTTTTCTTGACTATTAATTTTATTCTTCATTGATTAACTTCTTTCTTTTTGACATTTTTCAGACAATAATTACTTTTTAAGTTACTGAATCAAAATAATGTCTTAAATAAATTACCTTCCTGACTCTCAGCCAAAAAACCTAAAAGAAATCAAAAGCAGACTGGTATTTGGGAAAGTGCCATGAACAGTCATTTGTGCGCCTCTGTATTTTTAGATTTTTCACTTCCTCCTCATTTACTACTTTTTTTTCTGCACATGCAGGTAAACAGGTGAAGAATCCACGTTCACCAGATTATGTTCCATCTGTGTTCACGACAGCTCCCTTATCCCCAGAGATGAAAGAGCCAGGTGCTTTGGAGATCCTGGACAAGCAGGAAGCACGCGTGGAGGCAGCCAATGCCCTGTTGTTCCTACAGGGCCAGGGCAGGTCTGTGGTGGGGGAGCGGGGCCAAGAAGAGCATCCTGAGGAGACAGAGCAGGGGGCCATTGTGGAGGAAAGTGCATCCTCTTCCCTCAGCACTGATGAAGACGATGATGAGGATGAGGATGATGAATTCATGAGTGACAGCAAGAAAGGGAGGTTGGCTCAGACGTCCGATGCACCGGTTAACTTTGACAGCATCCTGAAAGCCCTGAAGAGGGAGAACCAGAGCCTCAGGGAGTCAGTGGAGAAAATGTCCCTCTCTGAAAGCTCCTTGAGGAACGATGCAGAGAAAGTAAAGTTTTACACTGGTTTACCCAACTACTTTGTCCTTGAGACGGTCATGTGGCTGCTGGCACCGCACATGGACGGGATGAAAACTGTGAAGCTCTCCAAGTTTCAACAGTTGCTGCTGACACTGATGCGACTCCGCCTGGACCTCCGCAACCAAGACCTAGCCTACCGCTTTGGTGTGAAAGTTGGCACTGTAACCAGGACAGTGCACCAGATGGTCAGCATCATGTCCTCTACTTTGGTGCCGACAGCCGTCTTCTGGCCCTCTAGAGCCGAACTCCGCAAAAACCTGCCAGCAGCTCTGCGAACATCCCACCCTGACTGTGCTGTCATCATAGACTGTTTCACGGTGCCTTTTGAGGAGCCAGTTTCCCGGGGCAACCAGCAGCAACAACAGCAAAGGATGGTGGCGAGCTCTCAGGGGTTGGGGACAAGTCATAATGTGTTGAAGTATCTAATTGGTGTGGCTCCACAAGGAGTTGTCACCTTCGTCTCAAGGGGCGTGCTGGGAAACGTCAGCGACAAATGCCTGGCTGAGGGCTGCGGCCTTTTGTGCAAGCTCCTCCCAGGCGATGTCGTACTGGCGAGTCGCGACCTCGACATTGCTGATTCTGTTGCTGCTCGCGGAGCTCTGTTTAAAATTGCCGGCAGCTACCAAGGAGAAGCATACAGGAGCTCAGAGTGCTCACCTCTGGCCGATACCTCCTCTGAGACATTGAGCGTGCAGAGGCATGTGGACAGGGTGATCTCCATGGTGAAGCAGAGGTACGCCATGCTCACGGGCCCCGTCGAGAGCCCCTTCACCACAGCCTCTGAGCGCACGTCGAACCTCTCAACCTTTGATAAGATTGTGCAAGTTGCGTGTGCCTTAAACAACCTGTGCATCTCTGCTGCTCCACTAGAGTGAGTTGTACAGAAATGCCTAGTGCTCCTTAATGCTGGTCAGGCACTTAAGCTCCCTTTACTACTCTGGACCTTATTCCATGTTTTCCCTCTGTATCCCTGTGTCAACACTACATGATTACTACAGACTTTACTTACCCACTTTCACTTACCCACGTACACTTCCAGTATATGTGTTTCCCTGTTGTCTCGGTGAGTCTGTACTTAGAGATAAGAGCACTTCTAATTTTGTTTTTTTTAAGGCTTTGAATGACAACCATGTGACTACAATGTACTTTTCACCATTTGTAAACACTGAAGTATGTAAACTGTTTGGATGGTGCAGACAGTGTTCCTACTAATCCAGTCCTGTGCCATGCTAGAGCCTGCAAGTTTTTTATTTTTTCCATCCCTGACAAAAAGCTAGAGCAGCTGTCTTAATTACCACTGATTACTCCCTCCCTCTGTTGCAGAAATGGGGTTTGTTGGTTTTACCAGCTGTTTTGTTGCTTCCCTGCCCAAAAAATTAAGAACAGTACTCCTGTTACAAAGAGATATAAAGCAGCATGTGTAGTACAGCAGCTCATAGAGAAAAGTTTTTCCAGTTTGTTATTGCAGAGATAGAAATAAGACGTGATTAGTGAAACTTTTCAGGGATTTCTGGGTATAAACTAACTTTTTTTGGTGTTTTGACACCTTTTTGTTGGCCACTTTATTTTATAACATCAGAAAACAATCAGTAAGGAATGATTAGCTACCTGTTACCATCCACAGGCTAGTTTACTAGCATATTTAACCAATATGTGATGTTAATTTATCAGCTTGGCTCTCTGACTTTATAGAAACACAGCTCATTCCCAGAAGTTTTCAACAATAGCTTCCTGGTGGCAGATGTCCTCTTCAGCAGGGCTTTACTGGTATTGATGACTCACATAAAATAAACAGCCTGTCCTACAGAAACTTCAACAACTGGGTGGTAAAGTAACTGAAAATGGACCAAAAAGATAAACAGTTTTCAGTAAAGGTCGCGATTAACTACAAAAAAACAGCACTGAAGGAATATTAGGCCACTTGGATCTGCTCAATGGTCCCAACCGAGGCTGTATAATTAACAATGATGTCAATATTTACCGTCCCACACCATTGTTTAAAGATGTTTGTGAAGGTAACCTTTTTTTAATCAGTTCAGTGTTTTGCCAAAAGCCTTCTTATTCAATACAAAGCTCAACACTTCTAACAGATGGTCTTTGTGTTGGTGAGAAGGAACAATAAGTGTTGTTTCCCACTTCTCCGGGTTCATCTTGCTTTAGTGCGTGTTTATCCAGCATCACAAGGCAAGGAGCAAGTAAACCTCATGAGTGGTAGCTCACAAATAAAAACTTAATTGGTTGGCATTTGTGCGCAGAAACCATTTGCAATTCTTTTGAATCATATTGAATTAAAGTATTATTTTGATTGATTGAAGGATTTCTCAGAGGCAACCAGTGTGTGTTTTTCCCACAGACACCGAAGTGTTGTTGACAAGATTGAATTGACACTTTGTACAGCTGAGTACATCAGCTTCTGCACTTAGAGAATGTACATTTTATTTTTGTCTGTGTAATTCTGATTGTCCTTGTTCAGTTACTGACTGTAACCATTTTGAACCATCACTACATACCACAGAAGTTTCTGTTTGTTACAGTGCGAGGCTGCATACTGTTTCCAAGAAAGATAATCCAGCCTTTCAAATACATTTCCGATGTTTAAAATAGTTTGTCGAATTGAGACACGACATGAGCTGACATGTAGTCACAAACTGAAAAATCGGTTTCGATATACAGTTTATTTTGAGAAAACATCTGATTATAATTCCACAGTTAACTGCTTAAAACAAAACCTTGCTTATTGAAATGTGTTTTTTTTTCATGTACTGCATCGCTGGTGCCTTAGTTTGTAAACCTGGTACTGCTGTTAAAAATCAGCCCGCTTTTTCTACAAATATTATTTTTGCACCATTAAAATATGCTTTAGACCTTTTTCTTATTCGGTTAGTAAGCTAATAATGCAAAAACAGGAAGTAATTAAATGTTATTACAAAGCTCACTACGTTAAGTGTGTGTACAGTCAGATATGTTCCCATTAATTTTGTTTTACCTCATTTAATGTGTAAAATCTCTCTATGATGTCCAGTAATTACACATAAATAAGTCGAGGAGAAAAGTTTTGAATGGTTAAACATAACTACAGTGGTTCTTGTGCTTTGGTTCAAGGCCCTAAATTAACTATAAAAGCTTTTTCACCCAATAGGAAGCTTGCTACTGTAACAGAGGCTATAAACTGGCTCCGTTCTGATGCTGGGCTTTGAAAGGTGTCGCTCCTCATGCAGAATGAGCTTCAGATAGACCTGCTATGGTGGCCCAAAGTGGAATGTGCCTTCTGTTCTCAGGCTGCTGGGTGTTTCCTTCCATCATGGATGGCCATGTGGCTTTCCTGACCAGATATGTTTTTCATGTGCTTGTTATGTATGTTCTTTGTGTTCCTGAAGCACACACAATTATTTTCTCTCCACCAGTGATGTTTTTTTTTATCTCTATTGTTTTTGCTGAGGAGTTGGCACTTTCTTTTTTTAAGTTGCCACAGTGGTAATCTCTGCTATTGTTAACAACCCAATCGGTTTCCTATTTACTCCAAACAAACCAGAAACATTAAATAATTAGCTTTGCTTAAGTTGGTGGAAAAGGTAACATATATCTTGAGAAATGCATGTTCCTTTTTTGATTTATGCACAAGTTTTTTTCCCTCAAGTCTTTTACTCACTACATTGCACTGCATGCTGCTGAACCTGAGTGTTTTTTGCTTCAAGGATGGGGAAGAGAAGCTTTTAAACAGGACTGTTGCTCAGAATAATAATTTAGAAGTGAGAGCAAGACAGTGTGATGGCCAGTATAGCTTCTTTTCCCTCAGATTTCTTTGCAACCAAGTTCCTTTTTTTCTGATGCTACTTCTGAAAGCATAAAATGCATCACTTCCAGTGTGCTGAAGGATTGTTAGCAGGTGAGATCTGCCGAGCACCAGTGTTAAGAATGGTTAATAGCAAAACCTTTGTAAATTATGTTTTATGTAAAGGAGAGTTGTTGATTATTCTTCCACAAAGCAGCCAGTGGTTGATGGTTAATTTTTCGTTTGCCCCTGCTCTAAATAAAAGACAGAGCTTCTAGGTTGAGATGAATGCAACATTTTCACAGACAAACGGATCAGTGTCCATGTTTTTTGTGTTTTCCTTTCTATGTCTCACACCTCACACTTCACTCCTATTGCCATGCTCTTTGCCTTCCTTGTTATGAGTGCATGTGCTTCCATGATGTGTAGCCTCTAAAGATTAATTCCTTGTCCATTTTTCCTTGTTATTGCCTTTGTTACTGAAAAATTAAAGTTTGGAAAATGCATCAGGTTCTGATTCTTTGTTAATGCTACATGTTTTATATATTTATTTATTTGGTATTCATGTGTGTGTACAAGCATCTAAGTTTTATGGATAAAGTGCTGTCCGTCCCCTCCTTTCATCCATGTGTTAAACATTGTGATAATTGATAAAACATAATAGTCTTTTATTTGCATTCACACTAATTCGTGGCCTTTGGCTCATTGGTTAAGTTTCCTACCAAGGCCACAGAGGAGTGACTGAGTAATGTACTGGTATTTTTTTTGATATATTAAGAGGAGAAATGCATTGGAGGAAGCCCCTCCTAGAATATGTGCGGTCAGAGAGGAGGAAGAATGAAGACCTCCCACTCTGATGGTATTTTAAGTCACAATGCTACTTGCTAACCCAGATATTTCAGTAGGTTGTTTTGCCATTACAGTTTTATCAAATATGCACTGTTGTCACAAAAACTTTGCATGTAGCCCAACGACCTTAAATATGGTATAAATGTTATCCATCATTGCCATGTGCACTGGAATTTTGTTTCATGTACTTATCAGGAGCGTCTTTAGGTTTGAGAGAAGACATTTTTAATATGTGCTGCCATAGCTAATCCCTTGGATTAGGATTGGATTAGCTAGATTACACTATGTCATTCTTAGGTTTCTTGTTTTCAGGTTCTTTTGTCCCACTCAGGTAAAAATGAAAAATCTTTAATCAACTTTGTTCGTCATTCAGTTTTCATACTGGGTGGCATAATTACAATTACTAGGCTATATGGTTGAACATGTTACAAGGAATTTAAAACTTTAAATCTTGCTTCACCCTCATAAACTGTTTAAGAGTTTATTGTTTTAAAAAATCGCCCTCGCTTTTTATCATGATTATTGATCCGCAGTGGCATTCGTTAAAACTTATCCGTATCGAGTGAATCGTGGACTCAATAGACGATCTTTGGGTCGGTGCTGACGTGAGTCGGTCCCTCACGTGACCTGTGGAATGTTAACAATGCAGCGAGTGTCCAACTTTGTGCTGCATTTCTGATCCTGCCTGGAGTCTGGGGAGAAAATGGAGGCTCATTTCATCATATTTCTCCACTGAGCTCTTCAGCTTTCAACTACGCGCTCATCAACCGAGAGACGGGATTAAAAAAAAAGTAATCGTTTGACGGGATTTACTCTCCAGTTTTGAGTTTTGTCTCGCTACTTCTATCAGATGGTAAGTTGAGACTTACTTTTTTGGAGAGGGGAGTGGTGGTGTGATTTATTTCCACGACTTGTTGCTGAGGAAAAAAGTTCCGTCACGATTGTATGTTAAAGCGAGGAGTATAGAAAAATTTAAAAAAGGAGAATTGGTTCTTTTCTCCTCTCACTTTTGAACTTCTTTGTGGACAACAGGACGACCCGTTCTTTCTGCACAGGAATGTGCTCTGGTGCTGCTCCTCTCAGCCCCCCAGCCTGGGGCAGAGCTGGGAAGGCCACGGGGCGTTAAAACAGGGGTTTCCAAGCGTTTTCATGTCAGGGGCCCCAGGCAAAGACTGTAAAAGTACAAAGACACCATTCTTACATGGATTTAAGGCTTTGGCACACATGTGAAGAGTAAACAGAACAGTCTGCTTTATACATCATCTCATGGTGCTAATGTCACATAATTGCTGTAATGCTGAAATTGCCAAGTTTTTTTTTTGCTGCAGAGCCTAACTTAAAGCACTTGAAAGGGCCCAAACTTTGTGTTGTGGATCATTGAGTCAAAGTAAAGGAGATCCAGGAGCTATCCAGCTACAGATTTGCTGCTAAGATGTGAAGTGTGAATCACTTTCATTTAAATGTTTTAATGAAGTTTCTGAAGCAGTGCTGCATGCACAACTCCATAGTAAAAACACAGTTGAGACATGGAGCTAAAACATGCTGTGAAGAGGCATGAATGTCTTGACAATAACCCTGGAATTTTTTAGATCTTTTCTAATTCTTTACAGGTAACACAACAGGAGAAAATAATATCTCAGTCTGTTTGGATAAGTGAGGAAAGATATATGGAAAAAAGAGGAAAAAATGCCCAAATTTTTTCTTTCTTTTCAATGATTTTGTATTTTCAGTCCATTGCAGGCTTGCATATTTTGGCCATGATGCAACCATGTGTTTTATTCAGGTGTGCTACAGCCACTGATGCACGCTGTCTCTCTTCCTGTTTGACACACTTTTAATTGCCAGCGGTTTTTGATTTTATTAGTTCAGGTGTTTGATTTATGAAGAACACACCTGGCAACGGGGATGGTGCCTTCAGGGGCAGCTGACTCCTCTCAGTGCTGAGCAGCAGGCCTGAGAAATGCAAACCAAATCGTAACACCCAGGTTTTATTTAGACCCCTAATGTTCCTGCCAGTATAAATTCGGAAGCAGGAGGTCACATTTTTGAAACACTTAGGTTATGCTTAGATTATGGTGCTGCAACAGTGTGTCGACAGGTATGAGGCCACAGCTGGATCTCATTCTGTCGGGCAGCTATGAGGCATCTGTCAGGGGAAGAACCACAGGGATGACTGCAGTGGGAAATCACCAGCGGACCACAGACAGATGCTGGTTGATGTTGACTGTGGCCATTTAAGACGTGCTGTGCTTTACTGAGAGCCAGCAGGTAAATAAAACAGGAAAATAAACAGAAAACGGGTGAAAAAATAGCAAAGAGGCTTTGTGATGTTTGTGACAGTCACTTTGTTCACAGGATGTAAACTCTGGCTCTGGTCCTTGTGTTTGCTACCTGAGTGTATCAGAATATGCACATGTTTGTCTGTTTCTGGAGATTTTTTAACACCAAGGGACTTAAAAGTATGTGGGATTAAGGGTTGCTCTCTCGCCACCTGTAGATTTTACAAAGGATGTTTTGAATGCTTGGTTTCATTTTACCTTCCTTCCTGCTCAACTGGGTTTAAGATTACTGCCGTTCCACAATCCTTTTTAAAATATTAGAATAAATAAAATTGAGAACACCAAAAAATAAATGAACAACACTTTAAAAGAGAAAGATATTAAAATCATATATCAAGGCAAGTTACACACCTCTTTCTCTTTTCCTCCTCATATACAGACACACATAGGCTAGTTTCTCTCAGCTCTGTTTGTCTATAACTATAAATGTCTTGGAAGATAACTGAAGCAGTCTGTGGTGCTACACCAGCTTTACAGTTGCCATGTAGAAAGTTGCGTTCTTCCTCCCTCCTCTTTAATTCATCTGACACAGCAAATCAGATTTATAATCAAGTGAATCTGGGCAGGACTGATAAAATCTGGCAGTGTCCAAAAGGAGTCAGATTTGATCTGAAATCACTCTGTGTTACTAAATAATCTGACCAAAGTCTCAAACATATTTTTTCCAATTTCACCTCAAACATGTTGTTAGAATAGTCAGATTTGGTCTTTTTTAAGACAAAAACAAACAAAGAACTACAGTACATTTTGGCAAAGGGGAGGAAGTCTGAGTTGAGCAGATGTTGGATGAGCGACCAGCACAACACAGTGTGATGTGATTAGAGGCCTGTCCATGAAGCCACAACTCAAAACTTGCATCCTGGCCATTCCAAACCAAAGATCTCCAAGCAAAAGGTTGTCTGTTTCCAGAGTTTTTCCCCCGACCTCAGTGCAGTTAGAGTTTTCCTGCAGTTAAAATCTAGTGGTCATTTGAGGAACTGCATGTTAAAGTGATTCACGCTGGCTTCAAGTTGAGTGGTTGTTTTCCTTAAACTGTAAAAAATCCGATGGAGACTGGATTATTTCACTTGTCTCGTTGTGTCATGGAGTTTTTAAAATGATATTTTGCGACGCTTCTGTTATATGTTTTATTTGAAAATGTCAGTGTTACAGCAAAATTGTCAAAACAAATGGAAACTTTTTTTCAGCTTGCAGATATTTTTGTACTTTTGTACAATTTCAAGTCAAGATTGGTGCAAGACTTAGTGACACATTGGGGTGGGTTTACTTTTGGGAAATCTTTTTGCAACATGAAATGTGAATATTTTTATGAAACTAAACATTTCTCTAAGTTTCCAGCTTAACATTTCTCAGTTAAGAGTCAGAAGTTTTGTTTTGAGTCAGGGCTAAGTGGAAGTTAGATTTTGTTTTTATGCATAAATGAAGTTAAGGGTTATTGATGAAAGTGGGTTGTGTGTTTGCCCCTGTGTGTATTTGTGTAAGCTGTGGTTTTCACGGTCTTTGCACATTTTACCTCTGGTAAGTTTTTGCCTTTGAACCTGCCCTAGCACTCTCTCAAAGCCTATTTCCAGACAGAGATCATCAATAAGTCTTGTCTTTGGTTTATTTTGGTCAGCATCGGCTGTCCCATGATTCAGCGGTGGTATGAGTTTACTTGTAGTTACTTGTGGAATGGAATGCTCATTGGTCGACACGGCGCCTAAAGCATCACAGGAATGGAGACAAGAGATCCCAGAGATGGGGCAACATCTATGCAGCTTGGCACACTTGGCCCCACCCTAGCCCACCAGCCAACAATATGAAAAAACATGTTTTTATCTGTACAAAGTTTTATCTGTGCGAACAGTGAGGGCTGTGTCCTTCGTAGAAATGGCCCAAAGGGATGAAGTCTGGCAGGGAGGAGGAGGGTGGGGGTGAAGTTCAGCAGCGTCTTATGTTTGGTTACTTAGCTGTGAATGCCATGATCAAAGTTGTGCTCAGTATCTATGGGAAAAGTGGCTCTGGGCAATATGGTTTTGATTATTATCGCAAGAAAAAGAACATAATTTTTGATGTATGTGTACAGAATATATATCAGCTTTGCAAATCTAAGCAATATCTTGCGCACTGATTTCTTTTTCTTCCACCTTTTATTTCCATTAAAAGTTTGCTTCACACAGATACAGAAGTCTGATGGACAAAGTTACAGTGCTGTATGTCACTGTTATGAACAGTATTAGTTTGGCGTAGTGGATGTAGCTCCAAATAATACAACATTCATGACCCTCAGCTTCTGTTTGTTATGAGGAAGACATCAGAGGTGCAAATAAGAGCTGTAGCAAAGCTTAAAAAAACTCGTTATTGTAAGGTTTTACCAAAATGTTCAGTGTTTTAAAACACAGTTTAACTCATTTACTTAACATAGTGATTCAGAATTTTAATTAATTTTGCATAAAGTGTTGCTTGTGGGATCGGGCAGGGGTACAGGTGCTGGCAGACAGCTGCTACAAACCTGTGAGCTCCATAGGGGGCAGACTGGAGCATCTGGTGAAATAAACGAGAGTTTCACAGGATTTTGCTTTGATTTAGAACCATTCATCAGAGAGCTCAGATTGCTTTTTCAGAAATTCATCCATAATTGACCCCAATGAACAACTTGTTTAAATGGAAGAGTTTTTTATTTGTTGTCTACAAAGAGATTTACCTTTATCTTTAGATTTAGATTACAGCCAGCAACACTGGATGACTTATAGCTCAGTAACTCTGAAGAACCCAAGGTAACTCCACCCACTTGGGACTCATTACTGTGGCCATAAAAAAGTACTCAGGTACTCTGATTGGCCAGTCAAAACAGATTAAAGACTTTTTATTCTCTACTGTAATGAGTGTGAAATCAATTCATATCACAAATTTCTAGTCTGATTAGTCTTTGAAAATCATCATCATCATCATCATAATCTTTTTTCAGACACAGCCAGTCAATATCATAGGGAGCAAACATGCAAAATATAAAATAAAACAGTCATTATAAATTAGAAAAATAGAAAATACATAAACTAATACAGAAACTCCACAGAAACATCACTTTGCCTCCAAACTAAGTGATCAAAGTGGTTTTTCATTCTTTCATTTTCATCCAAATTAGATCATTTTTTTAAATTGTGTACCTACATCATCCCAAATGTTTTAAACAATGGTCAGACTAAACGAAATCCATAAATTGATTCAAGGTTTCATTTTGTTGCCTGTTGCTAACACAGTGAGGAAGTATGCAAACCTGACTGAATGTTACATAAATAAAACTTAAGTACATTACTTTGACCATAAACATTTCTGCCTGAGTCAGTCAGATAGATTTTCATCTGCAGTGGCGGCTCTTGAACCAGGATTAACCAAATCCCATGATCCCACAATGATTCAAGACTTCAACAATTTATGTCTTTAGTTTTCATTGTTTTGATTGAGAGACCTCGAGCAGTAGAATTACATAATGTGGAATGTGAACGTCTTTGCACTCCTTTATGGCTCAAGTGTTCAGTTCTGCTTGGTTTTTATCGTTCTGTCAGCTGATTGGCCATGGCTGCATGACACTGAGTTGACTTCATGCAAAATTTGTCTTTGCTTCAACTTCCTGCTGCAGGGCGAGATGTAGTTGAACATGTGCGGCACACTGCACTGCGCAGGTAGTAGATATTAGTGTATGATACACGTTAAAATGCTATTTACCACAACAATGGTAGCTCTACAATGTCTGAAAGAAGTGGAATCTAAACTACTGATCGATCCAGATGTTGTGCCACTGCAGATGAAACATCTGTATATTTCATACTATTAAGCTACCTTTAACTGCTGAATCAGGCGTAGCCATGTGTTAAACTGACTATTAGTACATTTTTAAAATGATTGAGCACAGCATGTTCTTATGCCTGTATTACATGTGCGGATATAAGCATAATTTTTGCCCTGATTAAGGAAATAACAGATGTGGTGCAGGAAAGGACTTCAGCTAATCAAATATGTCAGGATAATAGGCGCTCAAGTAATTGCTTGAATTTCTTGTACTAATCTCTGCCAATCACACTTTTGTGTTACAACCAGATCGATTACAGATTGGTTTCTTCACTGAATGTTTGCAATGGCAGACAAGATTTTTAAACCAAAGTCTTGTCAAAACCTGCCAGGATGTGATTGAGGCTGGCAGTTCTTCCATGTAGGTAACAAACCAGATTGGTATCTGGAGAGTAGACATTACCTGCCAACCAAACGGATTTCTTCCCTGGCAAAGGGACCATCTTGTCGATGTCAGAGTCTTCTGTACAGGTTAGGCTAGAAAAGTGATACTGTATTAAAGGAAATCCCAAATGTAAAGGAAATAGAATAGGAGGGAATAATATTTAGGTTCAACAAAAGCCAACCAATGAATGGAAAAAGCAAATGGAAATATGAAATCTTTCCTCCAGTAATTTCATATGTGATGTTCCTACTTTCATGTTTTATAGAAGATGGAT
Organism: Ctenochaetus hawaiiensis; assembly: GCA_029783645.1. Lineage (NCBI taxonomy): Eukaryota > Metazoa > Chordata > Actinopteri > Acanthuriformes > Acanthuridae > Ctenochaetus > Ctenochaetus hawaiiensis. The sequence goes on along the minus strand of JAPZDY010000005.1, from coordinate 924,615 downwards.
CCTGTTGACTTTGGTGATCCCTTGACCTCTCCTGTGGTCTGCCAGCAAGTGTTTCTTAAGGTGTTTTGTCACCCAAGCTGCAAGTGTTTCATGCTGAACTGCAGGTCTTCACGTGAGGCGTCTGGCGTCTGGTGCTTTTGTTCCTCACATCATCCCATCTGATGTGGAGGAGTAATGCTGCTGTGGGGAATGTGGAGTATGTTCCTTAAGATGGGACTGTCAGATGATGTTAAATGTGTGAACACAGGGGAGCATCACAGGCAGAGAAGATGACGCAGGAAGGGCCAGTGACTTGTTTTAAATCCCACGTTGGAGCTCTGTGTTCTCACAAGGGTGTTTACCAATGACCATGTAGTAGAGGCATGTAGTGACGGAGGCTGACTTTTGCAACCACAGCTATGCATTATGGGGTGTGTGTGTGTGTGTGTGTGTGTGACGTGGAAAGTGGTGTTTTATGACCCCAAGCTTTTCTGAATTATGTATTTGGTATGCACTTACTCTAATACTAAAGCAGTAGTAACACTGAATCTGACTCTCAGTTTATAAACCTATTTTAAACTTGTCTGATGTGATGTTTGAAATATTTTAGAATTAATGCTAAAAATCGAGCCATTATCAAGTGATTTTGTTTCTGAGATTTTAAAATAAGCATTAAGGTTATGCACATATCAGGCTGATAACACTGATCATTTCATCCATCTCTGATTTGATGAGATGCCACCGATTAACTGTTTCCTATGGCCAAAATGTATTGTTGTCCATTTATTTTTTCAATTCATCAACACTGCTGTGTTCCAGTAATCTTAAACACTTGTTTACATGAAATGAGGCAGTGAACATCTACCAATCAAAATCTCAACCATATATGTTGTTGACATGAAACCTCAGTCATATCCCACATCTATTTTGGTGTTGTGAATGTATACCCCGCTGCAGTGCTCTGATAGCATCAACAGAGTGGTAACTCTGGGTTTGCCGACATATTTTAAATTCCAACGCCTTTATCTTCTTTTGCATCAGGATGTCTAACACCCTCAATGTGTATTTTAACTTAGGGCTGGGCAATACATGAATATGATATATCTGTATTGTCACAAGAGACTAGATATTGTTGTAGATGCTTAATATTTTGATGGTGTGACATGACATAGGTGTTGTCTTTTTCTGATATTAAAGGCTGCATTACGGAAAAGTGACTCAGAAGTTATTTTCTGAATGTACTGGACTCTATCTGCATTACTGATGATTATTTATCAAAAATCTCAGTGTGTTTAGAGTCTGTTAAAGCACCAATAGTCATCCCTACAATATTTTTGCAATATTGATATTGATATATTTTATCAAAAATATTTTAAGAGTTGATTTGTCTCTATTGCACTGCCTTCATCGACTTATAGTACAGCTGAACATTGAGCCCATTTAGCACTAAAAAATACTGAGGTCTATATTTTGTTTCGCCATCAAGCCTTAAAACACTGAAATGTCTTTTTGGCTAAAATTGTCAAGTCCTATTTCAACCTTTTATGGTTATTTTCTGATGATCTGATGGTCTTTTTAATCGAAAGCAGGACTGCACTTTACTCAAGATGTAAAATACCTTTTAAGAAAAGAAGTAAAACATGAAAACTGTGCATGATCCTGGTCCTCATGTCTCTAACTCCATCCCCTCCTCCACAGGCAAAGACTGGCAGCATCATGGTTTGGCTGCGTGGTGCCCTCGTGACCAGCTGCATTTCCTGGAATAAGCTGGAACCTGAGCCTTGAAAGCCACACCATGGAATGCCTGTAGTACCACACTTCACCTTCATCCACCCCACCAGCATCAGCAGGAATCAAAACACAAAGAGAGACACAAACAAATAAGGGACACAGAGGAGAACTTCCAAATCTGTTCCTGTAATCTTTGCTCCTGGAGACTCTATCTATTTAGGTCAGCCAGCTTGAAAGGGAACTTTTGGAGGGTTTAAGGGGGGGCAAGTACCCATTTGTGTGTGTGTGTTTCCCTTTTAGAGTAGGTGCCTGCCCTGGGCACTGAGGCCATGAGGCCAAAGACTTTCCCAGCTGCCCCGTATGTGGGCAACACACGCCAGAGGCTTCAGGAGATCAAGGAGGGTCTGAAGCAGCCGGCCAAGCTGGTGAGCCAAGCCCTTCACGGAGGCAGCTCCCGGACGGAGGGCAGCAGAGGGGCCGACTGCAAGAGCGGGAAAGACACAGCCAGTCGACAGCAGCAGCTCAGACCTCCTCAGAAGTTCAACAATTACCAAAATGCATTGCGGGAAATCCGCAAGTCCCTCATGCCCTTTGCCAATGAGTCGGGCCCGTCCTCCGGGTCAGGACACCCCGCGGGCGCCGGGGAGGTCAACCGACAGATGCTACAGGAGTTGGTCAACGCCGGCTGTGACCAGGTGAGCAAGAGAGAGTGTGTGAGAAGGTGCATGTGTATACAGAGATTGTGTCTTTTATTTTAAAACTATTGTACGAATGAAAGTGCCATGAAATTGTGCAATGGATAGTGCACATTTCTTTAACTTTTTATACCAAGCAAGCTAAGTTTCCCTGTGATATCTGCAGTTGTATAAGCTCTTTGCAGGCTGCTCTGTGATGTTACTCTAGAAAAATAAATTTTGATTCTTTTAGCCACATAAACTTAAGACTTAATCTCTTTGGACTTTCTCAGTCAGATTTCCAGAATATTTGCAATGTATTGAAAGTGTAAAGATTTACTTATGCAAACTGAGTACATTAAGTTACTGTTTCTTTTCTGATATTGTTGAGTTTTTGTATGGCCATACATTGTGCCTTGAAGTATTTTTACACCCCTACTGTGTGAGCGCGTGAGACTTTCACAGAAGCAGACTGACAGAGAACATATTGTCATGCGTGTTAATACAGTAGTATTGTGTGTTTCTTGGCAAGTGTTGCTCTGTTGCTGTAAAAGCCACTTCAGTCAGACGTTTGAAGCCGCTCTTCCTCCTCCAGTCAGGAATTTTCAATGAAAGCAGTCAAGAGTGCCATATGCTCTTAGATGCAACACAAGTCTTCCCTGTCAAGTGTTTGGTACCGTGGTTACGTAACGTTGGCAAGACCTTTGAAATGTTGAAATACTAGGTGGGTTTCCCGACTGGGCTATTTGGGCTTTACTCCCTCTGTTCCGCTCGAGGAATGCAAGAGCACCGTCAAACGTCTCTGTAGGCAGAGTGAGGAGGGCGAGTGTTTCCAGGGGAAGTGAGGGCCTCCTGTCCAATCAACCTTCAGCCTAAGGAATCGCTGTGTAAAGGCGTCATGTGGATTTTGTTAATCAGGGGTCACTTCACTTCTCTTGAGTTGAAGGGGAGGAACTACAGCTTTATACCTTCAAACCTTCTGGACTATTTTTCTCAACTTGCATATTTCCAGTTTTAGGTGGAGCTTTATAAGTAATATTTGCAATAAATGTTGCAAAAAAATCCTATTTTATGCAGTTAAACACTGGTAGTATGTAAGCAACTTACCACAATTGCACTTGTTACACATGAGAACATAGTTCATGGTGCAAACTAAGTGCTCTTTTAATCCAATAATTGTAGCACCAATGCACAGACTGGTATTTTGGTGTAGGTTTGTTGTTATAATCTACTACCAGATGGTCAAATATGAACCAGGAAGTCCAATTTTAAGCTTATTAAATGTCCTGACAACACATTTAGATGTATCCTGGTACATGATTCATAGAAGAAGAAAGTGGAAGCCCATTTTTTTGGCTGCAGTGCCACTGTCACTCTGTCCATCATGCTATTTACCATCTTTTCTTTGAGAAATGTTTTTTTTTTTTTAAAAAAGGCCTTCTTGGAAATGTCCCTAAGGAAAATCAATGTGGCAAGTTTTGAGGAATTGGATTGCAGAGCCTAATCACAGCATTTCAACATAAAATGCAGCTGGTCCAGTTTAGATCTGGTACACCAGTGGTTAAAGGGCTTGAGGACAGGCCCTGTGATTGAGCTCGGCATGTGAAGAATGCTTAGCACAAGCCTATGCACAGACATACGAAGAAATCCTCCCTGCTCCAGTGAAGTTATGAGGCTGCCCCTGCAGGGAGAAACTGTGGGCCGAGCCAAATCCATTTCAACAGAGCCGCTGTTTGTCGGGTGTTTGCTGATAGCAGGGCCCGACTCCGTGTGCTGTTTTCCCGTCTTACATGTCTGGAATATCTCAATTAAGAGTATTGTAGCAGCTTTGTTATACTTTTGGGGCTGCATGTTTTTTTAAGGTATTCAATAGTCACATAGAGAAAAGCAGGCTGTTAGACTCATTCAGTGATTTGCCCGGTCACACTCCAGCAGGCAGCCAGGTTTCAGGTTTCTTGGCTGGTTCTCTAACTGGATAGCTGGAATTTATTCCTGGCCTTCGCAGATTTTGATATGCAAGTATGATTCTAATTATGACACTGAAACTTGGGTGTGATGTTTAAGGTCATAGGCAATTTACACATTTAATAGCAGTGAAGGAAAGTAAGTGATGTGAAATAAGTGTATTTGCTAAAATGCTGTGCTTTGATAGAACAATTTAGAGGTACTGCTTTAGTATTTCCATCTATTACTTAATATCACAACATTCCAAAGGGAAATAGTGCACATTTTACACATCAAATGTAGAATTAGTTACTTTCTGGATTAATATTTTACATAAAAACAAATAATAAACTTAAAATACATTAGATTGTTAAAGATAAGTCCACTGGCTGGGACTGCTTGTCACATTTGTTTCTCAGGCCAAAATAGGTCAAATTATCCAGCACTTCACAAAAGAATGTTCCAAAAAATTAGAAAGATATTTGTGTAAGAACTTTTTCTTTTCACTTCTTTTTTCCCTCTCATTAAACATCTGGTGATACCTCGGATTTTTCTAGAGACACCTCGAAGGGGCCAGACCCAAAAGCTATGAACCAACAGTCCAAACTTCCCCTTTTTTTCCTCAGAACACAGTTGATTATTATGGTGGAGACAGCTCACTGCAAAGATATGCACGCAACTGTCCCTTAAATCCTGTTGACTAGTCAGCGAGAGTCCAATTTTGTCTATTTCTTTGACCTGCAACCAGACGTTAGTCAGGAGTCCAAGCTGGGTTCATGGCTCTTATCTGAACTGTCTATCTTCTCCTTGTGTGGAGATCCAGCTGGTCTTGCTGAGTGGTCAAAAGGTGTTGTGATCTGTTGCTCTTAATTCTAAATCCAATACTTCTTGCCTGGTGTTGGTGTGTCTGGTTCAGGTACCTTTCACAGAACTTTTTTTGACTGTACTCATTTTCTCTATTTTGGACACTCATGCTCCTCCAGTGCATTTCAAACATCTCTGAACATCTGTCAGAGACAATAGAAAAAACTTTTTAAAAATTTTTGAAAGCTACAATGGCAGCCACTTCCTCTGTAGTTGGCCTCCATTGCTGCCATCATTGTAACTGGCTCAGAGCTGTGCGGGCCCAGTCAATACAAACAGGAAGTGAACATTCAATGGCAGCTGGGTGGAACTTTTCCTTCTGCTGCAGTCGAGTCGCCACCCAACATGTCGCCTCTCCTCCTCCCTTGTCTCTGCTCTGTCAGAGTTTCTACTACAAAGTCTTTGTCCCTGCGTGTCTCTGGAGATGTATGATGTGTTTGATCCATTCTTACGCAGAATGCACGTTTCAAAAAAAGTGTTTTGATCTATTAATGTTCACATAGTCAATGAATGATTAATGGTCCTTAACGTTACTGCACTAACAGTGTACCTTTAAAAAAAATACTAACTGTTTACTTAATGCTTACTGCTTCAGGCAGAGTTTTCACTGAAGCGGTGTCACATTCAGATCATATTAGACCACAATAAATGCCCACAATGTGAGAGCACAGAACAGACTTTATCAACAAGGATCTTAAATATCAACAAAAGTACCACTTAATTAGTGTGGATTAGAGAATTAAATGCCTCATCCTTTTGATGCTTTTGCAAGCAAACCCTTTCACTCTCTGAATCTTTAAATAATATACCAAAACAACACTATACTAAATATATTGCCCAAGATTTGTAGTATTTGCTTAGGTAGCACAGAAAGTTAAGAAAACATTCAGTAAGTTAGGTTCACTTGGGGGAGTTTGCTTGTGCCTGCACAATTTTAGTTGCAACCTAGCTGCCATATGTGTTTTACTAAATTAGACATCTCTCTGCTGTAATAGAGTTTTTCCAAAGGCTTAATAATGCTTTTGCTTTTGGTATGGATCGATATTTCCTCCCTGACACTCTAAACTAAACACCATAAGCACTTACTGATCAACTTTTTTGCAACACTTATGTTGAGCATCAGAAGTTGAACATGCATGAGATGAAATAGCTAGTGAGTTTTCTCAGTTTATACTTCAAGAAAAGAACATTGAAAAACAGGCAAAACAAACTATGAATCAAATTTGGTTCACTGTCAATCTAAATATTCCCTTCCTTGATCAAATATTTTTTTAGTAAAGTCATTTCCTTCATTTTTCTCTGATGTTGTGGGAGAAGAGACAAAAGGGGGTGGTGAAAAGGTAAAGAGAGAGGAGGAAATCACTAAATTCAGTCCAATCTGTTAAATCAGAAAGTTCTCTATCCTTCTGCCCCACATGCTAATTCTGTGGGGCATGCTAATGTTAAACAGAGTAGAGTAGAATGTGTCTTTACATTCTTTTTGACCTTTTTTCAAATCAGATGCACACTACTAATGCTCCTGCTGCTTCACTGTAATGATGGACTTTTCCTCTGACAAATGGACGGCCTCCGTTTTTAGGCGACCAAGCTGTGGGTCTCATTTTGTCTTTTTCAAGCTTTTTTCAGTCCCATCTCGGCTGCTGTAGATCAGCTACTTTGTCCTTGAACATCCCAGCCTGCCCTAATTTCTCCCTGCTTCTTCTGGAGGCAACCCCATTTTTTCAGCGTAACTCTTATCAGCTAACCTTGTCTTCCTCCTCCAGTCTCACCCGTCTTCTCCAGCTACAAATTACAAAGCAATGTGACTTGTTACATAATCACTTTTTTTTTTTTAAAGGAGGAAATGTTTTAGAGGGGGAGCAAGGGGGAGGGGTGGCATGCCACGCATTGAGATGACAGGGAAAGAAAGGAAATGAAGGAAAGGAGTGGCGCTTTCAGCATTTTCCTTCCCCAAACTTCTCAGGCATCCTCACATGCCTTCCACAGTATATACAGAACAAACCACAGCCAGGCAGGGATTTAGTGCACGCAAGGCATATTAAAGCTTTTGACGTGTGAGCGAGCAAACACTGCGGTGTTTATGTACAGATGAGGCCAACAGGACATGACTTAGAAGCAGTGTATGTGTTAGTGTTTATGATTCGTATGTTAGCGTAGAGGACGTTGCTTCCCTCTGCTCACACAGTAATGATTTGTCAGTGTGGTGTAGTCTTGCTCAAGCATTGTCGTACACTTATTTTGTCAGCAGAGGAACTCATTGCAGGTTACTGCCATTAATGAGGAAGAGAAAGAGGGGCACAGCATAGCATATATGGCTCTCTGTATGGAAACGATGCATGGACGTCCCTCTCAGTGTGTCCCTCCATCTGGACTTTGCTCCTGATCGTCCTCCATATGGCTTAGATTTGCAGGGTCCCATGCTGGAATGTGTCTCAGAATTGGGTCAAAGAGACAACTGAAATCTCAAAACACTTTCCACTGTTGCTCCAGTGCAAAGAAAGAGTTTGTGTGGGTGAGAGTGTAACTCAGGCTGTGTTCGTGCTCGTTGTGTCAGTCTATCAGAGCAGTTTATGTGTGTGTGTGTGTATGGAGTTCGTAGGCTGGTGATTATGCGTTTGGGATAACTCAGTGGCTTGCGGCCCGTAACCATTATGAAAAGGGTACAAATGTGGCCTGGATATTTTCGACTGCAAGAGAGACAGAGGGAGAAAAGATGGAGGAAAGACTATCCAGAATGCAAATAGCTTAAATTCCTGCTTCCTGGCCTGTGGAATGTGAGCGAGGAACATCTGTCGCCATGACAGCCGAGTCACTGCCTCCACCCAGTGCACACACACACACACACACACACACACACATACACACACACACACACAAACATGAATTATCCAAGATGATTCTTATCTCTCGGATAATTTGTGTGTGTGTGTTATGTATATGTTTTTATGTTGTTTTTAAATGGTTCAGTATATCTCTCACTTTTAGTAAACTCTCTTTCTCAGTTCTACATTGTGTTGACTTTGTGTAATGGAAGCAATAAAATTTACTGACGCCCAAATGAAACAAAAAGTTAAGGACGGCAGAGAAAAAAAAATTTTGTCTTCTGTGGGTTTCACTTTTTATTCTGCTGTGCACATGATATTGAGAGAGGCGACAGATAAGCGTCTACTGACCAAGATAGTTGTATCAGAGCTCTAAATACATACAAGGATGTTTTTTACGCATTTATAAATATTTATGTTGATTTAACTAACAAGTTTTATTCATGATTGAAAATTTATTTTGATAATAAAGGCTATCTTTCTCAGCTAAGGCTGAGACAGCGAAGGCTATCAGCTAAGTGAATTGCTTTGCTAAAACAAAGTATTTGTTAAAGTAGCAACTTCAACAGATGTGCTCGTCAGATGGTCAGCAGCTTGTGTCTGACAGCTCTTTCACTTTCTGAGACCAAAAATCTGTTGTTCTCACACTCACTCAGTTGCTACTGAATGACTACTTTCTCAGTTCCAGATGTATGAAACTGAAAAAGTAAGCAAGTTTCGACCTTTTTACCCAAGCCTCCTTTTTCTATCTTTCATCTCATCTTTAAGTGCAACTCTTCTGACACCTTAAACATGTGTGACCTGTTTCATACCAGGTTGTTTCAAGAATATTCCTGCTTTTAGATTTTTACCATGTATTTACTATGTGCCAAGTTAAATTTTGCCTGGAAAGGTTTGTTGCAAGTCTTCTCTCATCTACTTCTCTCTTTTTTTCCCCGTTCTATCAAATAAAAGAAGAAGGCTAAAAAATACTAATTCAGTCCAGCATTACTATTTACTAACGTGTTGTGAACCATGTAGAATATGGTGACATTATGTTATTCGGTTAACACAGATTAGAATTAAAAAAAAAAGGCCTGGATAAGAGCGAGAAAATGTGAGCAGGAGAAGGACATTACGTGACATTACTGGGCGGCTCTGGCAGCCAGCACTCTCTGCTGGCTACACAGGAATGCAACAGACACACACATACACACATGTACACACAGGAAACACAGCATAAACAGTGGTGTGTGTGTGTGTGTGTGTGTGTGTGTGTGTGTGTGTGTGTGGATGGTCAGTCTTGGGCTTGGACGTAGTTATGTTTGTGTGTATGAATGTGCTAATATAGTGATAGTGAGAAAAAAGGCATATGCATTTAACACAGCATGTACTAGTGTATTCACTCCTGTATAGACACACTGTGATGGACAACACACACATACACACACCCACACACACTGAAACAGAAGGCGTAGAAGGTGTGCGGCCTTGGCATTTCCTGGCTTTGAGAACTGAGTGCACTCATAGTTGCTACGTGGTCCAACTTTCAAACCATTTTTGTTTGATTTAGTTTTCTTGCAACAAATGAAGTAGGCCAATCTGAAAAACAGGAAGAAACAGATAGATGGTTACAAAAATGCACAAAATAACATTTCAGTGAAGAATTCTAAATAAGTGGGACTAATATAAACGGTAACATGAATGTATTTTTTCTTGCACTGGGTGGTAAGTGATGAGAGGAGCTGAAGTGAAGTGGTTGGTAAAATAAGTTTTGGCTCTTGTTTGTTATCACTTACAGAGCAATGCAGGAGCAATGACATGGCAGGCTGTTAACTCTACAGTCTTGGACCATCATATCCCGTTTTCACCCAGGGCCCTAAAATGCAAAGAGCCAACCCTGCAGACAGTGGAGCTCAGAGTTCTGTCTCTGGCCCCCCTTCATGGCCCTATGAGTTACTGTGCGAACAATGAAATCCACCTTAATTCTACTGTAAAAAGCAGACGACTTTAATTTGTGCCTTGTGGCCAACAGGGGCACTTGAACACCAGCTCTGTCAGAGACGCAAGGACGAGGTCTGAGGTGAAATGTCTTTGCAGTGAGGTCATGTGCCATTCTAGGAGATTTTCTCATCTAGGTGTGGGTCCTTCGGTCGGAGAGGGAAAGACAGATTTTCTGTTGTGCTTGTCTCACGCTCTGCAGTCTTGTTAGCTTATTACTATTGTTATAAAGGTTAATGAGGGTTCAGTCAAACTGTGATGTTTCACCTAAATGACCTGCTTCTTTGTAGTATACCACTGCAGTAGTCCTTACCCTTGATGTGATGAAACTGTCCATTTGACTCTTGTTTTCCTTTTTCTTGACTGACATAAATTATCATCAAAATTTAAAACTTTAAATCAGAGACACTATTGGTCACTATATCTTGATGCAACATGCATGATTGCATGCAACCTCCCTGATTGAGGGAGATCAGCCAAAAAAAGGTTAAAAAAATGCCTTTTTAAATGAATAATGAAAGGATAAATGAAAATGCAATTAAATGATATATAGATGTTATAGAGAAGTTAGAAACAAACATGATCTCCTATTTGTATGGCAGATGAGTGTTTTTAATATCTTACGCAAATTGAAAAGCTAGCCATAAATAATTTGGGTGGTGCATGACTGATGATGGGAAATTCCAATATGCAAGATTTGACAGTTCGTTACCAAACAGGAAGCAGTATGCTTCCAATTAACCATGATGTCTTTCCATTATGAACATATGTTATTGTTTGTCTTATGTGTTTGGTTTTCTGGCAGTGGAGCATAGATATGTATTTACTTTGATTTTCATCAGCAAAATATGACTTCAAATAAAGGTAACATGATATTCACATTGATAAACTATCCATCTGAAGAAAGTGTTGAGTCTCTGTTTTTTCATGTGCCATATTGAAATGAATAAAACGCATTAAAGGAGGAAAGAGTGCATGTTAAACACTACTCTATACTATGAAAATGGTGGTTTGTGATATATTTATAGTCTGTGCAGTGTTAAATGAACTAAAACATGCTAAAAAAAAACAGCATAGTGTGTTGAAAAGAGCTCTTTTTAGTAAATCCCAGTGAAGCTTGTCTCTTATACACGAGACCACACCCTGCTGCCAGGCTACAACTGCTGATTCATTCACGAGAAATAATTATACCCATTACAAATTAAATGCAGTGGTATGATAATTGCCTTGGTTCTGTTTTTTGTTAAATACTGTCTAAGAATCTGTTTGCTGATCCTTCTTTTTCCTACTCAAATATTTTGATTCCTGAAAATTCAGTTGTTTGTTCTTTCAAGTTATTTAAAGTCAGTTTCCTTATTTTCTTCTAAAGAAACTGTTGGACCATTTCACTAAACAACAAAAAGGAATGCAAACAAGAAATAAACTTTTCCATCACTCTATCACTCCCATTTCTAGAATTTTTTTTCCAGTTTCCAATGGCCGTTTGACCTTTAGGTGGTGTGTGTTTGTGTGTTGTTGTGAAAGGCAAAGGAAGTTACTGGTATGTAACCTCAACTGGAGAGGATGCAGGTGCTTGAGCACCTACTGGGCCAGTGCTTTTTTTTAGAGTGTGTGTTCCAACAATTTTGGTCTCTTAATGTAGGCAAAGTTTTTGTACAGCTGCATGTGTTAGGACAGCATTAAACATTTGGAAAACTTGGTTTCCTTTGTTATTTGAAAAAAAACCTCTTTGTTTATGTTTGTTTGCTTTACAGGAGATGGCAGTGCGGGCGCTGAAGCAGACAGGAAGTAGGAACATTGAAGCAGCCTTGGAGTACATTAGCAAAATGGGTTACCTTGACCCCCGCAATGAGCTCATTGTCCGTGTCATCAAACAGACTTCACCAGGTACGTTCAAGCTTAATACTCTGACACTGACCAGTGGATTTTTATATGCCCCTCATTTCTTTTCACTACATTTATTTACTTTACATGCTCACTGATCAAGTACTTCTTAGAACAGAAAGTTAGTTCAAAATAATTGAATTCCTTAATAATATTAATATTATTAATATTTCTCTTCATCTTATTCCTTGTTCTTTCAGGAAAAGCTGGCATGCCAAACTCCATGGACCATCGACCTGCATTAGAGGCTTCAGGTGAGGCAGGTGCCATGCCGCCGTACCACCAAATGGGGGCTCCTATGTATGACGGGCCATCTGGATACGGCCCTGAGGGTGAGATGCCCCGACCCTACATGAGCGCCCCTCCTGTAATGAACTACATGATGCCCCCATCTGGTGCTGCACAGGGCCCTGCCATGGGAAACCCGATGGGTCGACCTCCCAGTATGGGCACCTATCCAGCAGTGATGGGCCCCCAGAGCAACCCAACCAATACCATGTACCCCCCTGGGGCCCAGCAGAAGGGCTACCCCGGCACTATGGAGCAGCATGGGCCGATGATGAGCTACAATGTCCCTGGTCAGCCTCTGCAGCTCCAGCCTCAGCCAGCAGGGGGCCCTGTTCCAGGCCCCCACTATGACTACAGCCATGCAAGGCCGCACATGATGGAGCCTGCAGGCTACGGAGTCAAGAGGACCGCCTCCTTCCAGAACAAGATGGCACCGCCCCCCATGGCAGCCCCAGACAACTACGTCAACATGCAGGGGAAAGGAGCCATGGGCCAGAATGGTCCCGGAGGTGCAGGCGGAGGCTATCCCCCTAACCTGTTTTTGCCCCCTCATTCCCACCCGAGACAAGCCAGCCCCACTTCTCACCAGGTTCACATGATGTCCCGTTCCCCAGGTGGGGTGGCAGCCATGGGCCCTGACTTCTCTGATATGCCCCAAGGACTGATGACACCATCCAGGGCCAGCCTCAACCTGGACCTGTACGAGCACCACTGGGCAGGACCTCCAGGTCCTGAAGGGGCCCCTCCAGCCAGGCAACCCCAACCCCAGGGCCCATTCAGAGGGGAGGTGCGTGTCCCCAGCAGAACCAACTCCTTCAACAGTCGCTCTGCGGGGCCTAATGGTGTGCGGCCAGCAATGACCGCACCCCCAACAACCAGCAAACAGGACCCCTCCTTGGGTCCTCCAAACACCATCACAGCTGTAACATCCCCACCCATCCAGCAGCCAGTCAAGAGTATCCGAGTAATGAGACCAGAGCCCAAGACAGCTGTGGGACCTTGTCACCCCAGCTGGATGACAGCTCAGGCCCAGGACACAGGTGAGCCTCTGGCCTACATGCCTGAGGAACCCTACCCTCATGAGCCTGCTCAGGAACCACGCTGCCCGCCACCTCCTTACCCCAAAAACCTGCTCATGTCTGGGGCAGCTGGTGAGCCAGGTGCCCTCGAAGGAGCCGGAGCCATGTGTGGAGCTCAGGACCTCAGCAACCCTGCTGTCAGAAGCACACATGGAGGCAGCGGAGGGAGCGGAAAGGGCGAGGAGACCCAGCAGGTGAAAGAGAAAACAAAGATGAGCAAAGGAGAAAAAGGAGTGAAAGACAAGAAGCAGATCCAAACATCACCTGTTCCGGTGCGGAAGAACGGACGTGATGAGGAGAAGAGAGAGTCACGGATCAAAACCTACTCACCTTTCGCTTTCAAGTTCTACATGGAGCAGCACATAGAGAATGTGATGAAGACCTACCAGCAAAAACTGAATCGCAGGCTTCAGTTGGAACAAGAGATGTCCAAGGTAAGACAGCTCTTCACTGAACTCCCTGAACTCTGTCTTTTAAACTCAATGTAGTTACTGAATCATTTTAATAGCAAACAGAGGGCAGTGAGATGGCCTCATGGTTGAGCTGAATATGAACTTAAATAAGAACATCATGTCTTAAAAAGGGGTCCAAAGCACCTTTCAGCCGTGCAATTTGCAATGGAAAACATTAATAAGTAAATAAATCAATATATCAATTGATTGAATATCAATAAAACAAACACAGGCAGATAAGAACAGCAAATTGTTCACCGTTAAATTGATCCTATCACATGTTTTGGTCTCTTTAGCGTAGAAAGCAAACATCCTCTGAGACTGAAGATCATCAAGACTCTTACTAACATGCTTCGGAAAATCATCTTGATGGGTTCAAATCCCAAAAACCACTGGTGATTGGGTGAAAATATGAGATGAGAATGATAATTGGTCACTCAGAAAAGTGATGTCCTAGATGCTGATATCCAGAGAATTCTCCCTCAGGACTTTTAGACAACAGGACCTTTGTCCTGGAATGAGAAGTCACTGAGTTCACACTCGTGTTTGCATGAGCTTGTCCTGAGTCATGACTTTGGTTTCTGCCCTTTTGACCTACTTCAAAGTGATTGAAAGGCATTTTTAGAAGAAAAAAATACCACAGCTAGACCCAGACAGTGAGGTAACAAAATTAGTTCAGCTTGACTACAAAGGCTGAGGCATCGGGCTCAGCTCCGGCCACATTCCCAGGTTCTTAATAATCCTACATGAGAAAGAAGTATTTAGGTTGTTTTTTAAAAGGATTGTCTGGTCATCATTAATTGTCCTCACCAACCATCTTCTCCCTGTCCTTCCTGCCCAGGCTGGCCTATCAGAAGCAGAGCAAGAGCAGATGAGGAAGATGCTGAACCAGAAAGAGTCCAACTACAACAGGCTGCGTCGGGCCAAAATGGACAAGTCCATGTTTGTCAAAATTAAGACACTGGGCATAGGTGCCTTTGGTGAAGTGTGTCTTACTCGTAAGGTGGACACTGGTGCACTTTACGCCATGAAAACACTACGCAAGAAAGATGTCCTTAACCGCAACCAGGTGATTACATACACTGTTGCTTATCTAGTACACAGAATTACTTCTTTGATGAACTTTCAAGTTAAGGTCCTTGCATTGTTCAAGGTCCTGAAGGCATTCGCCACCTTTTACTATGTTTGCAGTGTACATGTGGAAGTTATTAGTGCTATTTAAATTCATGATGACATCTCGTTGAGCAAACTAACTCAAATAAGCACCTTTTCGATGCAGGTGGCCCATGTGAAAGCAGAGCGTGACATCCTGGCGGAGGCAGACAATGAGTGGGTGGTGCGTCTCTACTACTCCTTCCAGGACCGCGACAGCCTCTACTTTGTCATGGACTACATCCCCGGAGGAGACATGATGAGCCTGCTCATCCGAATGGGCGTCTTCCCCGAACATCTGGCACGCTTCTACGTCGCTGAGCTGACCCTGGCCATTGAGAGCGTCCACAAGATGGGTTTCATCCACCGAGACATCAAACCGGACAACATCCTCATTGACCTGGACGGACACATCAAGTTGACAGACTTTGGCCTGTGCACGGGCTTCCGCTGGACGCACAACTCCAAGTATTACCAGAAAGGTGAGGCTCTTTGTGATGGAGGTTCACCGCTCTACTCATGCGACACGGTCAGAATATCTTAACATAGACATGCTCAAACACACGTAGTTAATCACAGTTTTTAAGAGATTTTACAATAATCCAGTGCATTCTCAATGTAACATTTAGCAACATACTGGACAATTCAGTGCACAAAGTGATATTCACAGATTTTTTTTTAGCGCCACATCATAATTCCAATGGAGAATCCGACTTTGTATATATCTCATTTACATTCTTTGATATTGCAGCTCAGGCTTTGATTGTTACCTTGCTATCTATTTAATTTACACAATATATCATTATGTGTTTTCTGTGTTGAGTTTAACCAGCATTGTTCTCTGTCTTCTGTCTCCAGGGAGCCACATAAGACAGGACAGCATGGAGCCCAGTGACTTCTGGGATGACGTGTCGAACTGTCGCTGTGGCGACCGGCTGATGACACTGGAGCAGCGTGCCAACCGGCAGCATCAGCGCTGCTTGGCTCACTCGTTGGTGGGAACACCTAACTACATTGCACCCGAGGTGCTGCTGCGCAAAGGTGAGTAACATTAAGATGGCTACTTACTGCAAAACCTTTTCTTTGGCTGTTAAACCATCCAAACAAAAGTGTTGTGTCTTTGTGATATATATATGTTTTTATATAGGAAATTTAGTTTAGCTTACTAAAAAAATTGAAACGAATATTGCCCATGAACAGTCCACAAATATGTTGACACTAACATGTTCATGTTGCCTCTATGCTGTACATTTAAAATGAATCAGTAACTATGATGCTTAGTTGCTGACCTCGGACAACAGCTTTAATTCTTGTGTTTTGAATGAACGCAGAAGAAATTGTAACCTACATTTTTGTCTTACTGTTAAAAAATTGTGTAACTGTTATAAAAGGACTGCAAGTTCTGCTCGGTTGTACTTGCATCAACACTCTCAGCCACTTTTTAGCGTCAGTGCTTCAACCTCAGAGTTGTTGTTTGATTCGAGTGTACAGAGCAAACACAAACATATTTTTAAGACCAAATTGTTTTTTTGTCAGTTTTTTTTTCTGTATGTAACATATGTTCTTAATAAAAGTGAGAGCACAAACAGATGAATCTGATATTTTTATCTTGTGTGCAGGTTACACCCAGCTGTGTGACTGGTGGAGCGTGGGAGTGATCTTGTTTGAGATGTTGGTGGGACAGCCACCCTTCCTCGCCCCTACACCCACCGAAACTCAGATCAAGGTCAGTTAAGAAAAAAAATATCCCACGTTTAATAAAAAAAGACCTACTGCTTCATTAGGTCTTACTGCAGGTTTGTCTGTGGATTTGCTTGTGCATGTCAGCCTAGAAAGTATCAAAAAAAGTCTATAAAACAATGGCTACCAGCAGCTACAGCAATACAGACATACATTAGTGTTTTTTAAAAGTAACAAAAAAAGTATACAAAAAGACACAACTGCTGTATTGTTGGGTCAAGAAAAACTTTCAATATCAAGTCAAACCTGTGTGTGTAAATTCAACAAATTGATTATTTATTTATAACATCTGCATCTGACGTTTCTGTTGCTGTGGTAACCTCATGTATCGCATCTCACTCCTCTGCAGGTCATAAACTGGGAGAGCACCCTGCAGGTGCCTGCCCAGGTAAAATTGAGCCCAGAGGCTGTCGACATCATCGGCCGCCTCTGCTGCTCTGCAGAAGATCGTCTGGGAGCCAATGGCGCTGGCGAGATCAAGGCTCATCCCTTCTTCACCCAGATGGACTTCACAAGCAATCTGCGGCAGCAACCAGCCCCCTACAGGCCAAAGATTGCCCACCCGATGGACACATCCAACTTTGACCCCGTGGAGGAGGAGGGCGGCCCTGGAGCGTGGAGCGACAGCGGGGACAGCACCCGGGCCTTAGACATGCTCTGCTCTCCCCATGGAAAACACCCGGAGCACGCTTTCTACGAGTTTACCTTCCGCAGATTCTTTGATGACAACGGCTGCCCCTTCCGCTACCCGAAACCTCTCGAGGCCAGCGAGATGCCGCCAAGCATGACAGGAGCGACCTGCATGAGCCCAGAAGAGGAGGACGAACAAGAAGAGGAGGAGGAGGAGGAGGAAGATGAAGAGGAGGAGGGAGAGCAGGGGGAGGGATGTGAGCCGGTGTACGTCTAAAGATGCAGCCTGACAGGCTTCCTGAGTGGCGTGTGTCTGTTACTGCTAACTAATGCTCGTCATGCAGCTCACGACGCTCCCACCTGCCACTGCTCTTCTTCTGTCTTTGTATGTGTCTGTGTGTAGAGGTGTGCGTGCTACACATGTGTGTCTGTGTGTATTTATGCATATCAGGCATGTGTGATTAAGTTGCAGGAGCAGGACTGATGAACATCGCCACCTTGTGGAGTCTTTAGTGTATCCACAAGGACTTCAGATATAAAACTCCCCTGATCCGGGACCAAGAAACAACATTCTGAATGTGACTGACTGCATCAAGGGTGAAGCACATGCAGTTGGAAGAACAAGAATCAGAAAGAATACAGGTTGAGAGGAGAAAGTTAATATTCTTGGGAAGTTAAGGATGTCTGGAAGTTTTTTCGTTTGAGGACTGCTTCTGGTTTTTATAGTTTCTTGTCCCATTCCTTCCACCCTTGGTCTTACGGACGAC
The DNA here is from genome assembly GCA_029783645.1 of Ctenochaetus hawaiiensis. Taxonomy (NCBI): domain Eukaryota; kingdom Metazoa; phylum Chordata; class Actinopteri; order Acanthuriformes; family Acanthuridae; genus Ctenochaetus; species Ctenochaetus hawaiiensis. Next base: position 906,629 of record JAPZDY010000005.1, on the reverse strand, counting down.
TCAGACACCTCCATGGTGATCTTCTGACACAGGAGCTACTTCCTGGTCTACCTGAGCTGCTTTACACTCGAATATTATACATGGTAATGTGGAGAGTGGAACCAGTTTACTCGTTGATCGAGGGGACGAGGGGGGACGGGGGTGAATAGGCAACACGCCTCTGACACAGCTGCTGCAAAATAAGCTACAAAGACACATGCATGCAAGTGCACACACCCTGGCACACTTATCCAGTACAGGTTGTACTCAGTCATAAAGGGTGAAAAATGCATTGGTCCCTGCAGGTTGACTTCAGTGTCCATATTGACGTTTCAAGAAGTTAGCTAAGACTGGCTGAAGAAACAGCTTCTCCCAGATTCCTCTGCCATGGATTTACACACAGTGAAACAGATGTTTAGCTGCCATCTGGTGGTCTAAGAAAAAAATAGCATGCTTTGGCAGCACTCAGGTTTCAAATTTTAAATATTTTCTTTCCATAATTTAAAATTCTTCATTTGTGGCAAATCAAATTTCAAAAAAATTGAACCCAAATTAACCCAACAGAATACTTTTTGGTTGCTCCATCCATCTTCTGTGTCCACAGCTGTCTCACTTTGTGCCAACTGTAGTACAGCATAATGTTTTGCGATCTTTTTGATTCCCCTCTCCTCAAATGTTTCTTCAAATTCTTAACCTCCACAGACAAAAGGAGCTTAAGCAGAGATTTCACTGAGCTTAGAAAATCAAGCCCAGTTGTGATTCTTGGCTGATCCAAGATTGATCCATTGTGGCATTTTTTGAGCACAAGCCTTATTTGAGTTGGAAATTTCACTGTAGGCCTGACATGGAGTGAATTTCTGCTCATAAATCACAGAAAGAGTTTGTTCAGGTGAAAAAATGATCCTGCCATCTAATGACACTTCATATTTAAGGGGTGGCAATTTGCTCACTTGCTAGCACACAAACCCATGCCCATGCTTTGTTTTTAGGAAGAGAACTAAAGAAAACATGGAGTGAAACCCAACCAGATTCAGAGCCAGACCGGGACAGGCCTGAGCCCATTGTGTCGGATGGGGCTGAGTTTGTTTCTGACTGAGAATCAAGACTCTATAACACACACATAAAAACATACACACACGATCACACACACACACATTGACCAAGATGCACAATTCTACAGCTATTTTGCAAAGTGTAGTCCCACAGTTGCATTGTAACTTAACGCGCCTCCTCTAACCTCTGGAGGCAGTCATTAAAACACAAAGCAACATGTTCTTACAACAGCAAACATGTGATAATATGACTATGTGCAATACAAAAAAAAATACATTATATATAGTTTTCTAAACACTTAATATCCTTTTGAACGTTTCGTACTGAAATGTACAAATATATTGGTTTATATATATATTTTCTCTTTTCAGTTACAACATGCTGCTTAATATTGTGGTTAATTTTATTTACATTATTATTATAATTGTTGTTACATGTGTACCTATTTTTGTTTTATTGTGGCTTAAAGAAGTGTTGGCTTCATTGCCAAGTGTTCTTAGGTTTTGAAAGTATTGAGTTGTGTGCCTTTCTAACTGAATGTTGGTGTGCATGTGGAAGAGGACGACAGAGATGATGACGATCAGTGTTTGCAGAAAATCGACGGTAGGCCCTTCACCTCCTGCGGCCAGGCTGGTCCTGAATGCTGGACAGAAGGGTGTAAAGGATGTAAAGAGACAGAACAGAGTAGATAAAAGTTAGATGAAAAGGAGAAGTGAAGCAGGTTGGATTCAGGAAATGTATTTTGAAAAAAAAAAATGGATGAATAGCTTTCTCTATTTTACAAAAACTGCAAAGGGTTACACTTAAAGAGTTAGTGTTTGGTACATTTTCTTTATTTATCTGAAATGACCACAAATGCAAGTGTTGATTATTCATATTTTTACCACAGATCTGTGCCATGTTCTGTATTGGAGCAATGCTTCCCAGCAGACGACACTATCATCCAGTACCTTCTTGCTCATTGACAATCAGTAAACATTAACTGCTCTCAGTGTCAAACCAAACTGTTTGGTTCCAGCAGTATTCTGAATTTGACTTTATGACTGGGAAACGCCAGGCAGAACCTTTAAGTAATTCTCTGATGAATAACTGGCAGAATGATGGAAACCGTGTGGATTGGATTTGTTACAGAAGATTTTGTTGTTGTTGTTGTTGTTTTTTTACTTTGCTTGACAATGTATTGAAAGTTTGTGTTTCTGTAAATGTGCCTTGTGTTCTAAAGCACAATCTTAACTGATTGCCTCCTTATTTCCATCTCCTTTTCACAGACCTCTTTTACCTGTCACTATTACTCATGATCTGGGAAAATTGACTGAGCACGCTCTGGTTCACACTCTGGCTTTGTTTACATGCACCAACATACTTCTACTCATTATAGTTAGTAACTTACACTAAGGAAAATCAGGTATGGTGGAAGATGCAAGTGGGCAGTGCAAGAAACTGCAACTTCTGACATCAGAGACTGATGAGATGTATAATCTCTTTGTGTCTTTAACTCAGATGGAAATAGCATGTAGATGACATTGTTCTATAACTCATCTTACTTCTGGCTGCAACATATTGTTTGAGGAAAGGGAAACAGGGTTTCACCGCCGTACAGTGCTGCGATTCAGGTCATGTTTAAACTAAAAAAGCTGCTGTTTTCTTTTGTGTGTTTGTGTGATTTTTTTTAGATTGAGGTGGAGTGTTCACATTTAAAAATTAATTTGCAGACTGATAAATTTGTTGAATGGATACGAAAAAAGCTAATGCAATGACAATGTGAAGGAACGTTTTCTCACTCTTTGTCATGAGTGTGGTAAATGGTGGCTTCAACAGGACGAAAGCCAGTATCCTGCATGTAAACACAGCCAGTGTCTCCAGTGAGCAGCCCAGATGAACCTGTTTTCTACATGCAGCACAGCAAATTTAGATGAAGTGCCTTGCATCAAGCAGACAGGTGCTGCTCTTTCATTCTTCCCAGTCCAGTCTTTCTCTGAGTTGTTCAAAACATCTGACCAGATGTTCCTTCATTTCTCCAAAGCTCTCACTGACTGCGTTGCCAATCCACATTGAAGAGGACCGACTGTTGCATCCAAAATGCTCTCTGCTGAGTGTGTGACTTCCACAAAGTGTGTGAGGTGTTACCTGGATGTGTTTTTTTTGTTTTCAGTTTCTAAGGTTAGAAAGTGATGACTGACAATCTTTGTCTGACTTGATATCCTTCTGATTTCTTCACAAGACTTAATTGTGTATCCTTTTCATTTTGTATTTTTACTCCAAGGGGCCTCTTGATGTCTTTGATGCTCCTTAATGTATGACGCAATTCTGTTACTCTTGAATTTATATTTATACAGATTTACATATTTTTTGTATCTTTCCCCCCTTTTTTTCAATTTCCCTTGTGCTTATTGTTCAAAAAAATCCATGTCTACGCAGTATTATAGATGATGTAATGTGGACAGCTATCTCTTTTTTTACACTTATGTATGATCTGAGAAATTGTAAAAATGCTTTCACAGTTCTTGTGTGTAAAATGTATGTATAAATTAAATTAACCAACTTGGACTTGTGCCTTATTTCTGTGCATTTATGTGTGGATGATGATATATTATTTTTTTATATATATATAATAGTTATTTTAGGCCTATCTATTTACTGAATCTAAGTTATATCAATGATATTAAATACAGACTTAAAATTGAACTTATGTACAGGTAAGCACTTGGAGTAAATTAATAGTTTATTTTCACTCCAGTTGTTTTCTTTTTTGTTCTCATCCAACGTAAATACATTTGATAGTATTTCTTTATGTACATATCAGCCTGACACTAAAAAAGTTGTTGCAGAAGTTACATAAACTCCTGTTAAATGTCAAAAGGGGATATAAAACTAATGTTGATCCTAAGATCATATTTTGTTTTTTTTTTCTAAAGTGATCAGAACTTCCAAAATCCTAATTTTAGTTTGATAGAGTAAATATTTCCTTCTGTTTGGATGTAATTACCCTGCCTCGCGCTGAAGTTGTCAGGGTTGGACCAGGGTTGGACCCTGCCGGGTACCAGCGCTGTAATCCCAGAATGCAGAGCGCATGGCGCGTCATTGGAGAGGGACGATGATGGCGGCGGTCGGTGCACCAGAAGTGATCACACAGCTGGAAAGCGCTGCCAAAGTTTTAATGGTGAGGATTTAAACGTTGTTTTTAAACTACGAGGGTGGCGGTACATATATCTTAACTTTGTCCGGGGTGGAGTTTGAAGGTTGGAGACTCCCGCGGTTGTTTGTTTCTTCCCGGTTTTATGTGAAATGTGTTCAGTTTTTTTTTTTTTTTTGCCGGAGAAACGGTAACGTTAACGTTATCTGAGCGATGCGTGGCGCGTCGCTTTGCCTTTCTCATCCCGCAGAAATCCACTCTCTATCGTAACACCATCTCCTGTTCATTTTGTCCCTTCTTCCAATAAACTAAGCCCACTGTAAAATATAACGCCGCGTTTGGACACTTTCCTGTGTGGCTCGGTTGTCCAGAAACTTCAGCGGCTCATGTCGCTGCCGTTAACGTTACATCAAGTTTTATTGGACTCCATGGAGTCCATTGGAGCATCTCGGTGCTGTTTTTATCGCATATATACGCTCTTAAATCACTCAGTATCTAGCATTAGCCTACCATGTACCTCCTAAAATACTCAGTCATATCAAGTATTTGCTTCTTTCGTCCCTTTTTAGCTATAAACAACACTGGCAGCTAAGAGCAAGTGGCTAACCATGTGCATGTCATGAATCTGTGCATTAGACAAATTAACGTTAGCTAGCTACAGTCTTGTCTTCCATCTCTGCCATTTTGCTTTTCCCTGTTATGGTTATGGACATAAATGTGTTGTTTAAACATGATACTGACTGAGAAACTGCCCGTTAATCGAGTGATTTGCTTCATGTGGACGCTACACCAGCTTTGCCAGTGTTGTACCCTCACATGTTAGTCAGCAGGTGTCTTCTGTATGGATGGCCATGAATGTCTGGTATTGTTTCAGGTTTTGTAAACCATGATATATAGCTTTACTTGGGTGTTTTGGAGTAACTCAGAAATTAAAAATTAGCTTCTTCATATTCAATCATCCAGTAAAGATTAAACAGAAAAGATGGTCTTAACTATATAAAGGCTGTTACCCCTTAAAGACCTAAGGAAATTTGACTGTCATCATTCACTTTGTTTTTCTTAACCTGCTCTAGCAGTCAGCATCAAGTGTCATACATCATTTGATTAAGAAGACCCATAAGTTTCATCCTTGATCCTTTTTAAATCATTATTATATATTTTCTTTGTTTGAGAATGGATTAACTTAACCCTAACACAAACCCTAAGCAAAGTTGTTTATAACGTTATCTCAGGCAGGCTGATATGTGTGATATGTCTGTTTACTTGAGATACACTCTTAAACAACTGAGGAACTGCTGTTTACACAACTTTTTAAAGCATGTCAATTGAATAAATGATTCAAAGGTCATTTGACATAGAAAATGACAGCAACTTTCAGTCTCCGGCAGCTGTTTGATGGTAAAAGGTGCTGTATTCAACAGTTGATCACCAATTACAGTATAGTTCCTTGAAACTCTGTTTGAGTGTGTCTCCAAATGTGGTCAATTTCACTGTAATCGTTTGACCCAACTGTAACTGATAGCTGACAATATAAAGTACAGTTATTATAAATTGTATTCACTTATGATCTAGTGTTTAGGATTCTCTGGCAGCCCAGATTCAACTTCCAGGAGGGAACAATTTCTTGTTGTCCAGTCAACGGTCCTCATGCTGCAATACACTCTTTTATAAATGTGAACAGTTAAAATGTCACTCACAATCTCTGGCTGGCCTGCTGTACTTCCCTCTACTTACTAGTCTTGTTCACTAGCTTTATGCTAACTTGTCCTATAATTGGTTCAAAGTATTAGTTATAATTACAAAAAAAAGGTTAATATTTACATTCCAGTTTATTATCAGGAGAATTTTATCTGATCAAGTTCTAATTTGTAATTAAAATATTTTATTTCAGTGCCTGTACTAAACATCAGAATAGTATGTAGTTTTCCTTGCAACAGTAAAGTTCTGATCAGTCTAAGTCAAAATCATCAATTAAAAAAGTCAGTCTGCAGATACTCCAGGGATTGAGCAGCGGTGGCACCACAACAGTGAATGATCTTAATGTCAGTGTAAAAATAAAAACAGTGCTTCAGGAACATTTGACCCAAATAATTTACATGGAGAGTAAACAAAAGTTGACCCTAAACCCTTTGGAAACCATTGACATAATATGTAGGACACTGGGGCAGAGACAATTTTCAATTAGCAAGCTGTCAAATCCATCCCTCCAATACCATACAGCCATTGATTCAGGATGTGGTGTTTAACTGCATCAAAGGCCTTTA